>CM043119.1:39999017-40214786 GCA_023701765.1 Hylyphantes graminicola | reverse complement strand
TACCTTCCATTCTGCTATCTTCTCCTTTAAATAACAATAAAATCAATTATTATTCATTTAAATCATTGTTGCCAAATCAAAAATAGCATGTCTGAATACGTGTATTCATTTAAAATTAATAATTCATTTTAAAAAAATTCTCACATAAAGCTTTTGAGAGTAACTCCATACCAACTAACAAAACGCATTTTGATTTTTTCAGTTTGTTATACGTTAATGAAAAAAAAAAACTTCTCATACAGTTACATTTTTAGCAAAATTTTAATTCGATTTTTTAATAAGTAGGCATTGACATCTCGGTGGTTAGCGTCGATCCTTATCCTGCTGTTTTACAACGACCTGCTTTCTTTTAATTATAACAGTCCACGTTTAAAATTTATAGTTTGTTAGAAAGTTATGACACCATAGACAACCTTTTCTAGTTTTTGTGTCCATCTGGCCCTACTATCTTTTACGTTCGCGTATGCATTTTATAAAACGGTTTTTTTACTAATTAATTTTTAGCCTGATTCTGATTTAAATAAAAAAATTCATTTTTAATCGAAATATCTGACGTCAGAGACCTATATTTTATGCTGTGAGTTCGTCTGTCTGTCATACCATACAATAAGAATTTATCAATAATAGTGAAATAAGAGGTAGTGGGCAATTTTAGTTCATTTAGAACTTATTGTTTTTATTCAAGAAACAATTAAATAAGCAGTTTTAAAAATTTCCAATAATCAAAAATTTAATTACCTGAATATAAAATGTTAAAAGGATTTTTCTCATTCTATTAGTTACAAAAAATTCAGTAAATCAAAATCTATGTTTTAAACTGAGATTTTTACGTTTTTAGAATAGTGTTTACCAATGCTATGTAATTGAGGATGGTAAAATAATAAAATACTTGCAAGAATTAAGTAATTCGTTAAATAGCAATTATCGAAAATATCAGTTAAACAATTAGTCTGAAACTAAACAATGACACACGTATGTCTATAGTTGAGATTTAAAAATTTTTAAAAACAAACTTTCAGCGTAAAACTTAGTGTTCTAAGCTTTGCTATTAAACGGTTTCAACAAACTCAGTTAATACAACTCAAGTAAATCTTTTCTTGTGCTAATCTCCAACAACCCACCTCCACTGTTCGCACCAAATCCTACACTTCCTACTTAAGGCTCTTTCCTGTTTCTTTTCCGGATCCTCGCATCCGGACAAAGAAAGCGTAATTACAACAGCATAAATCGAGTCAATCTTAAATTACTTCGACGCAAGCACAAGGAGAGGAAATTGTTGACTCTGGCCTCTAAACCCATGGGATGCTTTGACAAAGTTTCAAGCATCGCGATATGTATTTGTTGTTTGTAAGATGTCTTTGAAAATAAATCAGCTAAAAATGAGCATTCAAAAATGAGAATAATGCAGTTTTAATAAGTATGAACTGAAGTATAAAAATAAATCGATTTTTTGAAATGAGGAGAAGCACTTGTCCTCGTTTATGAGAAGGCTTATGAGGTCCCGCAATCGAGTCCTGGTCGCTAAAAACCCACCGAGTATATGCGAAGTACGTGCTCGTTAAATCTGCTGGGTCCGAAAGTTCTGTGGGCGGTCATTGCACAGTTTCCCACGGGTAAATGTTCCTGGATACTATTTCCCTCCGCTTCAGGGACATGACTAAATTTGGGAGGTGGCGTGCGATAGGTGGCAGCATCTGTCACGTACATGTGTGCATGTGAGTGCGAGTGTGTGTGTGTGTGATGTGTTTGTCTTATTTGACGAAGGTTTATAAGCGGCTCTCTGAGCAAGCACACAAGCCTGAAAATACATGTATATTAACCAACCAACCAACCATATGTGAAAAAAGGGATTCTAAAGAACATATTTTTAAGGACCGAGATAGCCAGGCTCGTAAAGTCTTGGATTGGCATCCCTAAGGTTGCGAGTTCGAGCCACACTGCCCTCCGAAGATCCCCGTGTACGCTAAGGGTGACTTGTGCACGTTAAATCCGCCGTTGTCACAAAGTCCACCAATTCCCATACCGAATCAATACCTCTGGAGGTGACAAGTCAATTCTGGGGATCCGCTAGTTGGCCTCTTTCTCTAAAAATTAGATGGATCCAGTGATGTGCGTGCGTGTTGTGTCTTCTAACTTGATGAAAGTTTATAAGCGGCTCTCAGACCAAGCACACAAGCCGGAACATATATGTCTACCAACCAACCTAATGTTTAAAAAAATATATTCTAAAGAACTAAATTTTAATTTCCATTATTTATCTTGTTTTACTACAAATCCCTCCAAAGTTCATTACAATGTTGTCAAGCTATTTCATGGGATTCCTGATGCTGCCGGTGTTTAGGGGTGCAGGCCGCAACTTTTACTTAATTGAATTCGGCCATGCTGGTAGCAATTAAAATAATCGATTTTTGTTTCGGTTATCCCGCCTTTGTATGTACTGAGTTGGGATGTGGGTAGTATTTGTGTATAAATTTGTCTTGTTGAGCGGAAAGTTTGCATTACCGTTTAGGCTCTGGAATGTCGCATTAATAGCTTCCAGAAAACAATTTAACGAGACTGTTTCGTTAAACAGATAAGAGGTAGATTTTGGATGTTGGGTGAGAATACTCGATCATATTTAGAGGGCTTAGAAATTGTTATTATTAATTTTTTGCAAGGTATATGCCATTTTGGTAAAAAAAAATACGTAACATTTTGAAATAAAAAATATTCAGTGAGAAGTTAAATGATTAATTTTTGAAATCTTGAGAGTTTGGATTAATGCGCGATCCTTTATAATCCATAGGGATCAGTTCAATATTCCACTAATATATATTTACTCGTTGATTTACTTTAAAATTAGGATGTTTCCACACACCTCAGTTTGAAAAAATAGTACACGCTCCATTTTCATTTATTATTTATTGAATTTTTTTTACTAAGATATAAGGTCCGATCCGTTCATTGGCGAGTTTCTTATTACATGTCTGTTAATCAAAAGTCAAAAATGAACGGTCCAAATCATTGATCTTAGAAAATAACTGCCGACCTATAAACGGCCAGTGCAGCCAAAAATGTCCGACAAATAATACCCCGTGTAAGGGAGTGCACATTAAATATCCTCTAAAGTCCTAACGATGTCGCCCTTAACGGTTGCGTTGGGTGCCTATTTAGGTGTTGGCTCGTCACCTGACTGTGGTTCGAAAATACGACGCCCGTCGCCAATAGGTCTCGTGTAGCTCTAGTGTGACGATAATTCAAAACCTAACCTTGATCTTAGTTGCACTTTATAAAAATGGAGTTTTGCAAGTAGACTATTTAGTTACAAAACTCACGTTCTCCTAACTATACCTAAGATATAGAGTCTGGGCAGTTTATTGGCGATTTTCTAATTAAATTTATGATTGTCATGCTATGAATTTTGAGGACTATGTCTTATTTAGCTCTGAACAATGCGAGTTTTGGCAACTATACCCTTCAGGTAATATATTTTTTCTTTCAAACAAAAATACATTTATTTTCATGTGATACACAAGTACAAGATCACTTCTATTGTGGGCGAAAAAGTTTCTCCGCGATAGTTCCCACCCTTTCAATTTCACGCTGCGCCAACAGTCCATAAATCAAATTTCTCGAGCCTCTCCCTATTACTTCTTTTCTCTCTTGATAGAGCGGACGAGCAAAATAAATATCTCCAATTTAATGGAAACACCAATTTTTCATAGAGAAATAAGATAACATCGTAAGGAGGGTGTTCGGAACATCGATAGAACATTTCTCATGGATTTCGAATTTTTCTTAAATAGGTTTTGTAAAATTGATAGATGTGATAGATATTTTTGTATCTTATCGCATTTTAGTGTAGTTTATGATATTTTTATGGTTAAAAATTCATTTAAAATATATTTAGGTGTAAAATATTACAGTATACATAATGATATCTACTTAACACAATACATAAATGCTTGGAAATGTCGTTACCCACATCCGTAATTCTTAATTAGTTCAAAAATGCATTCTTCAAATTCAATTTGTCAATAATTGTGCTGAACTAAACCAATTATTTTGTTACAAAATTTTTGATTTGGATCATTATAAACTTATCCTTCTATTTTAGAAAAGAGGTTTTTAAAATATTTCTAACACATATTCTTTTAATAAATTAATTAATTTCAAAGTGCACAAACCAATGGCTTATTATATTTTAATTTGTAATGAATTCATAACTAGATATTTAATTATTAAGGAGTATAAGTATTTTTTACAGCAACCCTGGTGAACTTAAACTAAAGTGCATTCCACCATGCTTTATAATTGGGAGCCGACTTCCATATCGTCAACTTGAATATTTTTTAATACTTCTAAACCACCTACATCTTAGGGGTTCCACCAATGGAAGCTCTACTAGCAATGGATACCTCTTTTGCCGTAATGTTAAATTTCCTTAATATCAAAAGATTATTTTTTCTGATTATGTCTATTTTTTTACATTTTATTTAATTTTTATATTTGGTATACTTTGTCCATTTATTGGCGACTTTTATAGTCATAAAAATCCACTCAGTTACTTCTTCTATACAATTTCATTGAAGTTGAAATTTAAATTTAACTGGAATGTTCATTATCTTATTTTTCATTGCTATGGATCACAGCAAAAATAGATAAAACGAAATTGAGTTCTATATCACAGCGTTCCTAAAATAAAAAGGGGCCATCAAATTTGTGAAGTTCAGGCCCTCATATTTTTCTTCATTGCATTGAGGCGTTTTACGCATTGATCAATTTTTAATTTTTTTTAAGTATACTATGTTAAATTATTCGATTTCTCTTACAGAATGTTCTCGTAACATTTATTCCAACACAACGTGGATTAGACTTTAGCCTGGAGTTAAATATTTAAAATCTCCTCCAAACAAATGCAAACAAATAATTTTCAGTGAAAGTTACAAAAAAAAAAAACTTGAAGCCGAAAACAAGGGAATAAAAAAAGTTTATTTCTCTAATTAATTAATTTCATTTCCGTAAATAATTCTCCTTCGTAATTCAATCTTGTGTGATCATTTCTTTCGTTTACAATTCTTGTCATTAATTAAATGCCTCTCTTCACTTTGTCAGGTTACATTTCTTGAAACCAAACTAATGTTTTAAAGTCACTAATTAAATAAAATATAGAAATGCCAAAGACAAGCTCAATGTAGAGAAAATCTTTAAAAAAAGTATGTTTAATTCATTTAATTTTATCAACAAATGATCTTGTGATTAAATTTGGATGAATGGCCACATTGTGTTATTTGATGCGTGTATGTAGATGGGATATTCAATAATTTTAATTAGGTACATGTTTTTTTTCATTTGTGACTTATCAATGGAAAGTATATACTTTTTATTTAAGATTGCGCATTATTGGCAATGAATGGTTCATTAATTAAATTAATGATGTAACATTGGATTGAAGCACTATACCTTTTAGGAGCCTTTAAAATGATTTAAAATTACATTAGAATTATATTAATTTTTTTTCAAATCAAGTAACTGTATATTTGATAAGTTGAAGACATTTCCAAATTCAATTATTATTAGAAATTTCAGTTTAAAAGGTAGGGGAGAGTGGGGGCTATTGGGACGCAGGGCTAATGGGACAAGGGCCCTAAAGCGGTGAAAAATACACTTTTTTACAAATTTTTTTACACTACAACATTGTAACAGTTAGACTTCACATTTTAAAAACCAAAGATCAGCCATTAAACGCATGTGCTGAAGTGGAGAGAAAAATTGTTGTTTTGGAGAATTGAAGGTTAATTAAAAGTGTACCTTGTTTTTCACTTTTGAAGTATTGAATAAAAACATTCTATGAATTAAACTACAGTTTTAGATAGATGAAATATCCTAGATTAAGATAGTATATGTCAAATACTGTGGTGAAGTACAAGTGCTTCTGTGTTGGGTCATTTATAAAAATCATCACTGTGGGGTCTAATGGGACAGAAACAGTGGGGTCTAATGGGACACGAATAAACCTAGCTTTGTGTGCTTCTCTCTCGATGAATCTATATAAATCTCCAATATCTTATTCAGTCAAGTTGCCAAAAACTTTTTGAAACTTTAATTTTAAACTTTTTGAACTTTTTTCATCGTATAATAGGCGAAAGCTCAAGTAGCTTTCTTGGTGACATATTTCCACCTGCAATTTCATTAATTACATCTGAACAGAGCTTGGTGAAGATAAATAAATTGTTGTTGGTAAATTTTGTTGGGAAGCAAGCTATTTTTTTCGTTTTATTGATTTCTGAAAAAAAAGGCGATGAACTGAAAATGTTCGTTAAAATGATATGAAAAAGGTGAACGATGGTGAGCTATTTGAAGATAAAGAGGATCTTTTAAGTCATTGTACCGTGAAAAAAAGGACAAGTTTGGGATAAATTTTAGAGGATTTTTAGTTATAAAACTAAATATTTAGTTATAAAACTATCCTTTCCAGCGATTCAACAAAAATTATGGGAGCATCTTCGGTTTTGAGTTTTAACTTTGATATTTCATCTTTCAATGGAAAATAATTGTTTTAAAAAATAAAATTTCGTTATGTATACATTATGTAAATGGTATTTGCTTTTAAATTTTATTTTCTGACCACTTCCTCATTCAGTTCCCCTTTTTTTAATATTTTATTAAGGCAACATTTAGCATGTCCCATTAGCCCTGCACCCTGTCCCATTAGCCCCCACATATGGGGGCTAATGGGACATTTACATGCTTGTTTAAAATGCTCAGCATCCAAAATATGGTAATGTTTTAACATTTATCGACTGATTTTTTAAGTAAATGAATGTTCAGTTTATGAGCTTGTAAAAAAAGAAATTAAAAATCTTTTATTTTTGCTGAAATACAGAGGTTGAAAAAAATTTGTCCCAATAGCCCCCACCCTCCCCTATTTACAGTGGTGTTATTGAATTATCTTCATCAAATTAGAAACTTAATACATTATTTGATTATTAGTTTAATATTTTATTGGAGTTAGCATAATTGATTGCAAATTAAACCATGAGGACGCTTCCATTATTTCATAAAATTAATGAAAGGCGAATAATTTATAGTTTTCATTAAAGTTGAGTTTGAGAATGATAAATTGTTATTTTTGAAAATGTTATGTAACTTAGATTCATAAAAACAAAATAAATCTTACGTACTACAAGTCTTGCAATATATCCAAAATGGTATTGTTTTAAAAAATATTTTTCAATCAGGAGACAAGAGATTTTGAATCTACAGAAAATAAAACATTTTTAATATGTCATGTAGTTGATTGCCCCTCACTAAACAAGAAAAAAGTGTTCTTTCCTTCTCGTATTTATAGTTTTAAAGAATTGTTATAAAAATGAGAATCGAACAATGTACATACTTTAATATATGTGCAAACCTTCATAAAAATTATAATGCAGAAAATGTAACGTTTTTTTTGCAATTTTTAAACTACGTTGTTTAGGCAAAAAAGATTTTTTTTTCCAAAAAATTTCTACAATTCACAAGCTACAATAATTTGGAAGTTGTTATAAATTTAGGTAATATGGCGTGATGTGTGAACATATTAAGTCTTTATATTGTGTAATACGCATCACTATGGATTTAAAATTTTTATTTTGACGAAGTGTTTTAGCATAGAATTTGCCAATGTGTTTAAAACAAAGAAATAATAGCTTTTGACTTATTATGTTATGTTATTAATAAATATAATTAATAAACCCCGGGTGACATAGTGCGGGTTTGATCGCAGCCCTTTGAGCTAACAGTTTGCTCACTGTACCGGGTACGGGCTCGATTCCCGCCTTTGCTCTTTGTGCTTTATCTCGCTGTGTCAGTAAAATTTCTGTCTGTGTCTATCTTATTTGATGAAGGTTTAAAAGCGGGGCCCTGATCATTAAATTATAATAAAGCCAATTATTTGTAATCAACATGTATGTTTATTTAAAATATTGCATTGACTAAATAATGATTAATACTCCAATGATAAATGCAATATTAAATTTCATTCTATAAATTTCAAGAATTTCCAAAATTCAGCCTTAAGGCAAACAGTAATGTAAACTTCAGAAAATTGTTTTAAAACTGAAAAGCCAACAGAATTCCTGGGAAATGTTGATAAAGCTACGAAACTTCGCTCTCAGCATATCAAATTTCAATTACCATACCCCAAATTTCCTCCATACATTGATGAAGCAAGGAGAATTTAATATAGATGGAAAATTCAATCAATTTTCTCCCAAAATGTATTTTGAACCCTTGATTGATTTTTCACATCCTGGAGGGTACTTTGATTTTACGGAAATGAAATATCGATTAGTGGTCTGTATTTGGAAGACTTAACTGGAACCGTTTTTTAAAAGTTTCTTAACAACTATTTCTTACCAATATTCAATGGAATAACCAATAACTGCATTCAGGTAATCATTTCAATTAAAGTGAAATTGATGCAGTTTTGTGGTCGTTTGTCATTGCATGGATATTTTCGAAATTATCGAATTTTGATAATTCAGAATAATTCTTTGTGGGAAAATTGCGTAAGAGATTTAATGGTTCGTTAATGTGAAAGTTTGGTTTTTAAAAGTTTAAGTACACATTTTCTTTAAACTCGTATTATGAAGTGAGATCTTAATTTATGCATAAGAAAACAAAATCCGACAATTCCTTCTACATGATCTCAACTTTGAAAAACTCGTCGTCACGGTTCCTCAGTAAAAATAAAGATTATTTATTATAGATTAGTAGTATAATAATATTACTAAGGCTTGATACCTTTGCGCCATTAACTGCGTGTTTGCATCACAGAATTTAACATAAAAAATTTGTTAATCTGCATAACAATATGCTTTAGAATGTTACTAAGTTTGTTTAACTATCATAAAAGTTTAACGTATAACTTCAAAAGAGCAATTATTTGTAGAATAAGATTAGCCACTTAGCATACTGAAGTTTTTCTCACAGAATTTCCTTTTTGGTTAATATAACAATTTTCAATGTTAAACTATGTTTTAGATAATAAAAGCTAAAAAAAGGAAACCCAATCATATATTTTAACTATAGTTGCATCGGGCTCCACTAACTTTATCTCTTAGTCCCCCAAGATAAGCCTACATCCGCGAAAAGTACGGACCATATTTCCTGCGTTACTTTATAAAAGTGATCCAAAGAACCGATTTCGGAACAGGAAACGCGTCTTATTTTATTTAAACCTCCCAAAATTGCAACCGGGAGCAATAAAATAAGACAAATCGACCCCGAAACAGTGCGCCAAAGGTATTCGAGCGAAAACTGCTTCTTAGCACACCCAGTATCGGGCCATTCTGGTCGATAAGAGTTAGATTTTTTACTCCCTGGACGCATTTAGATGTACCTTGTAGTGGAGATACCCAAAGACAGTACTCTAAATTTCTTTGAAAAGAATGTAAGTTACATTTTAGACACAAACATTAGCAATTTTTGAGCTTCGTTTGGCTATTTGCGGTATTCTTTTTATCGTATGATCGTTTTGTATACGAAAGTGGGTATTTATTACGTGTCCAAAAAAGTCGCCGGTCAGTTTTCTGCGTTCCTTTTCTAAAAAGGTGCTCATTGGCTGAGTGTTACAGATATTTGCATAAATCTTTGTTCGACGTAAGATCGAAACATGGACCTCACAATGCAATATTGTTTAGTTTGAAATCAACATGGATAAAAGAGGTAGACGTGTTCGGGGAAGTGATGTGACACAGTTTAAAAAGGGGCAGATTATTAGCCTGCATCAAAGTGGCAAGAAATCTAAAGACATAGTTAAAGTTACTGGCGTAGGATTGTGAACTAATCAACGCATTATTAAGAGTCGGAAAGATGGCGGTAAGGCTACCAGTTCATGAAAAATGTGCGGTCGGAAGTCCATCCTGAACGAACGTGATCGGCGTTCTCTGAAGCGATTAGTGAAGAAAAATCGCAAGAAATTGACCGTTGAACTTAAAAAACTCTTCAATGAGGGAAACAAACCTATTTCCAGGCGTACAATGCGAAGAGAACTTAAACAAGCAGGGCTAAGAAGTTGTGTTGCAGAAAGGAAGCCTCTTGTAACTGACATTAATCGAAGGAAAATCCTGCAATTCGCCAGGGACCACAAGAATTGGACTGTTAATGATTTGAAAAATGTCATGTGGTCGGATGAATCCCGATTTACGCTATTTCAAAATGACGGTCGAGTAAGAGTTCGAAGAGAGCCCCACGAAGCAATGGACTTTGCAGGCAACGTTCCGACTGTGCACTCTTCTGGAGGCAGTGTAATGATCTGGGGAAGTTTCTGTTCAGCTGGACTAGGTTCGGCAGTCCTGTGCTCAAATAAAATTAAAGCTGCAGATTATCTAACCGTCTTGGATGACAACCTTTTGCCAGCAATGAACTATTTTTTCCCTGACTCCACTGGTGTGTTTCAAGATGATAATGCCAAAATACATTGTGCTAATTCTGCGAAATCTTGGTTTAGTGAGCATGATACATCATTTCAACACTTGATTTGGCCACCACAAAGTCCAGCCCTCAACCCAATAGAAAATCTGTTTGACGTTCTTAAAAGGGATTTAAGAGCACATACTCCTTTACCAACATCCATTAAGGATTTAAGGGACCTCTTGATGAAGTTATGACCTAAAATAAAATGGATACTCTTAAGAAACTCGTTGAATCACTGCCAAAGCGAATGAAAGCTTTAATTAGAGCCACATGTGGTCCAATAAAATATTAAAGCATGCGACTTTTTTTGGACACGTAGTGTAGTTTTTTTTATAATTATAATAAAAAAAGTTGGTTTCTAATAAATATGTCGGTGTCTTGTAAAAAAAACAGCTTCCATATTTTGACGCAATATTAGCTTGATACGTTTTACAGGAAAAAGTTTCATTCAATAATGATATGAGTTCTTTATATTTTAAAATTTTTGATAGTAAATTTGCAAGTCATGTTAACATCGCTTTGAATAAACTAACAAATTACAGTAGATATTGTGAAAATGTTTAACTCAACAAAGAAAAATGTTAATATTCCAGCCATCCAATACAACTTGCATTCGAAAAAAATTACATATTAATCAAAAAGTGACAGTTACAATTTTCTGAATCCAATGCTGGGTATACTTCTGTTGATCTGATATCACCGAAGATTATGCTGGGAGTAAATTTCTCGAATTGTGGCTTAGTTTTATAGATACCGTAGAGAATATATCGCCTTTGATGGGAATACTGATATCGAACCCCAGGAGATGGTTGAAAAATTATTAGCGAAAAATTTAAAAACTCAAGAAGAATATGCCTTTATCCTCCAAGTTTCTTTCTGAAATATAAACAAGAGAATGGAAACTAAATATAATTTTAGTATCAATTGAAAAAAGCTTTTTGACAAAAGCTTTTATTATATAACTATCGTGTACTTGAATAGGAGTTTCACCATAACGTGGAATATATCCCACGTTAAAAATTGTATTAGTTTTTTTTTCATTTTTTGGTCCTGATATTGGTACTTAATTACAAAAAAATATTTCATAGAAACTTGAATTTGTAAATGATATTTGAATGAAATTATATTGCAAATTTTTTAAAATATATAATTTAAAAAACGTGACTAAGCAACTATCCAAAAATATTTTAGGGATAATTGCTAAATCACTACATTTGACATTTATTTGCTATACAAACCCACGTTTCCTTTGAAAAATAATAATAAAAAAATATATAAAATTTTTAAAAAATCGTAAAAAAGCGATTGCGTTTCTTGTTAAAATATTTAAGACAAAAGTCGTGCAATTCATATTCTCTTTAAAATCTCTATTATTTTCTGCGATAACACTCATTCTTAATGATAAATTCTATTTTCAATCATGTTTTATCTGTAATCAAAATATCTGAGGTATGAAGAAAATATCTAATTACTGGAATTTTAATTAACCATGCTTATTTCAAGGCATCAAACTTCTAAACATTGCATTCTTCACTATCATCATTACTTTATGGACTAGTTTGACAAATTTACTGCATCAATTACGGGGTTCACTATATACCTTAACTGTGTCTCATTGCTCGACTTCGGTAACGCATTCCGGAAATATCCCGTAAATTGTCTTTATTGATGTTTCCAGACAATCTCACGCAATCATACTTCCTCATCACCCATTGAATCTCCTTAATGGGTATATCATTATTGTGTCTCGCACAATGCAATTTAAAATCAATGACACCAATAACCCATTTTACGTAAACAGTATTGGGGATCTGTAAAAAAATTACTTGACATTGTTTTATACTAATAAAATGTTGGTATAAAAAAGTTGTAACAGTAACTTTTGTTGTTAGCAAAATAATCTTAAAGAGTTATTTATGTAGTAACAAATGACATGATATATGTAAATTGGACTTTAATGTGACAGTTATGTAATGAAAACCTATGATATATTAAAGCTTTACGGTTTTTACCACAAAATTTTTCTTCTTTGCAATCCCCATTATTTAAAAAAAAAAGTATGGATAGTAAATTATCAAAGTTAAATACTATCAAAGAAGGTGATGTTTGGAGAAGGCGATACAATTTTGAAGTGGCTAAACTATTTGGAGAGAAATACTTTATTAACATCATAAAAACTTAGATAATTCAATAGCTGGGACAAATGTAAAGAATGGATGATAGCAGAGGCACAAAGAAAATTTTCAAGGATGGATAGATGAAGTGGAAAGAGATCTAAAGGCCATGATGAAAATTAAGATCTGGAAAGCCAAGACCAGAGACAGGCGACTTTGGAGCCGCGTTCTTAGAGAGGCCATGGTCCAGAATGGAATGTAGTTCCAGGGAGTTAGTTAGTTAATTATTAAGAAAAACCCAAACCTGTTTATGTCAATTATTTGGGTTGTTTCTGCAACCCAGTGATTATAAAAATTAAATTGCAATTCACAATATATACTCTTCACTGCAACGCCTACCATTTCTAGCACACATACCTATATCTGGAACTATAAAGCTTACTTTTCATGCAATATTTAACACTACTTAGAAGGAAAATACAAGTTACAGTTTTACCAAAAAAAATTCCTGTTAATGTCTATAGTTCTTTTAAACTTTTCCCAAACAGAAATTATTCGCTTACACTCATCTGGTTAATGTCCCAATCGATGGCATGTTTGTTCATTACATAAATGGTCTTCGGAGATCTAAATAAAGTTCGTGCTTAGCTTAATCATTTGCATAATTTCCATAACTCTTTCTATTTAAATGCTTATAAAGTCCCTTAACGCTAAGGATATGAAGCGAAACTAATTTAGTAATAGATTAAGCTCGATCGGAGTGCGTGTTGCAAAGGAGGCTATTACAAAGACGTGGTTATTAAAACTGACCCCAACTCACTAATGTTGGTTTTATTAATCGATATAATGGCTTTTTGAATTATGTGAAAGATGAATTACAGATAAAATTTATTTCATGGTTTTTAGTAGTAAGTTTAATCTTTTTTAAAGCTTTGTAATACAGTTTTGTTTGGTAAATATGCAATGAAAATAGTTATGATCTTGAGTGGCAACATAAATGCTCATTGAAAATAAATTAGTTATCGAGCCTCAATTCGATGTCACGTGGGATCCGATCACCGATTCGAAAAATGTTTAGGAGTGAAGGCTGTAAACATGTCATCTTAAACAAGTCAATTATATTTTATTATGTTTGCAAGAAATACATATAAATTTAACATGCCTTCTTTAGTTACACGTAATCGTTTTTTTTTATTTGAATTCAAATCGGAATAACTGTATTCAAAATTTTTGTCTGTATAAATTTTATAAAACTTATAACGGTGTGTCTGAGGATCTGGATGTATTTCTTATGCCTTTTAATGTTTTTAAAGCTAATTGTCGGAGGCTATTCTCTTTGTAACACTGTCTTTTTTTAACATGTCCGTCATTTTAATGTCTTCTTTTTGTGAGTTCTTGTTGTTTGCATTGTCTGTTATGATGTGCATTGTAATTGGATTTTTTTCTGTTATGTGCATCTGAAACAAATAAATAAATTAATAAACAAATCTATAGTATTTATATAACACTATATGTTACACAACCATAAATGAGTTCGTTATAAGTTTATTACAAAACTTAAGTGGATATTGGGGTAGTTTTTCAACAATTTTTTAAAATTTTGTTTGTAAATTTTGTATTTTTATTTATTTGAAGGTAAATCAGATATTATTGCCTTCTTGGTTCACTATGCGGCCATGTTAGAATGGAAGGTGAGAACCTACTGTATTACACTGCAATTTCACAACATCCGTCTGAAGACGTCGTCAGTCGTTATTGGGAGGCTCGGCAAATGACCGAGATACCAAGAATGGGCGAGGGATAAAGTAAAGTATGTAAGCCTTTCTTATACTCTATCTGTAGACTAAAATTGATACCCTTCTAAAAGGGTATCAGTTGTTTTTGGTGGAAAACGGTCAAACGGATCTGCAAACGTACTCAGGAACGTACACGTGTCAATTCCAAGCAAGTTAGACCCATTGAGACTTCTGCTTAGCGCATGTATCCATTTTAATTTAAAAGCTCTGTCAAATGAGGAGGTTTGCACATGAGGGGGCACATAGTATAATTGCTAGTGGCGTGACATTGAACGCTTATGATACTATGGGACTTAAATCCAGCGATTAAAGGCAAGGCAACTCCAGCGATTAAAGGTCACGTTTGTCTCATAGATCTTACATTTTCCAACAATATATATTGCAGTAACTAAATATATTTTCTCTAGATCAACTTTCAAAATTTTTGTTTATAAAATTTAAAATATATATATTTTTAATGAACTGAAATAATTATTTATCCATGAAATATGCCCGACTTCAAAATAATTTTAATTATCAGTATCATTTCCAGGCTTAATCGATTTCCAATAATAAAACCAAACCATTATTTTAAGGAATCATTCCTTCACAAAACTTTAAAGATTACTTACTTTTCTCCTAATGCTTCGGTCTTAAAATAATTTTCAAATCAATATGCAAACACACGAAAACTATGACTAGTTTTGAGTAGTAAAACATACATTTATGTAATGCTTATCAATGCGTTTCATTACAAAACGACATCAGCTGTTCATTCCTCTCTAAAAAAATAAGAAAAGATAGTTGGACACTTAATTAAATTCAATTCACAGGAGTCCCTGGTCCCAGCTGAGAAGTCCACGAATCGTGTCTAATTACTTGTGTGCAAGTAATCTTTAATTAGTTTACTAACACTAGGTTTAAAGTATAACTTCGAGTGTAATTGCATATTAGCATGTATTTAAGGGAATTCTGATTATTATAAGGGCTGTTAAGTTAATTAAATATTGTTTAGCTGCATATTTCCAAAAAAGTTACTAAACATGTAAACTTGTTTTATTTCTTAGTAAAAATTGCTTTTCCTTTCCAATTATTTACGAATGTCCATTTCTATGATACTTTTAAAAATAAGATTTTTTTAATGAAAAATTAAAGAGTTTTTCCAAATGTTTACTTTTAAATTTAGCAAAAATCCCTATTATTTACATTTGTTTTAAAATAAATGTATTTTAAATCCTGACATCGTCGGACTAAGCCACTCCGGCGAGGACGATAATTGGCATGAGCACCTCGGGCACTAAGGCTACACAATTGAAGATGGACACCAAATCATGGGTTAGTAGGCTCGCCTTAAACTTGTATCATTGCAGATGAAGTATAAACTTTACAACTTACAGTGGTGGCCAAAAGTGTGGACACATTTTGAAATTTTCATATTTTTCAACTTTGTGTGATTACAGAATATATTAATTGTATATCAAATTAAACAATTGTATATCAAATTAAAAGTAATTTAATCTTTATGAGGACCACTGTGTGCAGATCGCTGAAGCCGCTTATTAGACCTTTGGTCCCATATAATCTATATCCATGGACACACCATCATCATAATCAAAGTAATTTCACGTAGAATTAAAAATAAATGCAGTATTACAATATATGTATTACGAATAAGTTATGCAACTAATAGTATGATCTGTCTTAGTTTTGCAGTTAAACCACCAACTTGTATTGCAATTTCAGCATAAGAGAATCCATTGATTGTGCTTGCTTGTTCAACTAAAATGAGCATAACTTTATTTGTAATAAAGATACTTTAATTCTGTTTTTTTTATAGTGAAATTCTACATTAAATTACCTTCAATTTAATATTTAAATGTTTGTGTTTAAGCGAAATTTAATAGATGCAAGAACACAATTAACAGTTGAAACACATGAAACTTTCAAAATGTGTCCTCACTTTTGGCCACCACAGTAATAAAATTTTACAGCACAAACAAATCCTGCATTTCAAATATCATTAGTGTTCGTTAACTGAATAAATTGAGTATACGTTATACTACCATTTAAAACGCAAAACATTTTAATAACATTAAATTAATTCTGTTTAAAGTGTAAATATTTGCAGGTAAAATGGAAATTTAAAGTATTTGAACTGAAAAAGCTTTATCGTCACAGTGGTTATTAAACACAGTTAAAAGTTGTGCTTCATTTTGTGTTTAGACATTTATGGAGAGTTTTTGAAGGTGAGCTTATGGTTGATATAACTTATAAGTAGCTTATTCACATTATAGGAAATGAAAAAGAATTTATAATATTAATAGACTTCAATATTTTAATCAATAATTAAGATTTGGGGTTAACTTAAACTACAGCCTAAAGTCCATTTTGCTAAAAAGTTGCTTGATTAAAATTAAGCTAATAAAGCAATGTGGATACGCTACAATATTGATGCCCTTAACCAAGTAATGTAGTTTTTTTTGCTTAGGAAAAATAATAAACGTATAAAGAAAATGTATTATTATAAATATCCATTATAGAAATGAAACAACATCATCGAATATCAGTATGATAAAATATCATTCAAACTTGTTCCATTAAATAAGTGTGTCTATCAATGTGATCCTTGATTAGGGATGTCAATAATTTTTGTTATTTTTATTAATATTAAAAGTCATATCTTTCCCGTTCCCAATTAACATCAAAAACTAATATAGCTTTCTTTTTTTTTACTGAACAGACTGCAGATATTAATTTCCTTGCATAAAAAACTTGTTTCCATTTTCAATTACATATTAGAAATATTACACATTTCAAATTATTTCCGTCACGCTATGCACGTGACAAATCATTTTAGTCTTAATTTTTTTTTTTACTTTTTAAGATCCTAACTCACCTATCTATTTTCCAAATCAAATCGCTTATTGTATTTTCTAATCTTTTTCATCTGTATCGAAAGATTGAAGCAATAAAGCAGATCAGTCGGAGAAAACCAATTTCCGTTATTAGAGTTTTTTCTTTTTTGTATTGCGCGTTTCTTTACTTTTGTTTCTTTTAAGTCGTTAAGAGAGTAACTCGCATTTCGGGAAATTGAAGTCGTTATTGTGTTTTATTAGGTGTTCGAAACAAGAAAAGCAAGATAATTTTTATTTAACGATCTCCCCGTAGAGCCTTTTTGTGTTCCATCTTTATCGTTTGCTGATTTACAGAGGTCATATTCTTTCTCAGACGTCTGCTTAACTGCATTGAAAAAATATGGGGGTGCATATTTTAGCCCAGATTTGCCCTTTAAGCTTTTGATAAATAAAACATGCATAAATAGGTCCAACAAATTCATTTGTGATTGAGTTTTACATTTTTTGTTACTATATATTTTATATCTTTATAGATTGACAAGTCTAAAGGTTTACATACTGATATATTTTTTGCCAATGGTGCAGCGTTTAAACAGATAATGCTTTGTGCAGAATCAGCTTGTTCTTTATTGTTAAATATTTTTGATGCACCATCTTGGTGGCTGACTTATCATTTTTAACGTCTGAATGTAAATGATTTGCCAGGTTGAAAGTACACTGGACAAAAAATTGTAGCTACTTTACCTTTAAAAATAATTATAGAGGAGCTCGAAGCATTGTTTCTGTAATATCGATTATTAAGTGATGGGGTGATTAGATAAAGAACTAAATATATTAATTAAGTTTTCGCAAAAAATCTATCGACTTTCTGGGTTTTTGTGTGCAGAATAATGATATTTTAATCTTGAAATCTATTATAAAAAATGTGAATATATCTTTTTCCGTCATTTCACATGTACGTGTTTCGTCAAGCATACTTGAGAATAAAAAGAAGGAAAAAAGCAATGTATTCAACCTTCCAATTCAGTTGAGAATTGATAAGAAAAAACTTGTATCTCGTGATCTCGTGGCATTGCTTTGACGACGTTGTAACTGAAATTTATTGCGATAATGAAAAGTTTCCAAGGAATGACGTTATACATGGCAAACCAATACTGACAATTTCACTAAAATGTATCTGAAACTAAAACTTTAGTTATGAAAAACTTAAAAATCTCACTTTTTTTCATTTACTACTAAAAACTTATCTTTTATAAAACGTTCCATCGTATTTCATATTCCACAAATGATACATTATTATTTTGAGTAATTTTATTTTAGAAACTGCAATAAAACAAATTATGCTTAAAATATATACAAAAATATATTTAAATATATACAAACATTTAAGGAACATCAAACTTTGAAAAAATGATTAATATTAGGATAAAACTATTTAATAGAATCAAAGTTCTTCCTCTCAAAAAGTACTTTTTTTACGTGTATTGTAGTTTTAATATTAATCTTAGGTGTGTCTTCCCAATGGATGGTCAGTCAAAAAGATCTAAGGTTTTACTTTCGAAATCGTGATTATGTTAATGTATTGTTTGATATATGTATCTTTATTTTTCACTTTTTCATCAGGCATAATAAAACAAAGAAAGCAAATCAAGCAAATTTAAAGATAAATTATCATGCGGACATTTATTACTAATTATCAAAATTTATAAAAAGGGCGGTCAAAACTTATCTTTATTTTAAAAATATGAAAGCAAATTAAATGATCAAACATTCTTCAAATTTATTTTATGTTTCGGCTCTTAAATTTTTTTTATACCTGGTACAAAATTCTTATACCAAAAGCAGCATTTTACCAAATTATTATTTTTGTTAAAGAATTGTTAATAAGATCGTATATTTCAATTTCAAGTAAATTCATGAAAAAACCTCTAGTGCTAATTAATGAATTTTCAGATGATCCTTACAAAAAGATTTTTGAATTGTATCATGTAGGGTAGCACCTAAAACATAAATACTTCTTTTAATAATATTCACACCATTGCAAATTCCTTGCATCGCTTTAAGCAAAGAATCAATTGCTTGGCAGTTACAAGTGTGTCGGACTAGTTGAAAGATATGTTGAGAGATTCCTATCTGAAATGGATCTTTCGTCCAATATCTTCAACAATGCGTTTCTCCTATTTTTGTTGAATAAAAGGATAGAAATGACTTTCTTTAGTGAATAAAATGATCAATAGGAGTAAAAGTACCGTGTTTTCATTTGTCTTATTCTAGGGCAACATTGATGCTGGAGATCTTTCTGTAAAATATTAAATTTATTCAAATGTTCCTTACATTTTGTGTCGTTTTTTTTATTAAATTAAATATACATTTTAAGTTAGATTAAGTTTATAAAATAAGCGATAGATGATATATAGCCATTAACCTTTTTTCACATTGATTGAACCCACTAATGTTTAATTATTTAATATTTATCCACATGAATTCTAGTTCCTATTTCAACTTTAAAAAGTTTTAAGAATATTTAATGTTGAATAAGAAATGTACTTGATATCTGAAGCATACGACATTAGTTTTTAAAAAAAATGTTTCATTTTAATATAATTCTATATTATTGACAATAAATTGTGGTTATTGAAATAAATCAATGCGCAGCTATACTTATATATTAAAATATGCATAACATGTTCCATTTTTCAACAAAGCAAATTAAAAAGTCAAATTTTCTTTCCCAGAAACTTACACTTTGTATGAAATGATACTAGTAATGAACTGCACATTTCTACAAGAAGCACCAAAACATTCGAACAGTTCAAAAGCTCACCATTTGAACTTATCATCTGAATGAATTATTCCATCCAATATCGGTTCTCTTCGAACCTAACGATATATGAATCGCTAATTTTAAAAAGGAATCAAGTTCATTGAGGAATTTTCCTCGACTATTCTTTTATTCAACTTACAACAAAAGAGGAAGCCTAGATGGAAATCGTTCTTGACGTTACATCTTTTCCTCATTTAGCGATTCGTCTTTTCGAAGAGAAGTTTCGGATGAATAAATCAAAAAGGCCTTCGCTCCCGTAATTGTGATCGGGCCAAATTGCCCGGAAAAGAAGCATCAAATGACATTTGGGCCTTTATCCAGTTTACAGAGTGAGAAACTTCGATTCTCCTGATTCTGAGATCGTTCGTCAATTGAGATGGTTCTACCTCCATTAGCAAATGGCACAAAGTGTGTTGATTCGAGCGGTATAAAGGCTTGCTTGTACTTAGATGGAAATCGCATAACGATAGCGGGTGTATTTTGTATCAATTCTGGGAGGGCTGTATGGTTTTGAATTTGAATTTTGTAACCGACGGGTTTGTGTTTCATTTGCACTGTGTTGGTCGTGTATGCATTTCTGAATAATTCGGAAAGTATGCAATATAATATGCAAAGTTTGGTGTGAGTTTGTTGTTTCATTAGAATTAGAATGTGGATGAAGACGAGGGGAACAAACCGCAAATGGTTCATTTGTTGTTCTGGTTGTAAATGTCCAAAAAACTGTTTTTAAAGAATTAAAATTTTGATCTCTTATCAAACCAACTGAAAACGAACAATTTTATTCACCCCCAAAACTCTTCTATGCTTAAAGATTAGGGAATGGGGGGGGGGGGGGGGGGCTCATAATTATATAGTTATATAATAAAGTAAATGCTGCATTGAATAAGTGCTTGTTGCTTTTTAAAACCAGATGTTAGATGGAGAAAAATTAGTTTTTTAAACATGAATTCAAATACAAATTATAGCTAGAAACTATATCATATGAAAGTGTGGGGCAACGACAAAATCTGTAAATATGATACATAATTACTAGAGTGTTAAAAATGTGTTTGATTAAAGATCCTTTTAGCGTGTTGTTAGAAATCGCATCATTAAGAACATTATTAAGAATAAACAATAAGTTTTAACAAATAAATTAGAAGCTTTTGTTATTCATATCTATGCATTTTTTCAACTCCTAATCTGACAAACAATAAGTTTTAAAAGACGATAATATATTCACACGTATTTTTAAGGTTTAATAAAACCATATTTACAATTTAAAGAGAAGAATTTTGTAAGTTAATTTCATTAAAAACGAAAGGAATATGCACATCAAAATAAAAACCCAGCCATTCATATTTGTTCAATAAATCATTTATAGATGGCGCTTCTACCACGTTTTTTACTTGTTTGAATATGTTCTATTATTACATTTTTTCCACAGTATAATTGTTCTGATCACAGCTAGCATGCTTTTCACAAATCAAGCAAATTAAGTCCATTAAATTTAGCATTTTCAATATTTTGTAATGTAAAGCAAAGTTCAAATTATCAAACACCTATAATTGTTAAATGTTAATATTGTTGTTAATATGGATCATTTTATTATTTAGACGGTGAAATTCGATGGAAATGATTTTAAATTTTTTAAGATGAACCAGAAACATAAAATTTACAGAGGGATCACTAAATTAGTGTTACATGTTTACAGTATTTTATTGGGTAATAAAAAAACAAATACACATCCAAAATCCGAATTTTAATTGTTTAATCGGCTATTATATGAATTTATTAAAAATAAACCAAACATTATATTCGACTAAACATTTCGTAGAGATATGCGATATAGGATGTACTGACGTAGGCAAAGTCGTGACAAACTTGACTGCACGGTAACGTTCACCATGACTGTATGGTACATGTTCACCATTATCAATATCTTAATAAACGCAGAATGGTGTTCAGAAGGTTCTTTATCAGCACTAAATTGCTGGCCCGTATCTCTCGCAGGATGTCCTTTTACAATGGTACATTGAGATACTCTACAATTTCCCAATACTTGACTAATACTAATATTACATGAACACATAGACAACCTTTTAAGTGCATGTCGATAAACACCAACTTCTGGCCAGGACAAAGATACATAAACATAATTTCCACACTCCATCTACCGTAAAAGCGAACACAATTCCTGCTCAACCCATTCCTTATGCAATCCATCAAAAATGCATCTCTGCAATGCATGACTTAAAAGCCCTCAGAATGAAATTCGCTTTATCTCATTTATAATCCATTCTGCAATTACACTCAGCAATGGCAACGATGCACCTCAAGATCATCCGCATCCTCTCAGGGATCATAAGAGGGTGAGCATCCTCAGGGAGAGATGGAGTGGAAAAGTCAGGAAAAGACGTCTTCGCATCCTCCGATTCTGTCTTTAAGTGTGGACTGGATGTAAAAGACACAGCAGTTGAATACTTTTCTCCTGTTAGTTAACAAATCCATTGTTTTCTTATTAACTAGCAAATAAATACCCGTACTTTGTTCGGATTAAAAAAAACATTGTAATCGATTCAAGTATATGTACATTGTACAATTTAAACCATTATAGGAAAATAAACTTGTTATTAATTCCTCTAGTTATAAAGTATAAAATACTGCACCTTAAAATTTCGAAATGAAATCATACTTTATAAAATGTTCTCATAAAGGTTATCGCAACTTCCCACCTCAACATTTAAAACCATTTAGCTCATTTGGCTTCTTTTTGGTAAGAATTTGGCGAGAAAAGAGACAAAGCTATAAACACACTTATTATACAGATTTAGCCCGACGACTTTCGAATAATCAACCAACATTATGATTTTTTAAAAAATGGCTCATTTGGCGCGATGTTCAGTGTTTTATTTTTTAAGGAATTATTTGTTTTAATATAAATTAATTTTTGTTTTGTGAGGTGATTATATAGTTTTTTTCACAAATTATAATGCAGTTAATTTATTTTTTGAAATAATTACAATAAAAAAAATTATATGCATCCGCTCATATTGCTTATTTTGTTAACTCTTCTTAAAAATACTGCAGGTTATTATAGTTTTAGAAAATTAAATAAGGGTGAAGAATCTAAATAAAATAGCTAATACACATCATATCCAGATTATCTCGTCGGCCACTATTGGATATTTTTTTTAGATAGTGAGTGTAAAGATCTGACTTTATCCAAACCATCTGGGAACGCCAGAGGGCGAGACCAGCGTCACAATAACTGTGAAAGAAGAAGAATGGTATGGTATGGTATGATACATATATATTCCAGCTTGTGTGCTTGTTCAGAGAACCGCTTATAAGCTTTCGTCAAGTGGGACAGACACAGAAAGAAATTTTACAGTCACAGAGAAATGAATAACACATAGACAAATAACAACATTTATTGACTGTCACAAACATCCATGCCTGACCGGGATTCGAACCCGACCTCAGCAGCTCCAAAGGCTAGTACACTAACCATTCAGCCACCAAGGCGGCAAAGAAGAAGAATAAAAACTAACTGTGACTGTGGTGTAGTAGAAAAACGGGGAAAAACGAAAATGTTGTGTTTCTGAGAGTTTCTTTATAGAATGTTTGTTTTGTATTAATTAATATTTGAATCTAATTTTTTAAAAAATATATTAAATTAATCTTCCAAACATTCATCGTGTTGTTTATGAGCGACTCAGTTTTGTTTTCTCACAAGCATAAAATGACGAACATCTACAGTGAGTTTTTAAAAATCTGACAATGGGGAAAAAATATTTGAAAAAAAAAACTGTAATGATTGTATAGGTGATGGATACATAACAACGGTTCAATCAAAGTACCTTGTACGCATGACATAAAGATTGTTTCGCCGACAACGCCATGGCAGACTCGCATATCTCTGTCTCTTGAGGTTAAGATAATTTTGTAACAACTCCCTTTGTCTTTTCGGTATATTGAGCAAGATAAAAGTATGTGTCAGGAGATAGTCTTTGAGTGCTTTGTATTGCGTTTACAGTGGAAAGTTTATTAATACTGGGACAATAGAAATAAGACTATTGGGAATGGAATTTTTAAATGCTATCTTGGATAACAAAGGAGTTTAGTGCGAACTAAGTTATTAACAAGGACTTTTATAAACTCAAAGTTTATAGAGTTCTAACATGTTAGGCTTAAGTAACAGTATATATTGCTTTGTAATGGTTTTTTACATGTATAATTTACGGTAAATAATGAAATGTCTGATTTATAAATTATTTAAACTGATTGCGTAATACTATAAGTAACCAAAATAAAATCACTAAATTATCAAAAAAACTTATAGAAAAAAAATTATGATTACCAGAGAGTAATTTGTGTTTGGCAAAATATATTAAGTCCTGTTATAGTACTAACTTAAAAATAAGAACGGATTCTTTGAACAAAGAAATTATTTTTATTTAAAAAAGCTTTTCTAGAATTTTTTCGAACCCATAGTTGTCCAAAGATACACAAAAAATGACATTTTTTTAAAGCAATAAGTATGTTCTGTTTATGGCTTAAGTCTTCGAACGAACTTCTTTGCTATTGGCAAAACAAGGTATTTCCGAAAAATCTTAGATCATTTTCGTATATTATATTCTTTATTTAAATATCTTATTTTTTTGTACTCTTTGATATACAGTACAGTCTTAAAAGAAGTTTTTGTATTTAATGAAAAGAGAATTTCCAAACTCCAATAATACTTAACTTAATATATATTCAAATTTATTTTTCATTACTCTGAAAGCGGAAAAACATCGCGTGTAGAACTAGACATTTTAAAAAACGTCGTTTCGTGACAAAAGAGCAAACTTTTCAGATAATTGTGCAGTTTTCATTGAAATATGGCGAGCCGGTTTCCAAATAGTTTTCCTATCTAGAAAGGATTCTGCTTTAGATTTCGTGATATCATTTTTTATAAAGCATAAGTTTAGAGATACGTAATTTTTGATAATTATGCCAGACTATGTAAGACGTTTCGCGAGAATACACAGCGAAATGCATAAATGCGTAGAAAGCACGCATGGCTATTAATTTTTCTGAATACCCGTCTACGAACGCTTTCCTGAGATTTAAACTATGCAGGGAGTATATTTTAGTTTAATTAAAAGTTCTTTGTTATATAGGATTTTATCTATTTTTCAAACATTTTTCTGCAGGGTGATGGGTGGTGTAAAGAATTCTCATTTAATAAAAGTTCTTTGTTGCACCAAAGGAGTTTATCTTACTTTCAAAGACCATTTAATGAGGTGTAATAATAAATTTATTCCAAACACAAAATAAGTTGAACAGATATAAGAAAATCCTAAAGTGTAGTTTTATTACTTTGCGTAGTTGGCATTAATATTTAAATCTAATTATATTTCCAACTCTTAATAAGTTTTCTTAAAAAACGATGGTAGTGAAATGCATAACATATTATACATGGTGTCCCAAAATGGGCTACCTGTTTTTAAAAGTTAATAAAAAGAAATAGATAGAGATATTAACACAATTCTTGCAAAAAAACGAATGAGTCATGTCTGGAATTTGATATGGAGCCCTTTATTAGGTTAGTTATGTCTATTACGTTATCATGTTATTACACTTTATTATGTTCAATTTAACTGACAGATGGCGCTTCAATACCGTGTGTTGGCTTTATGAAAGAATAAGACATGCGTATAGACAGAAAAGAAGGACACGTGGTCAGAAATGTTCAGTTCCGACCACGTGCCCTTCTTTTCGGTGTATAAGCATGCCTAGTTCTTTCATACAGCCAACACACGGTATCAAAGCTCCATCTTACGGTTAAAGTGAACATTATAAAGTTTAATAACATATTAACGTAATAAACATTAGTAACATAATAAAGTGTTAAATATGAAATTCCATACATGAATCATTTATTTTCTGCAAGAATTGTGATAATATCTCTATCCATTTCTTTTTTATTAATTTTTAAAAACAGGTACATTTTGTGACACCCTGTACCTTGTTTCTAACGATATAAATAATTATATTATATGGTAATATTGGACGCTTATATGCCTGGGATTTGTAGAAAGAGCTAATCCGTTTTGCAACAGTTGAGTCCACTTATCAATTTTAGAAGAGATTTAACATGGTCAAGTGCACCGTGTGTTCTTATTCTATTAGCAAGTCAGATATACAGTTGTTGAAATGTTTCGATTAGTTGTCAACGTTTGCAAACCACAAACGGATTGATGTAACTTGATATACCTATCGATTCCCAGCAACAAACCATTTCACATCTTTTTATCAATAAACTTTTTTAATAAATAATTTTGAATTAAAATGTTTTACACTTTTGCTAATGTGCTTATTCATAAGATGGTTAAATTGGTTTTCACTTTTAAACATAGTGTCAAAGCAAAGATCTTAAAAGTTAATTTCAATATCGTTCCAAAGAAATTTTAAACAAAAATAGTTTTGCCATATGCAATAGAATACCTATGTACAATACATTTGTAAGGACATTTTCTAAAAATCCAAGAAGTAACAATAACATGCATAAAATATTCAAAAGTTTGTTGATATATATCTTTAATTTTGTTTAGTATTCCACTTTCTTATTTTAGTTTATCCTACTTTTTGAACATTAAGAAAATATTTTATTACGTTTTGTTTTCAGTAATTTACTTTGAAATTTATCAAATAAATGAAATTCTATGTTTATTAGTTTTGAAATAAAAACAATTAGAAGCAAAAATATATGTGAGATGAATAGAGTTTTCGTTAAGCCTACATGACCCAGCTGAATCTGGAAAGTTGTTGCCATTCTATATTTACAACATTTTCTTTAAATCTGATATCGTTAAAGAGGAATATGTACCATAAGTTATTAACTAATGTAAAAAATAACATATCTACGATTGAAACCTAAACCGAATTTAATAACAAATTCTGACGATTTGTAATGAAAAAAATACAAGAAAACACGTTGCCTCAAATATTTTATCCAATTCATAAAAAATATTTCTCTTTAAAAATCCGAGAGATTAGTGAAACGAAAAAATATATATTTGGCCCTTTAAATCACCTTATATCGACATTTTTTAAAGTGACTTATATGTTGTCATCAATATAAGAACACCCCCCACTTGTGAAATATTGCTTATCAGTAGTTTTTATTTTCACTTCATTCTGCCTCAGTAATATTATTTTGATGGTTTTCTTTTTGAGATTTTCTGAATCCTCATAAGTTTAGAGTTTTGTCGATAGCCGTTAGGAGGAAAAAAACATTTTTCTAAGTTGTATGACAGAAATTACTCTTTTTTTCCCTCTTTTTCTCGCAATATGGATCCGGATTTTTTTTCAAATATCTAATTTTTTAAACTTGGAATAAAATGCTGGATCTACGATATAAAGTATTGAATAGTTTCTTTTTCAAAATTATGGATTAAACATCTAATGGTCATATATATTTCATGTATAGAGAGCCAAAATATATTTTGGCTTCTTATTATAACGTAACAAACGTTTAGACACATTTACTTTTCATTTCGTTAGTAGTGTGTATAAATCGTCCCAGTTATAAAATCTTTTATATGAATGAATAGTGGAGAACGAGGCTCTAAGTTTTATGCTCCTCTTTTTTTTTCTTGTACATCTTTAAATTTGAATCTGTGTTGAAGTAAACTTTATATCATCGTCTTTATTGCATTTTACTCGACAAACTAGCTTAAATACTTTTTTTTCCAAAAAAGTAAATGCAATGTTTTGACATAAAAAGATTAATTCCAAGCATGATGATTTGGAACATGTGCCCTAAATGCGAGCTACATTTTTCCAGCCTGGTACAAATCCAAATTTTAAAATTTTCTATAAATAGTCTAACAAAACATTTACTTTTCATTGCTACTTTTTGTATACATTTATCGAAAATAAAACGATCTATAGATACTACAAAAGGCAAACAAATATAACTTTTTTTTCGCAAAAACTGCTGCCTTAAAAATATGATATCACCTTCAACTTAATTGTAAATAATAGTGTTAGTAATTTTAAGTTTAAATTGTATAGTTTAAAAACAAAGAAAAATAAATATTAACTGAAATACCGAAATAAAGTATAACTCTTGTAAACATTGCACCTTTGAAGGCAAGTTTTAAACACGCAACTACATAAAATATATATCTTATGGCTATTTTCATAGGAAAAGCAATAAAGAAGCAATAATACATAGAACATAGAATTCATAGAGGAAGCAATAATACTAGATATAACCTAGAATTACCTAGACACATATTTACGTTACATGCTTAAGAAAAGGTAATAAAACTTAACAAGAATAGCCCATTTAGATACGCCAATAAAAATTAAATGTTTTCGTAACCCCAAAGAGTAAAAGTTGTTTATGCAAATAAATAAAGTTGATTCTGAACAAGGCAATTCTCTATTGAGTACTAATAGGAAGTGAGCCTATTCCAATAAGTAAACTTCCCGCAGCTAGTAAAATGTGCTGGCATGGCAAAACTTAATATCCTTGCGTTGTTGTCCTGGAGGAAATTTGGATGAAAATGGATAAGAAAACGCAGCTGTTGCTCGTTCTTTTGTCTGCTGTTAGCGCCAAAGTAATGAATATTTTAAGAACTTCCATCGTCGGGGGGACAAAATTGTAATATTTTTTTTATCCCAATTAACTTACGTATTTTAGCAGTTCAGTGCCTGAGAGGGATCACGTTTCCGCCTTAAAAGCCCAAGATTAAGGGTTGGTGCTCCAGCTAAGTCGTCATATTTTCTCGATGGAAAAATCGTGGGCAAGCATGTCATATGATCATGTGTCATGTAAAAGATCCCTTAAGTACAAATTTGCCTTGGATTCTCTGGGCATACTTTAACATCCACGGAGAGCTTATATTCGTTACATTGGTATTGAGAGTCGCCTAGATACTGCCACAAAAAATGACTATTTTCTAGGAAATATGCACAGTCTGCGAAAACTTGACCGCCAATACAGCAGCTCCGTTGTAAAAAGAAATTAGTATTTTACTCATTTTGCCTCAATTGTATCTCTGGATTATAGGTTACACATGAAAAAAACGTCCAGTTCTTTTTGTTAGTCGATATGACATCTTTCACATCCAACTTTTGAACAAGGTCGTAAATAGCAATTTGTGTACATTATTTTCAACCAATTTTTTAGCTAATTTTCTGCCTCTAAGTTCCTCAAAAAATATAAAATTAATACATTTTAATTTTCAATTGTTTTTATGGTGTCGTTATCAGTATAAAACTTTAATAAGAACGACTGAGTAAACATAGTCTTAACTAGAGCATTCTATGTACCTTTACAGTAAGTTAAGTGAATTTGGCAATGATATCAACAATCGGCTGCGAAATAGACTGGAAATAGGATTTGTTTTGTTGTAAGGTTGGAGATTTCTGAACTTAGCCATTAGCCACGCAACCTTTTTTTATCTGGTTCGAAATATTGACTCACTGCAGTTAAAGACTTGAATAATAAAAAAAAAAAGTTTGTACTAGAGAAAATTATTTACTAAAACAATGGTGCTTTCAAATAGACATGTTGAATTGAACGCATATGGGCTGGCTTTATTCATGTAATAAAAGAAGCAAAATGACTTCTTCAAAAGCTATTCGTAAATTAATTCTGAAATAAGTATTTTTTTCTCCTTGGAGCAAGCCAGGGTCTATCCAGGACTGTCTAGCTATTGATGATGATGAAGTATTTTTTTTTTTCGAATTTGGAATTAATTTTTATACTATGTTTCGGAAAGAAATATAGCACTGAATAGTTAACATAATAATTCTCAAAGAAATAGAAAATTTTAATAATTTTGGATTGTTTACAAGCCCAATTTCTACAAAATTAGTAAAAAAGGACGATGTCTTATCTTCAAAATCATTTGACATAAGTACCTAAGTCGAAAAGTTAAAATCGAGTTTTATGATTGTTTGATTAAATTTATACCCTCACTATTAGGAATTTTTTTAAGCAGTGCGGATGAGGAGCCCAGTTATTTAAGACGTTCCCTTGCATGCTAAAGGTCGCTGGTTCGGGACCGAACATCGTAAAAATATCTGCCGACCTTTAAGCGACCCATGTAGCCAAAAATTCCTGACTGATAATACCCCATGCAAAGCGAGTGCACGTTAAATATTCTTCAAAGTTCCAACGCTGCGTACTCATTACGGCGTCGGCTCGTCACTAGACTGGTTCTAAAGCCTTCGTGTAGCTCTATGATAATTCGCACTACTACTTTAGTAGTAGTACTTACTAACTACTTTAAGTAGTTCACTCTCAGAAATAACACTTTCATTTTCGACGATTCATGAATCATCAAGCCTCATTTCGTTAATTTTGAGGATTGTTTCGTCAAACTATCACGTGACTTTTGAGTAAACGCTAATCCTCACTTTTACGATCTTGATTTGACAATTCAGTATCTTGATATTGAGGAAACTGAATCTTATTGTTGTTCTCACCATGCTCAAAAATGACGAAATATTTCTTTAGATCAGACGACATTCAAATCCTCATAAAAAAGACTATTCAAATTTTCTCACTTTGATGAAATGAAAACTTGGAGCAATTGCCAGTAAACGAATCGTCAAAATTAAGGAAAATTGTGTCGTTTTTGAGCATTCATTTTTGAAAGTGTATACTTATACCAAAATGTATGCTGTAAAGCACCCCTTATAATAAAACAATCCAATATACTACTTTCATCGCAGTAACAACTTTGTCAAACTTCCTCGTAAACTGCGAGTTTCCCGATGCTTTGTAAAAAAAAAGAGAAGTTTTCTATTGCTTCGAAGAAATGAATTTCATTGTGCTTGCAGGCGGCCTCCTGTTTATGCCATAACAGAGCGTAAAGTAAATTTGAATATGTTCTTGAAAATAAAGCCGAAAAAAGTGAGTAACTTGAAAGGAAATTTTGCTAAGATGAAGTCCTACGTATAGAAAATTAAGTGAATATGTTGGTTCAGAGTTTGATTAAACTATGAAACAATTTTCGTGTTTTAAATAATAGTTTCTTAAATGAAAGTTTAGGTAGCCTATTTAATGTGAGACGTGAAAGCCACATTGTATATAAATATTTAAATTGCTCTTGAAGGTGTAATTCTGAAATTTAATGTTGCAATTTAACAATTCTAATGGAATGCTATAAATTTACCAATTCTAATGGAAAATATAAAGTTTTTTTCTTAGCCTCGTGTCTTTACTTTGTGTTTTTGAATTTCTTATGTTTATTTTCATTTGCAATAGTTATATAAAAAACAAATTTGTGCATCAACATTGCTCTTAATTCTACTGCAGATGGAAAATGCATTATCCCTTTTGTTTCGTTTTTGTTCACAAAAGCCTGGCAAATGTTTGAATCGAAAAAGTATTATATACTATTTATTAAATGAAAACAATTTAACCAAAGAATATTATATTTTTTTTTACAAAAATGAGTGTAGACTTTTATGTCGTTCCATTAAAATAATGTACTGAAAGCAGTAAAATATTGTTTTTTTTTTAACGCTACCTATTATTAACTTTTATCCTCATACACATTTCATGTTATTCTTGCGCAGTTAAATTGTAATAAAATGTGGAGTGGCTTATATAACACTCCAGTGAATCCTTTTATGCCTGATGAAAGATATGAATTTACAACATTTATGTTATACCTATCATTAGAATTAGAATTTACTTTTAAGCTTTTGAAACGCCATATTTGGTCAAAGATATCGTCACATACATACATTAAAGAGCTAAGTGGAAGAACGTGCTAAATGACAAAAAGATGAAACCGAGCTGATGTTTTTCAATTGCACTTTTAGGCACGGTAAAAGCGGCATTTGCAAACGGAAAAAAAATAATAACTTGAAGTTTATGAAAAGGGAAATCTTGAGAAGAGGGAATAACAAGTTAATTTGCACAAAAAAACACAAAAATTTAATTTTTTCTTTACAAATTTCGCAATATATTTTGTACAATTTTTAAAATACGCGTTAAGGGAGCATTTGGTAACATGTTTTAATGTTAGCGAATAAAATTATTTAACGCGTATGCAACATAATTCAAAATGTAGGTTTTTTCCTACAGCTATTACGAAAATAAATTTAAATGAATTTTAATAACATTTTCGTTTTGTTCCGATATCACGCACAGGGAATTATACGTGGGAATAAAATTTGCCAGATTCTCATATTTTCAACCGTCACTAAACGTCTACGGTAACACGTAACTTAATTCAATTGCTTGTAACTTAATTTACTGCAAAACACGACGACAATGTTGCCCAACAAATCAAAGTACATATATCCTCAACATTAAAATGTATGTTTCATTTCCGATAATTGAAGAATTATTTTCAAAATGTGTTGTACATAATGTCAATATGACTTAAACATTTAAATTTATTATCGTGTATTTATCGTTAAACAAGGATATCAGTGGGAAAGAAACAAACATGGCGTCTTTGTCGCATCTCAGTATTCTGCGTTTTTTACCAGAGATTGTGTGATGCTGATTATGAGGTTATTGAGTTGAGTCGATTTGGCGAAAACCGCTAATGAAGCGTGGATGCTGAAAATTGACCTCGCTTCATTTTCTTTTTGAGAAAGTAAGGTTCGTGTATTATTTCTCGGAATATGAGATTCTCTTGATTGTTAGCCGTTTCTTTTTTATCGCTTGTTAGGGATTTTTGTTTGAATGAATTAACGTCACACTGGAGTTACACCAAGGCTATTAACAAATGTCAGTGCATTAACTAGGTATTATTAATTAAACGGAAGTGCAGAGGGGACCAAGACATTTTTTTTTAAGTTTATTTTTTTGGGGAAAATGAGATTTCACTGCCTTCCTTACGCTTTTGTTAACAAACTGTAAATATAATATAAATGCAAACATGTTGAGTTGGAAAACGTGACATGTAAACGGGTTTAATTTTGCCAGCCTTCTACAAATGCATTGGGCAAATGTCAAAAATATTCTTTAAAAAAATGTAACTCACGTTATATGTTTTCGTCATTTTCGTGAAGATTTTATTGTAAATCAAACTAACCAAGAATACTATACACTGATTAAAAAAAGCCTTTTATTATGCCGGCATTTTAAATTTAAAAAAAAAAATCAACAAAAGCCATTTATCAATTGCATCACTATGAACTCAAACAAATTACGTAACTTCCCCTTTTTGTAAATCCCTGGTCTTTTGCTCGTTTATTGAGGTTAACTAAAGTATGGCTACAAGTTTAAAAAAAATGAAGTTTTAACATGCACACAAGTTATAACATGCTCCAATCGACTCTAGATTTTAGCGTGACTTGGCACATTCTTGGATTCTTTTCTGCTGCTGCATTATTTCCGAAAGCATATTATGAGTCTTAAAATAAACATAAAGCTTTATATTCTAATTAGATAGGCTACTGTAACTAATGCTTGGCTATAAAACTAAGATATGGTGTACAATATAGATAAATACAATAAATATACACGAAAATACTACTATAATAATCTATTAATATTTCACATGCCCCTTTTCTAATGATTTATGCAACATTATGACAATTAGTAAGGGTAGCCCAAGTTGAATGGAACATCTGTTTACAGTTAACAAGCGCACAATGCAGTTTAACAATGGTGGAGTTAAACTTAACTAACGTCATAGAAATTGAGAAACCAAGTTTGTACGTGCCTCATTAAATTCTCTCTCGGGTGCAACAGCCATAATTTGCGGAAAATTACGCAGCCAAGCCATGCCTCTGGTGTCCTAGTAATTACAAATTACTGTTTTGAAGCTGCACTATTAAAGTGTACTTATTAAAAGGTCGAGAAAACTTAATGCCGGCTTTATAAAAATTAATAATTTTCTCATCTGATGTGGAGAATGTAACAATCGTTATATCCAATTACACAAAAGCACAAAGGATAAGTTACTTTGATGTCAAATATTTTAGAGCTGATTTTTGTTATATTCGGATATATGATTCTATTAACTTTAAACGTACATTTTCTACTAAACAACAATGTGATTTTTAAATTTCTCTGCCTCTAACTGTTATGCCACGATGTTGCTGGTTGGTTTACATATAATTTCAGGCTTGTGTGCTTGGTAAGAGAACCACTTATAAACCTTCGTCAAGTAAGACAGACACAACACTCACACGCACACACACACATACGTGACAGATGCTGCCATCTGTCGCGCGCCTCCTCCACAATTTAGACATGTCCCTGAAGGAGAGGGAAATAGTCTTCAGCTATATGTACTCGTGGGAAACTGCGCAATGACCGCCCACAGGACTTTCGGACAAATCAGATTTAACGAGCACGTACTCCGCATGTACTCGGTGGGTCTTCAGTGACCAGGACTCGATCGCGGGACCTTCCGATCCGGAGATATGTCACGATATGACCTTTTATCTGAAATGAAAAGATCACAATCTAGTCTTTTTAAAGAAATTTTTTTAATGAAAAAAAAACATATTGTTACAAAATCTTTTAAGAAAAAAAAACCTATATACTAGATTCTATTTTAGCATCAAAAACTGTGCAAGAAACAAACATTTTTTTTAAAAAACGTTAAGACCTAAAATTTGATTTTTTTTTATTGCGAATGTTTTTGACACAAAAAAACGTGAAAAGGACTGGTAAAAATCTTGTTAGATTATCCAACATTTCCGGCAGCAAAGTTGTTAGAAAAAAATCGAAATGCTACGGAAGAAATATGTTGATAGAATGTTCCAGTAGCAAATTAATGCAGGACGTATTAGTGCAAAAGTTATTTTTTTCGGTATAATTAGACAGTCAACGGCAACATTTTTGGAAAACATAAAATTTTTGTGGGAAAAGAATAATTCAGTTATCTTGGAATTTGCTCATACAGTATAGGCTGTTGCATAAAAATTGATTTCACATATGCAATCATGAGACCCAAATATAAACTAAATTAGTTTTGAAATATTAGCATGAAAACAACTGTTATCCTTTTAAGAAAGTAAGGAAAAAATAAAATATTTTTGCAATGGATTTTTAATTAAAAAAGGATAGTCTGATAAAATTATTATTATTTGCAGAGAAAGTACTTGGACCAAAGTTAAATTTATGAAGCATTATTTGAAATATGAAGATGGAAAAACGTTACTGTATTAAATATTTCTAAAGATGTTGTTAAAAGAAAAAAAAGTGAATGGTAATTTTCAGAACCACGGTCCATTAATTTTTATCTAAGAAACTACCTCAAATGATAAAATAAAGCTACCATCAAAAAGTGATATCATTAAAATACGTTTTAAGTTATTTCTTTATAGCATCCATTAAAAAATATAACAATAGATTGCAATAATAATGTTTCTTTTAAAAATAACCCATTATGTATGTTCTAAATTTTTGACTGAAGAATTATAAAACTTTATTATCACATTGTTGTAGATGAAGCATTCTGAAGAGAGAAAAAAAAAACAGCTTTAAAATTATGGCCGCAGCTGTAGATCTCACAAATAGTTGTTAAAAAACGCATTTTAAAGTCAAGAGATGTCGTTAAGATGAAAACTACTTCATCGTTAAAGGAGCTAGAGCATGTTTAATTTTTTTGTTGTTTACTAAATGAGAGTTTTTATGGAGTGAATTTAAGTGTTTAGTTGTTAATGGTGTAAGAATGTGTTAAGTGTAAGAATGCAAAACCAAAGAAAACTGTGGTGGTGTTAGCAAGAAGAACTAATGATAATGACTAGAAATACAAATTTTTACACTTGTAGTTATTTTTTGTTGGTTCATGGTATGGCGATTTTTCATTAGCCTCTAATTTTGTGTTCCGTTGCATTTTCTAACAAATTATTGAAATATTTGAAATTTAAACAAACATTAATAGCTTTGCTATTTTTTTTCAAGTATTCGGTATCCCATGCAATTTAATGTAGTCAAAATCTTTACTTGTTATAATATTTTGTTATAATACCAATGGGAAGTCTAACAAGAGGACAAGTAAGTGTAAGAGTGCAAAACCAAAGAAAACTGGTGGTGTTAGCAAGTGATGATGGTAATGATTATAAATACACATTTTTACACAATCAGTCTGTCCAAAGATTCTTACTTGTTATAATATTTTGTTATAATGCCGATTGGAAAAACAAAACATGTAAAAAGGAGTTTTCTGTTTAAGTTTATATGAGAAAGCAAATCGTAAGACAAATTAAGGCTACAGCCCTGATCACTTATATAGGACAAATAAAGTTATACAAAAAGTGAATTTTTAAAAAAAATAAAGGTTTTATGTGGAAGAATGTTTTAATGGTTCTCAATAAGTCGTTGAAAATGCAAACTGAAATACTTTAACATTTATAATTCTATTAAAAAATTTACATTACTAAAGGTTTGGAGCTCACTCAAAAATTCTATTACCGACATAAATATCTAATCGGCTTATAAAATTGCTTGATACTTAAAGCAAATATACGTCGTATAAAATTGCATATCGGGACACTAAGCCTCAAGAAGTTGGGATTTAAAGCATTACATTGTTGATTGGTATCCAACTCTGACGCAAGATGTCTTTGTTGAATCTACTAGCTTATTCACAATAATTTCATTGTTACAAATACATTTTAAGACACTGTTTAGGATTTATTTAATATTTATTTCGTATTTGTTCACCTGTTTCAGTTTGCGTTAGCAACAGCCACATTAAAAAAACTTTTATATCAGATAAAATATCTGGAATAAATGTTGTTAGAGCCGCCTCGGTGGCTGAATGGTTAGCGTACTAGCCTTTGGAGCTGCTGAGGTAGGGTTCGAATCCCGGTCAGGCATGGATGTTTGTGACTGTCAATAAATGTTGTTATTTGTCTATGTGTTATTCATTTCTTCGTGACTGTAAAATTTCTTTCTGTGTCTGTCCCACTTGACGAAAGCTTATAAGCGGTTCTCTGAACAAGCACACAAGCTGGAATATATATGTATCATACCATACCATACCATACCAATGTTGTTAGAAGATATATGTAATACAACGAAAATAAAAAGGTTTACTTAACTCCCCTCAATCAAAATTTGGTTAAATGATGATTTTATGTTGGAAAATAACAGAAATAAACTATTCTTTCATACAGTGCAGTTATCATTTCAGAGAAATAGTATGTGCATCAAAAATTCATAACTTAAAATTCAAAAACGCATGCTTAAATGCAAACATGCATGAAATATGCTCTATATTGTATTCGAAAAAGGCGATAAAAGCAATTTTGGAACTGTTAAACTGTTAATTTTTACCAGAATTACGTCCCTTGTCCTAAAAGTAATTTCCCTCTTCAAAAAACTGATAATGAACTACAACAATTTTAAAATAATAATTACCTAATAGTTTCCAAAATGTAATTGAAAAACCCTTTAATATCAATTCTCGGACTTTCTATACATATTTTACGATTGTTAGTTAGAAAGGGATATATGAAAAATGTGGTTCGAGGTTGGCTACTTAGACTAAATAATATTAGAAGATGTGCAATTAAATACTTTCATTGATATTGACATACCGGAAAACAGAAAAATAACGCAGATTAAAAGTTTATTGAGAAAAGGGTGTCCATTTACCACCACAGATAAAATGTCTTCAAATTACCCCAAAGCCATTCTACTCATTTTGAATTAAAAAAAAATTGTTTATTATAAGGAATACACTTGGCAGTAAAGGTTTCTTTGCAGTTTACCTACTTCGGGTGGATACCACTATCCTGGACCGTCATATCCACGAAAAATTTGTCATGCATCGGTGTTTACTCATTCTGGTGTGTCAGACGTATGGGTGTATAATGCATATACGAGGTATCTGAGGATGAATTTGCGGTTCACATATTCACTTCTGATAAAGAAACTACAACAAAATTCAGTATACATGTGTTTACAGCACCAGTTGCATTTATATACAGCAGAAAGCGCTGTAAATATGCAGCAAATGTGCTAGATATTTCAAGAAATTTGTTACAATGTATAGTTAAAATAATATGAAGTTATTGTTATTATTTTTTCGCCTTGAACATATATATCTTCAAGAAACTCAACGTCCACAAATCTAAAAACAAACAACACACGATGCAAGCTCCCTCCATCAATTCCGCCCTAACCCCCGGTTTTATTTGAAGTTATATATTAAACGGCATCCGCGTCCCATAAACAACAGAAACACAGCTCAAGTACACAATAAAAACCGGCCTTTTTTCCCTATATCCCCGTCGGCACCGAAATCCGTAAATCTCGAGCCCCCTAGTACATAAGTACTAAACGGACCAGAGTAAACGAGACGGTTTCTACAGTTTCCGAGCAATAAATATGTGTTTGGCTGCCTCCGACTGAGGAAGGCGTTATTTAAAGGCTGGATAGATCTGGAGGAATAATGGTCCAAAGGGTCAATGATTTCTGTTGAAAGAATTGCGTTTTTACTGCAAATTCCGTTGTTGAATTGTTGGAAATTTTAAACTTTCCGAAAGGGATTTTAGAATGAATGATCAAAAGCAAAGGATTCCGGGAAGGAGACGTATGGTATGGTTGGATAAGCTCGATAAAATAAATACATAACGTTAGCTTTCAATGTGTTTTGGAAATAATACACAAAATATCGTTTTGTTTCACCGATAAATATCTAAGGCCCCTTTGTGAATATAGCTTACGCTGTGCTTTTAAAAGTTACTGAAATATGTGCTATGCAAATCATAATCTTGATATTTAAAAGTTGATAATATTTATATATAATTTTTTTTATAACTTTAAATCATTTTTATATTATAATATAAAATTTATTTTGCTATTTTTCTTATTAAGCTTCATCATTTATATTACATTATGTTTTTTCGAGAAATGACTTTTAAGAAAGTTGTAATGATTTTCCTAAAAGAAATACCTAATAAAGTTTCAAAAGTTAACTAACTATGTGTCACAAACTAATTTTAATAAAGTATTACATTTCAGAGAGAGTCTATATTACACATAAACAATAATATGAACCCCGCCATAAATTGCATTCATGTAGCTCTAGTGCGTAGCTAAGTAAGCTAAAGTCTTTGTTATATCTAAACACATTTGTAAACATAATTAACAATAATTAAATAAAAAAATGTCCATTCATGTTTAGAAACAAAATTTTCCCTAAGAAAAACTTTTTAAAGGATATTGTCAATAACAAGGCATTATCGAACTAATTTAGTAGCCATGAATTACACTTGAGACCAGCACTTCTAGAATTCATATATCCTTCATAACCCATTCAAAATGCCTGTCTCTGTTGTGTACAGAGGACAGATTCACCAATATCCTGGCTCCATACTGCGACGGTCACTCAAATATTCACTTTAATCTTCCATTACGTGCGTCGTTAATATGAAGTATGGCGTTGTGCCAAATTGAAGGATTTACAAACCCTTTCAGCGACGCTGTAATGGGAAGGTAATGCACTCCACCGTACCCGAAATCTTGATTTCAGTGATTGCAGGGAATGTTAATTTACTCCGGGTTAGAAGCGTATCACGGTTGGTAAGATTGGTATGTTGGATTTCTGGGATGCAATAAGCAGTTTCCAGACACAATTGCTTTTAAGTATTCTTGTATTTTGCCATGAAAATTAAATTTTAATTTTAAATTCGTGGAAAACAATGCTGATATATTAAAACTATTATAATATTACTATACTAAAAATGTTAAATTAACTACTGAATGTTAACACACAATGGAGTTTTTTTCCAAAAAAACCTTCCTCGAAACGTTTTGTTAATGCACGTTCGCACTGAATGTCAATTTACTAAGTCTGTCAAGGTTGTTAAGATTGGTATGATGAATTTCCGTGTTGCGATGAACACTTACCAGACGCAATTGACACTTTAGTATTCTTGGATTTTTTTAGATGAAATTTAACTTTAAGCGTCAAAATACTAATTTATGATAAGAGTACTGACATATTAAAATGAATTTATTGCTTTTATTATTAAAGTACTACCACGTTATGCAATTTTTCTGTAAAAAAAGCTTCAAGTAAAACAAAAAGTGAGTTTAAAACTTATCCTTTAAGCGTGAATGATTTTGATCGACCACTAGTATCCTAAAAAATGTGCCTTCGTATTAATAAAATGGAAAAAATATATTTTCTAAGTCACATTTCTCCGGTTGTGTTGAATATTTTTACAATTTTTTTTTTATGTGAGGAATATAGCTGACTTACCGATCTCTATAAACCAACTTTTTGAATTGTTTTCATTGTTTGAATTGTTCTTGTACTTAATAAAGGAATTATAGAGACTTGTAAGTCAGCTACAAAATAATTTTTAATTATATTCAATGCAGATGGAGAAATGCGGCTAGAAAATATTTTTTTCATTGGATAAACACAGCTGCAACTTATTTTGGAGAACCGTGATCATTCGGGTTCTTTCGACCTTAATGCATTATGATATACAATGTAGAATGAAAATTATCCAAATGTTTTAACCACAAAAAAATACAATGTATATTTATGTGGCACTTATGGTATTCCTAAAAGATCGTTATTGTCAAACATAATATAGAAAACATTATGCAGTCTCAGGGGAGTAATACAAATTCTTGGAAAATCTCCAAATGTTAAATCATGTACTTAATATTTGGAATTTCCTTGTTATTTCCTCTTTAGTTTTTTTTATATATAATGGGGCATAAAAATGATTACAGTATTTTAAAGTATTTTTCTTAAATAATATTTATAAAAAATAAATTATGCAACAAAAATACTCTTAAATGAAGTATTTCTCTTTTTTTGAAAAAGTTTTTATAAAGAAAACTATTACCACATCTAGTTGATTCTAACAAAAATTCTTATGGTATTGCAAAATAAGTTTAGCTTGTTAAGAACCAGAAAAAATTCATTAAGAATATAAAATTCACTTAGAAGTGCCAACTTTACAAAAACTTATTCAGTTCAGCATAAGTGGGAGACTAATATTTTATAAATGATGTTTTTTGCGGACATTTAAAATTAAAATCATTCAGCAATCTTGATTCAAGTTGATAACTAAAAATTAAAATAATACATTAATAATGATTCATTATACTCTTCTGAAAAAGGTATCTTTGTCTTAAGTAAATAACTGCAGAACAAACAAAAGGATGAATGAGATTTTTGACTAAAAATGTAATAATATATATTTTTTTAAATATTAATCATTCTGCAATCGCTATTCAAGTTGAGAATTAAAAATTAAAATAAAGCATCAACATTAATTCATATTACTCTACTAAAAGAGGTATCATTGTCTTAAGTAAATAACTTCAGAAAACAAAAGAAGATTTTAAAAAATCTTTATCGGACGGCAATCCAATAGTTGTTCACCATTGCGTAAAATTGGACGCATAAGCTTTTAAGAAAGATGGGTCCCCCACTCTATTGTTGAAAAAGAAAAGTATTCTTTTTATCAGCAGAATTTAAACACTTTTCATGGAACAAAGGATCGTTTAAGTATTGGGGATAGGATAAAGTTTCTAAATAGTCTTAAGAACAAAACAAAACTCGCAATAAAAGGATTTTTTTGTGGATTTCTTGGGATGGTGAAACCTTTTTTTTAAAGTTAAATTAAAAGTCTTTCAAGGGTTCAAAAATGAAATGAAATGGGTGACGTTTGAAATGATATTATTCATAGTTGAGGCAATGGGTTTGGAAAAGGTTCATTAACTACAATTGAAGAGCTTTGTGGAAGAACGTGATTAGTGACATTTTTGAAAAAATTGAATTTTTACTGTCAATGGACATATTACTAACTTCTTTAACGATTACAAGATTCTTCGTTTTCATAAGCTTACACTCTTAAAAAACGAACGAGCGATTTTAACTCAGTCTGAGTTAATTTCACTCCTACAGTCTGGACAATGCACTTCTCCGAAGGGAGTGGATACTTTGTGTGTTAAACCTCCAACAGGATCACTCCAAACGAGTGATTTTAATTCAGTCTGAGTTAATATTCACTCCTTTCCAGTGTCGAAAATGCACTTCTCCAATTGGAGTGGATTTTACTCTTTTGTTTTAAGAGTGTAAAGTTTAGTAAATTTTTTGCGGTTTGGAAGCACCGTTTTCAACAAAACTGAATGCAAACGATAAACTTTAAAGCTCGTTTTCTCGTTTTCACCTTTTTGTCACTTAGCACGTTCTTCCACTAAGCTCTTCAATTATTAATTGCATTTTCTGAGACTTTTTCTGACAAATACAAAGGAAAGTTCAAATATCACGAAAAAATTCATGGGATAAGTGATAATAGTAATAATAGTGATAAGTAAAGTAGGGGGAAGTGCTCAGCTTTGGGACAGTTGTACCTGGGGACATGGAGAATAACTCGTTTTAGGGAAATCGAAAAAATCCTGTATTTTTAGTGGCAACACTACTAACAAAACTTTATCTTCTCTTGTTAAAGAAGTGTCGCCGAAAGCTAATGGGGGCATAATAGACAGGATTTATTGATTTCACACATCTCGAGTAGCTTTTACTATAATTTTATATCTTGTATTACGTGTCGGTTTAATCTTCTTGTCGGCTCTTCTTAATGCTACTTAATAAGCCATGTTTGAAGTAATTTTTAATCCGATTTGTGTTTTTCAAAACTTAACACTTTCTTATTACAATGCGTTTAAAAAAATTACCCTATGTGCTGTTCCTTGGGGCAGTATTTAGGTTGTACCTAGGGACGTCCCTAAGGGTTCAACCAATTTTTCTGATGCTCTGTAAATTGTTGTGTACTATGACTGTTACTGTTTCTCTGATTTTTCAAGTATCCTTAAGTTCCGATCAGAGGCCACAGACCTGCTCTTCTGTATACCTTGAAGAAATTTGTCCAACTTTCGAAACACCTTCTACAAAAACAAACCAAGAGAGGCAGAAAGGAAAATCTCATTTTAACCGATAATACAGAAGTTAAACAGAAAACGACCAAAAGCAAAAAGTCTGCTCCAAGATAAAATAAGGCAAATGTACGTTTAAAGGATGTTGAATGGAAGGATGGAACTCAACTCTTAATTCAAACATAAATATTTGAAAATGATTTGACACGAAATTTGCATAATTAATCAACAAATAATGATGAACTTCAAGTAGGGGACTTTGTTTTAGTGAGGTTTCTGGGTAAAACAACTGTCAAATATAACTTGGCAATATTATTGAAGTACAGGGTAATGAATTTAATTTCGAATACTAAAAAAATATTGAAAATTCGAATAAATGTACTGAAACTGAAAAATATACTGAGCAAAATTTGAACTCGAGAGAGGTGATACAATTCCAAAACTTCCAGCACCAAATATTGTTAGCCAAGCCACAAGAAGAGGACAGCGGTTCTTTTCCTACGTGTTTTTGATGGTTATAATCTTGGGTACAATTAATTCTTCTTATTATTTTTTTTGGCTTATAAGTTATCTTGCAAAATTGCAAATTATGTTATTGAAAAATAAAGCTACTTTTTAAAATTACAACTAACTTACTCTATTTCCAAGTCTTGGGGATTACATTTATTAGTTTTTTATAAATAAAAAAGCATTTGGGAAGCGTATTCTTTAATTGTAGATAAAACGCATTTAGAAATACATTTTAAATTAAGAAAAAAGGAACAGTTCGCGATATTTTTTTAGAAAAATGTAAAGTTGTCATTCTATACGAAGTCCAAAAATGTATTTGACTTCTTATTTGTACGACAGAATTGTGTTCTAGCCAATTTGGAACAATGTCCTCAGGTACATCGTGCCTTGTCCCCAGGTACATCACTGAAGTTGTACCTGTGGACAGTGGATGTACCTGGAGACATCGTACCTGTGGGGCTAAATATTAAAGAAAAAAATCTTTAAAAAATACCTTAGTATAGGCAAGATTTTGTTAAAGGAGAATACTTAAAAACTTTTAAATAATCGGTTTATAAAAAAATATTAAATTAAAATCTAAATATGTCCCAAACCTCAGCACCTTCCCCTAATAAGTGTTAAGTGATAAGTAAAAATAGTTTGCAAGCAAGTAGCACGTTTCTTTATTTGCAAAAAATCGAGAAATAACTATATAAAAAAATACAATTTATTTACATAGTTTCTTTTGAAGCCGTTTACTTTTAGATTTTTGCAGTGGATATAAAACGAACAGTAAAGAAATAAACTATTTTAATAAATCTATCACCACAAAGATTTAGCAACTAAACAAGCAAAAACACGTATGCACTTGAGCGACTTGCAAGAAGAACCTTTTTGTTCATTGAGTGGTTCCACACCACAAAAGCCTGGGAAGAAAAGAAATTATTTTCCTAATCTAATTACGGTAAAGTGCTTCTATCTAAATGATAAATTGCCGAAGCTATTACTTTTTTTTTCAATCCACCCTACTTTTTTCCATCCTCGTTACATAGTCTTTAAGTATGGGAAAAACTGTTTCATTGAGCCTTGAAAAGTAACAAATTAATCGCAATGTTTCCCTTAAAACTAATAAGAGCGGAAGGCTGAATAGTGAATGAACAGGGAAAGTCACTTATTTGGTTTGACAATCATCTAGCTGAGAATATGTATGCATTACTCTTTTACCTACTTATTGCCGCCCCGTCGGCACAATCGCTAGGACGCTAGCCTTCGGAGCTGCTGGGGTCGTGTTCGAATCCCGGTCAGGCATGGATGTTTGTGACCATCAATAAACGTTGTTATTTTTCTATGTGTTATTCCTTTCTTTGTGACCGTTAATATACTTTCTGTGTCTGGCCCAGTTGACGAAACACAAGCTGGAATCTGTACCATACCATGCCAACATATTTAATGAACATATTCATGTTTCACAACGCAACCGTTAAGTAACATCGGAAACAATTATAAGGGATAATGGTTCAGTTTTAAATACTAAAGCTCCAATGTAGAGAGCTGTATTGTAAGATTTTCTAGTTATAATCAACAAAAAGAGTTTAGAACTTGATAATTCCGAAATACGAGTAGATCAACTGAACTTGTAATAGGTCTTTAGATACAGGACCTCAAACGTATTTACCGAGCAGAAACAGTAATGTTTTCGTTTGTTGATGCATTTTCAAAGTAGGGTAGGACCATATATTATATATTTCGGCTTGTGTGCTTGATCAGAAACCCGCTTGTAAGCCTTCGTCAAGTAAGACAAACATATAAACAGCTTTTACTGTCACATAGATAGGAAGTACACCCAGGGCGAAGGCGGGAATCGAACCCGCACCCGTTACAGCGCGCAGACTGCTGGCCTGCGATCCTAACCACTCAGCCATCCGGGCCCGATATTTCAAAGTATGCACGATTCTTTAATATGATAAATATTCTCAATGTGTTGTTATCAAGATACTGAAGATACCTAATGAGTTCCTGAGATTTTGCATTTATAATTAAGCTATTACTACATATTTAAAACATATTTTTAATTGTCTCATGACATTATGACATTTGTCTATTAACTTCACGATTTGGTTGAAATGTAATCATTTTTTGAATATTTGATCGAAAATTTATTTTCATGAATATTATATCTGTTGCAGATGATTCTAGATAACTTCTTCATACCTTAAATTTTCAATTTGAATAAAACAATATATAATTTTTTTTATTATGCTCGTTTCTGAAGAAAGTGATGTCAGGTATTGAGTTTATAGTCATTATCCCCTCAGAAGTGGGCCCGTGTGGCCGAGTGGTTTAGACCATTACTCTAGCAGTCTGCCTGCTGTAACGGGTGCGTTTCCCGCCTTCGCAATGGGTGCATTTCTATTCTCTGTGACAATAAAAATTCTTTTTGTATCCGTCTTGCTTGAAAGTATAATTATTTATGTTAAGGAAATTTATATTTTACAGAAAAAAAAGTCAGTTACACTGTCTTCAAATCAATGCCATGAACAGGGCAACACCAAGCGGCCGCTATTCCACTATTTCCAAAAAAAGTTGCGTGCATTTTTCGGAGTACCTGCTGATACTTCAACAATGTAGTTTTTTCTTGTTAGTTTCCTGCGGAACTTGGGACGATTAATAGCACTTTAACTTGGTTGAGTGATGATGAAAAGCAAAGTTGTTTGTTCTGATGATCAATTATTATAAGCATAAAAGAGAATATTTAATTATGAAAACTTCTTTTTTATAAGTATATATTACAATTTTACTAAACTTATTCTAAAGCTTTGTTTTATAAATATTACGTGTTTTAATTTGGAGAAATAACAAAGTGAATAAACAAAGTGATTACATTGTTTTCATATTTACCTAATTTAATTTTACTTTTATGCTCAAAGTTTACATTATTCATTATGTTTCGATTTTTGCAAAATATGGCAATATTGTCAATATATTTTGTTGAGAGAAGGTGTAAGAAAATATAAAATATCATCAAATGTTACATAAACGTAGATACATTTTTATTTTACATAGATTTAAATAAATGTAATTTAATACTTTTCAATCACTCTAAGTTAACAAAAATTAAATATAATTATCATTGCTTTTAAAAAAAACTTCATTGAAATAAAATAAAAAGTTATTCAATGTATGTTAACATAAATTATCGTATTTGGCATTTTCATGGGAAAGATTTCATAAATAAATAAGCTTTTATTTTCAAGCACAAAGTACTAATGTGCACAAAGAAAAACGCAATGATATTCCATTAATTTGGAGGTTTAATACAACTTTTTATGTCCTCTTATATTTATTTTTTATTATGTATGAAAGCTTACTTACACGAACCTTCTTAAATTTAAGAAAATATGTACTCTATAAGCTACCGTAACAAAATAAAACATTGGTCGATATAAAAGTTTCGATACTTTATGAATAAAAAATTCTTAATAAAATAAACAGCATTCCTTATTTCAAGCAGATACGCAAACATTGTTTTAATATACAACTAAGTATAATCATCAAAAGATATTCTGAGTTATTAAAATTAAAGAGAAATAGTTTTTCATCAAATGTTACGAATTCTCCGAACAATCTTTCATATGCTACACTGTTCCTTGAACTATTCTTTTTTTTTTTTTTTTTAAAAAAAGGGAAAATTCTATCCACTTTGAATAGCATCAATTTAAATGCTTTTCTACAAGACTGCTTTATTATTCTAGTCGAGTTTTTTTTTGTTTAATGATATTTTTATATTCTCCTAAACGGTTTTAACATTATTTCCACCCAAGAGCTTTAAAACCTATTAAATGCTGGCCGTCATTTGAATTATACCTTCCTTGAAACCAATAATCTATTACTTTTAAATACGCTTCTTTCAACTAAAAAAAATTATGTTTCCGCATTTTAACCCCTTTTTTTAGGATTTATCGCTTGAAACATTAGTTATTTAAAAATATAAATAAGTATGAGATTTTTAAAAACTTATGTGTTTCACCACATTCAAAAATATATTTGAATTGTGTAAATTTGTACTTTATATAACTGCTTATGTAATTTTGTTTAAAATTTACTTTAATGTTAACTATTAATTTAGCTGTTTACTTTTTCAGCATAATAAACTTTAAAATCTAACATATGTCTTTTGCCATATTAACGTTCATCGTATTAAAATTAACACTCAATTGTTCTGTTAATTTTTACCTTCTCGGATCTCTGCAGTTGAAGTTAATTTTACTACTACTAGAGCAGATATCAGTGATAAAATCGCAAGTAAAATATTATAAAATCGGATTTGAAACTCCTATTGACTCACCATAGCCACTGTAATTATGCGGTACCGTAAATACGGCAAAGGTTATTTGATTCGTTGACTTTTAAAGGAGCCATACTGATAAGTTATTCCATATTCCTTTTCATCGGGATCTTTTTTAAATCTTGTTTTTTTTAATTAAAGCTTTCAAGAAATACCTAAAAAATTTGAGTCCTTTTATAAGCATTTGCAGCATACATAATAAAAATATATATAAGTTAAACACATCATCTGTTTCAATAAATGAAATAAGTAAGGTATGGTAACAATTCCAATATTTTGAAATTGTGTTACAAGACTGTTTGAGCGTGTTATTTTTATCATTAAATTTAAAGTTTATAATATTAAAAAAATCATTAAATTAAATTAAATATTTGTTTTGGAAAATGAATTATGAATTAAAAATAAAAAGTTAATTAGGTTAACCAGTCAAGCAAATATTGACACATTACGTTAGAGGAAAATGAATTTCATTATCAAACTTACTTTTGCTCATAATTGAAAATATATATATTATCACTAAGTAATGTATTAGTTCAAGCAAAATACTTATAAGATTTATTGAAACAGTTTTTCTTAAACATAGAAGGCTTTTTATAAAAAGTTTTTTCTTTTAATTATGGTACATTATTTAGTTAAGAGAAGATTAAGTAGTTTTTGAATTGTAATTTGGTAGGAAGCTTACTTGCTTCGGAGAGTTATTTTTTTTTTAATTTCAAAAATTTAAGATTTGTTAAATATAAGTAAAAATAAACTATTTAATTTATTAAATAATTATAATTTTTTCACAATAAAGTATTTTGTTTCAGGCTTTTGAAACTCAACCTTTGTAAAATAATTATTGGTATTACATAGTTTTAAACACAGAAATTAGCGTATAATAATACTATTCCTAATATTATACCTTGAACATATTAAAATAATTTAACTAGTTAAATTAAATAAATTTCCCCTTTAAAGGTTTATTTTTAATGCTATTCGTACCACTAAATTTCAGACATCAAACGTTATTCTCGGTTTAAATATTTTTCTATTAAAGAACTTAACTTTTTTTGCATTGAATTCACAAATGAAAAAAAACTAAACATGTTACGCTACACAATTGTTCAACTTTAAAAGAAAATGGGCAGAAATATTTTCCAAGGATTTTATAAATGTTTTTAGTTATATCTCAATTTTTTGTACGAAAAATCCTTAAGATTTTTTCAATAAAATACGTTCAACCGCTGTTTGATAAAAGGTAAAAATTGAATGCGAAGACATAAAAAAAAACTTTGTAAGTCACGAAAATCTTAAATAAGACAAGAAAGCTGAAGTTCAACCTTTTAACTTGCTGAATAAAAAAATACTTCAAGACACGGCTTAAAGTTAAAAATAAATTTTGAACTTTAGTTGTCATTTAAGAGTTTAGTTTAAACATATTGTCTGTTTTTCAATTGACAAAGAATATAAAAAAATATAAACAAATACACTCTATTTACTTTTAAAGTTAAGTATCAAACAAAAAGATTTTTGCAGGAAAATCATATATAGCTTTGTATTTTTGTTGCGTTTCGCGGTTTTTTTTTATTTGTAGTTCTACATTTGTATTAATCAATTGGTAATTGATTGATGGACACCTTAATGCTTGAAGGCTCTAGTTGCTAAACTCTCATTAGTCAAAGTATAATGAAGATAATATTCAGGTAAATGTATTGACGACACGTCCTGTAGAATTTACGGTTGTCAAAAGACGTCAAATAATTCAACTACGTTTAGAAATCTTACAAATGTCGTTTGTGAGTCAAAAATGTATATTTACACTCTTTCTTTTCTTCTTTTTCAATATATATTTTGTTTGTTTGCTAATATAAACCCATTTGTCAAATCGTTTAGTTAGCTAGGCTAACTTTTAACAGCAAATACAGTAGATTTGTTTCAAATAGCTCTACGGCTTGTTTTTTCTATTCAAGGTTTTTTGACCAGTAAAATCTTCTTAAAGGAGAAGTTAAACAGCTATAAATATCCATGCTGATCATGGAGAACGAGTCAAGGAGGATGTAGATGAGTAAAGTAAAGGTTAGGTTAGGTTTGAATTATCGTCGCACTAGAGCTACACGAGGGCTATTGGCGACGGATGTCGTATTTTAGAATCACAGTCAAGTGACGAGCCACACCTGAATAGGCACCCAACGCAACCGTTAAGGGCGACATCGTACGCAGCGTTAGGACTTTGAAGGATATTTAATGTGCACTCCCTTACAAGGGGTATTATTCGTCGGACATTTTTGGCTGCACGGGCCGTTTATAGGTCGGCAGTTATTTTGGCGATGCCCGGACCCGAACCTGGAACCTTTCGCATGCTAGGCGAGTGCCTAACTTAAATTAAAGGAGTCAAGTACACTCTTAAAACGAACGATCGATTTTAGCTTAGTCTGAGTAATTTTCCCTCCTCCAGTCTGGAAAATGCACTTCTCCTCTTGGAGTGGATCCTTTGTGTGTTAAACCTCCGACAGGATCACTCCAAACGAGTGATTTTAATTCTGTCTGAGTTAATATTCACTCCTTTCCAGTGTCAAAAATGCACTTCTCCTATTGGAGTGGATCTCACTCGTTTGTTTTAAGAGTGTAAACCGGTTTAAAAGATACTCTTTTAAGTCAAAACTTAACTTACTTAATGTCGATTCAAAATCTCGACAAATACATTTAATTGAAAAAAGTAACATATTGCCAACAAGTTAGCATTAAAATTATTAGATTATGTATCGCTATTTAACTAGATTTCTTTTATAATTTGGATTATGAAATCATTAATTTTTTTGCACTCGCGTTTTTCAGCTTATGCGTTTGCAATTTTAATCATGGAAGAATTATGTATAATTTTTCTGGTGGATTTAGAATTTTTTACATAAATTAAAAAAAAAGTTTTATGTTATGTTTCTTTAATAAAAAAGAAGATAATCTAAATAGCCATCTGGGAATTAAAACCATTATTGAAATAAAAAGTATGAAACAAAAAGTTGGAGGCACTTCATTTTTTTTTATTATTTTTAATATAGGAAGAACTAAGGATTTTTTTTGTCTTCTTACAATAACGGTTAAAAAATTAAAAGCAAATTTCCTACCCAGTCTTAACATTCTGAAATTTTCAACATTTGTTAATTAGTTTCCAAGGGAATGGTGTTTTTTAATCTCTTTTTTATATGTGTGTCTGCTTGAAAAAAATTTATTTAAACAAATTTTGAATATGTTTTATTAGAGAATATGGTTAAACGCATTTTAAAACCTATGCTTAAAATATTAAACGGCATATTTTTATATATTTTTTGTTTTATATAGTTCGCGATTATTACTTATTAGTTCCTAGAAATTATAAAATTATTTTGTTTTAGATACACATGCAATTTTTAGTTTTTAATTAAAATATATCGCTTAACCAAATAAACAAATTTTTATAATAAAAACAAAGTAGAGGAATTCTATTAATCTTTTTTTAATGCAACATAGCATCATTAAAAAATTATAACTTCTTTAAAGAACTGCTATCTAATATGTTATTTTATATAAAATTAAAAACAATTAAAAGTATAAAGTTAAAAAATTAAAATTAAAAAATTTTCAAGCTTTATGAATAATAAAATATTTTAATGAGTTATTTTAGATTCCCTTTTAAATATCATTGACAAATTTTATTATACTTTTTTAACAGTGACGCACTTGCACTACGTTTTTTGTTGTTAAATACCCGTCATTACTTCTGTATTTCATTTTAGTAACTATCTCAAAATACATTTTTATGTCAACTGTTATTCGTAGTGCTTAGTGTTCCACATTTATTAACAAAAGTCTTTTAAATTAATAGATTCTGTGCATAATCTTCCCGTGGTAGACTTACTGTTAAAGTCCTGCCACCCAATACCCATTTAATGACAATGCAAAGTCTCTATTTCAAACTAATAATTTAGATATTGTCATTGATCATACCACTACACTCTTAAAACGAACGAGCGATTTTAACTCAGTCTGAGTTAATTTTCACTCCTCCAGTCTAGAAAATGCACTTCTCCTAGTAGATTTCACTCTTTTGTTTTAAGAGTGTGTAAAACAAACGTTCAACAAAAATTACCCATGTGTATTATCCAATATAAATTTAATGACACGGCATATATTGTTACGTTACATTTTTATAGATACTTCCCTGAACTTTCCCAGTGTAAAACATACTGTCCTACATTTTAACCCATATCAATTTAATGACAATCCCTACACTCTTAAAAATAACACTTTCATTTTTGACGATTCATGAATCCTCAAGCCTCATTTCGTTAATTTTGAGGATTGTTTCGTCAAACTATCACGTGACTTTTGAGTAAACGCGAATCCTCAGTTTTACGATCGTGATTTGACGATTCAGTATCTTGATTTCGTAATATATACAAGCAGCTTGAACATTAAATTTTACAGTAAAGAACAAGAAGTATAGCTTTTGTTTACTATTGATGCTGATTTTCAACTGTTAGTTTACACTGCACTCTTGAATCAAGTTTAACGCAGCTAAAGAACGCTTCGCAAATAAGAGGTTTCATCAAACGACTTAATATATCTTGCATAGTAAAATTAAGAACAGTATTTAAAAAAAATAATTAGATAATGAGTGCATAAACGGAACACATTAAATAATAAAACATAATATTTTAAAGCAACTTTAAATATTCGTAAATCGTTTGAAAAACTTTTGAAGATTGCATGGTACTGCTCAACTCTTCTTTTTTGAAAAAGAATAATTCTTTTTTTTCGTTTTCTTTCGGTGAAATTAGAAGCTCGATAGAATATACGAATTAGTAAAAAGTAGTCACATAAAGTTTTGAGCCAACTGAAAAAAGGAAGACGACATTAGACTTTGTTATGTGTTAAAAAACGACAGGTGTCGAATTCTAAACATGAAATTCGAAGTTAGCCTTTCTATGATAATAAACTGCTTTTTATTCGGACAGCAGATGTGATCATCGCCAGGTGCCATTGCTAAATTCGAACTTCGGTACTCTAGGATTTTTTTTTTAAATATGTGAAGTAGAAACGGAAAAAAGTTAAAATATATAGAAAAGGGGTTATGTTGTTGGAAAGTATTTGGATTATTATCAATATTTATAAAGGTAAGTTTAAGTCATTTCATTTTGTGTCAAAATAAAAATGGTTTATTTTCTTCATTCAACTAATATGGTATAAAGTAATTATTAGTTAACTATTAATAAAATTTTTTTTATTTATATTCTGCATATTTATTAAAAGTGAAAATTATTATTTTGACGATGCATAATTTGTGTCTTTAAATTATGGTTTTGTAATTAAAAAATATTTCACACTGAAAGATAAAATTTTATGTGCACTGAATGCATTATATTTCCATAATTTTTTTTCTTTAAAGGTACTTTTAATGCAAAAAGTATTTAATAAAATACCGTAATTAATAGGTTTTTTTTCTTAATATAATATTTAACGGCCTTGTTTTTTAGGTAGATGCTTTTGGGTTCGACTCGAAGATGCAACTAAAATTGATTCAATATAGTATATTAGTTTTGTGCCATGGATTATGTTGATTCCAAGCTTCAGGAATAGGGATTTGGATCTCTAATAGAAATAATTAAAAACAAGATTAAATGTAAAGCTAGAATATTCAAAATAAGCCTAAGTTTTTAAAAAGAATTGTTTTTTTTTAAAAAGTTCTTTCTGTAATTTTTGTTTGAGAAAATTATCCACCTGAAATTTTGTGTACTATTTTATTGTTTAAATGCCTAACTTCTAAAAAACTGTCTCATCTCCCCCCCCCCCCCCCCCCCCCAAAAAAAAAAAAAAAAAAAACTAAAATTTTAATTTCAGTAAATTTGATGTGTTAGTATTCCACTTAAACTTGTAAGTTAAACAAATGCTATATTTGTTGTTTTTTTAGACTCGCCTTTATAAGGGTTGGCCCAATTAGGTTATGAAAAGTATACTAAATGCTTCCTATTTTTTTAGAAGACAAAACTGCTGTAATGATACGACTGAAGTACTGATGATTGAAGCAGCAGTTTGTGAAGTACTACACAAAATGCCAGCCTGTCCAGCAGTTCCCAGACCACCGGCCCGTCATCATATAATCAATATGTATATAAAAAAATTCGAAACTTGTGTTTATTTTGATAAAATAAATATACAGATTTAAATAAAGTGAAATGTTATTTTGTTCTAAAAATAAATGAACAATTTAAAAGTGGATTTTCTAGATTTGGAATGTAATAAACTGATTGTATAACTTATATTCAAAGCAAATTTTGGTTCCGAAATGCATTGAGAATCTTTTTAATATTTTGTAAACATTATATATTATAGTTTTACATGCAAATAGTCAATTTTGTATCAAAATGCCTTCAATATTTCAGAAGCTGTACATAGATGGATTCGTGTCCGTAAAAAAGACAAATGTGGAATATAATTATAGCTTTTTTTGTATTTGGGTGAAAAATACCAATAACAAAATGATGTAGTAAAATCCTATAAAACATCCTAAAATCTTTTTAGAAAAATGCATCTCCACAAATATGATGAAACTAGACCGAATGCGACGTAACTAGTTAAACTCATAGTTTCCTTGCACAGAAGCCACGACCATGGGAGGAGCTATAAAACGCACGGAACAATTAGATGAAGACAAAATAACACGACTGAAATTTTCTCTTCATCTGATTGCCCCGCGCGTTTTATAGCTCGCCCATGGTCGTGGCTTCTGTGCAAGGAAACTATGAGTTTAACTATAGAGCTGCCCGAACAATAAATATATATGCTCAAAAATGACGATGCAAAACTCTCAAATGAACAATAATAATCCTCAATTTAACGAAACCGGAACTATCAAAACAGCACCACATACTCAAAAATAACGATACCAAACTCTCAAATCAAGTATAACAATCCTCAATTTAACGTAACCAGAACTATAAAAACAAAATCACATGCTCAAAAATGACGATGCCAAACTCTCAAATTAAGAATAACAATCCTCAATTTAAGGAAACTAGCTCTCAAAACAACTAAATTCACATGCTCAAAAATAACGAAATATTTCTTTAGATTAGACGACATTCAAATCCTCAAAAAAATGACGATTCAAATGTCCTCACTTTGAGGAAAGGAAAACTCGGAGCATTTGCCAGGAAACTGAATCCTCAAAATTAAGGAAAATTTCGTCGTTTTTGAGAATTCATTTTTAAGAGTGTAATTATATAAAAATTCATTTTTATCAATACTGTGATCGCGCTTCTCATTGTATCTCATTTGACAGTCAATATCTATCAACCAGCATATTTTAATGAATATTTTATGGTTGTATCTATAACATCTAACACATTTTTATGCATACTGCCCTTTTAATCAGCCGTCACCCAATATCTATTTAATGGCAGTCCAATGCCGCAGTGCCCAGTGTTATTTACGATCCTCAAATACCCTTCGTCAACCCCATCTAATTAACTGTGGGGCAAATCCGATGTTTATCCTTGATCTCTAATCAAGAGAGGGGAATATTTTAATACCCAGGCAGTCGATAATTTCCACGCATCCTTTCGCAACCCAGTATCATAAGGAAGCCGAGTTTATAAGCGTCTCCATGAACCTAAATCTGAATACAACCGTTTGCCAGAGTTTTAACTTGCATATATTAAGGCTCCTTCTGAAAAGTCACATTCTTCAGTTTTGGGAACAACTGTGATATAACAGGGACACAATTGAAGAGTACACGGGAAAAACCGATTGATTTGGCAGAGAAGTTTCCTTAGCAGGCCACTTTGGCGATGATAGCGAGTGATAGCCTAAACTTGTGTAAGGAAACAAGTTTCTACCACAGTTATCATAGTTAAAGTAATATAGTGGTAGATCACGTGACCTCCAATGCTAACGAAGGGACGCGCAAGGAGCTCCCAGAAGAACCCCAATGAAGTCAGTGTTGTAGGTCACGTGATATGCCACGCTAATACTTTAACTACTATCTCTGTGGTTCCTAGCTACTAAGATTCAGGCGATTGGCGATCACCAAGCGAAGAAGAAAGAGAGAAACCAGTTTTATGCCGCCAAGCAGACAATTACGGGCGCCCGCCTAATAAATCAATCGCTTCTTCCCGTGTACTCTTCATATGTTAAGGGTCCTACTGAAAAAGTAAAATTTTTCAGTTTTGGGAACAACTGTGATATAACAGGGACACAATTGTGTGAATCTGGTCTCAATTTAGCTATTCCGATTGTGTTGAAACCATTATGTTGTAATATTATCTAGTTTATCGTGTTATATTTTGATAGCCAAGGTAACCTTATGATAACGTTTTGAGAGAACCTCAACTCTACACTAAACAGAACGAAACCCTAGTTATGTAATTTTCATAACTAGATCACAAATTTGGATAATGTACATTAGACATTTATAGTCCTCGTTTGTTACAAATAAGTTTACATTTATATATGTTTACTAGAATTAATATACACATCATTTAAAGTAACTTAATAGGCAATTTTTCGAAATTTGCCGATACATTCTCCATTAGTATAAATTTACTTTGGTAGTAGTTTTCTATAAAACATGCGTATGTCATAGAAAAAATAGATTATTTCAAATAAAACTAGGGAGATGGTAATAGGGCCATTATTTAGATATTGATAGCTGGCTTGAGGAAAGTAGTGTTTTTTTTTTATAAAATTTACTTCAAACTGGAATAATAACCGAAATTTATTAAAATATTTTTCGGTTAGGTCATAACTATAGTGTCAGAAATTACCAAAATGGAATTTTTAAACATTTATGAGCATTTGTAAAAAATATGTGCATAGAGTCTTCTGAATTAAATGTTCGTTTTGTGTGTGTGTGTGCGCAGAAAATAATTTAAATTGGGGTAAATAATTAAAAAATGTATCTATAAAAATACTTCCTTGGAGTTTTTGAGCAAATTTCACTGAAAATCAATCAATTATTCGATATAAATAGTAATCGTTGCATAGGCTTCGATGATAAATAGCTGCTTAAATAATTTTTTCTGAAAGTAGGTCGAGTGTTAGTTATAACCTTACAACGGGGCCAAACTAATTCAACTACTTGTCAGCTGCTGGGTGAATTTTGGCCCCTGGCAAAGCTCCAGGAAGCATCTCTCAACTGCGATTGAGGTAATGTATGATGCTGGATTTTATAATGATGTTAAATAGAGTACCATGAATTATTTCTAAATAACTTTTTTATTTAGAATCGGAAACTCAGAGTTCAAAGATTTTTTTCACTGCAAAAATACTTAATTTCTTCTTGTATTACTTTTGAAACATTTTGTTTTAACTTTTAAAGGAATGCTTTCAAAAACACTTTCACACAAAAACTTATTGTCAAAACGTATTTAATCATAATGAAAAATAGTGTGGTCCACTTTTCTTCACATATATTTCGTAAATTATCGCAGAATTTGAACCTGGGCCTTCTAGACAAGAGGTGGGTAAAATATTTTATTGTTATTTAATTACTTTTTGATTTTATAAGGAATGCTCTATTTGGAACGTAACTTGCTACAAACCGTATAATGACAGTTTATTGAATCAACACTGTATTTTAACAAATTTCAACAAAAGTCATTATCATCTAAATCACAATGAAGTCGAACAAATTTTGTAACTTTCCCCTGAGGTGCCATTATTTGATGTTAATTACTAGCTATTGGTAAACTATAATTGAAGGTCGCAAAAACGAATTCGGAGTAATCACATGTACCAAAGTTTTAAAACATCTCTTCACAGTTTTTTGTAGTCAGCAAATTGACTAGAAACTTTGTTTCAACTAAAAGTATTTTTGCAGTGGTTTACGTTGCATGGTGAATATTTAAGTTGCTGGGTGCTTTTCTGCTACTACATCCCCTAATATTAGTTAATAATTATGCTATTTTTAATATAGAATGACACTTATAACCTTATATAACAAGATTTAAACGTTTTAGGCATATCAAAATAGTTTATAAATTTCGTGGCACAATTTTCTACCAGTTTTTGTTAGAACTCATGACCCGCAAAATTTTGGAAAACCTTGCACGTTCTCATATTTAGAATTTACTTTAATGAGTAGATGTGAAAGATGCTGTAGATGTGGTAGGTATGTAAGTTATTTTGAAAAAAGTGAACAGTAACGTAGGGAAACGAACCCTATTATACTAGACGCAAAGATTAAACAGTTCATATAGTAGTAAATTTAATTTAAGAATCATTTTAAAGATAATAATTTACTCAGAATTGAATTATCAATTAAGTATCTTCAGCGACGTTATGGCAACACCAACTAAACACACATTTTTGACAGTTGTCTATGACGTTTTACTCATAAATAAAATCATTTAATATTATCATCAACTGTTGTTGTTTTTACTAATCCCAGGTGGTGTAACTGAGCTACATCACCTGAATGAAACCAAAAATTGCCGACCTGGCGTCGCAACTGTTAAGGAGCTAGCCTTTGGACCTTCCGGGTTCGGGTTCGAATCCCGATAAGGCATGGATGTTTGTGTTTTTCCAGAATATGCGGAGTACGTGCTCGTTAAATCTGTTGGGTCCGAAAATTCTTGTGGGTGGTCTTTGCGCAGTTTCCCACTGATACAGGTCGAGGGAGACTATTTCCCTCTCCTTCAGGAACATGTCTAAATTATGGAGGTGGTGAGCGATAGATAGCAGCATCTGTCACGTATGTGTGTGTTGTGTCTGTCTTACTTGATGAAGGTTTATAAGCGGGTCTCTGACCAAGTACACAAGCCTGAAAATATATGTCGACCCACCAACCAGCCAAAAATTTCCAAGAAGTCCGTATCATTTACTTATTTCAGCTAACCCCATTGGAAAACAAGCAACGTTTTCCCTTATACAAAGAAACCAAATTGATCAAATGCAAGCTCAAAAGCCTGTGGTAAACACGGCTTATAACCTTTTTTCGTTAACTTGTTTGCAAAACTCCAAACACAATGGGGTTTAAGAAATATGTTTAGTTTGGTTTTTTGAAAGCTTTTTAACAGCTTTAAAGATGCATTCATGCAATAAGGGTTCAATTCAACTATCTTGCGACGAAAGTAAAAAAAAAAAAAGGTTAATGAAATGTAAGAGCGTTATTGTATTATCAGCAAACATATGTTTTTTTTACCATGATGTCTTTGCGTTTTATGGCAATGATTTTATTTAATAGGAATAGAAACTAAGTTGGAAGTCTCCTTTGATAGGAACCTGAATTTTCTATTACTATTGTATAAGCAGTGTAGGTTAAATTAGTTATTACAGGCATATCAAATGGTTCTGGAATGAATAAAATTTTTCTAATATCAGGATGCGTAAATTGAAACCAGACGGTGTTTTACACTCGCGTTCACTGTTACAACGTACTGAAGAAAAAAAAATTGTTATTAGAATGCTGAACTTTTTATGCACGTTGAATTCCTATTTTAGTAAAATATATACAAAATCAAAAAATACATAAAATCATTTTAATAATTAAAAAATAAAGAGGATATATGTTAGCCAAAAGTAATTAAAAAAGGAAAAATATTTTTAATATATACCTGTTTTTGTACAGGTAAAAATTCGCCTCAATTAAGATAAAATTTTATCTAAAGTTAACATTGTTTTTTGTTCAATAGTTCATTACTGATTGTCAGACCACACATACTTAACAGGCTTTACATTTTCTCATTTTTTAAATCTTATTTTAAATTTCATTTAAACTATTTACTCCAGTAAGGATCTAGGAAAATAAAAGAAGTATGAAATTTCCTCTAACAAATGGGAAAAGTTAGAATTGTTTTTATCTCGTTTCCTCCAGTTATAGAAAAATGAACCATGAAGCACAGTTTCATTCCTTTACCATTTGTTTGAAACCGACTTTGCAAACGGCATTCTTCTGTTCTACTTCATTTACTGTGTATTCCCCTACGTGGAATACGTGGATTTTAAGAATATTGTATTTCTTTTTTGATGATGAAAATAAAATATTTAGTTCTTTTAAATATTTTTCATATATTCATGGTAGGGAAGAATAAGCATAAAAACATTAAGCAATTAATGTACTGAAAATAGCAATGTGTAAATAGCAAATGTAGCAATTACTCTACAGTTCACTGCTGTAAACCTGCTAATGCAATATTTTGTAGGGTCAGGTGTGGGGCATATTAATAAAAATATCATTTCAACCTGAATGAAAAATGATTAAGATATGCAAATGAGCTTTTTTATAACATTTAAAGTTAAATTTCTCTGGATTTTTTTTTTGATATTGATAAATGTGTTTGAAAAAGGGATGTTTTTCACCTATTTACCCCATGAGGAAGGTTAAATATACCTTAAAAAGTTCAAAATTGTGTGAGCAATTGGTGCAGAAATTATGTGTGTGTGATGTGTGTTGTGGTTTGGTGCGTGGTACTTACCGAATGTCATTTTCTGACCACGCACGTAGAAATTGTTGTCTGACCGGTAACATGTTTATATTTGTTTACAATTACATCGTTTGAAAAAATTAATATAGTTTGAAAAATATAAAAAAATAATAATAATTATAAATTGATTAAAATAATTATTTTTTTTATTAATTATTTATATTATAGTCACAATTGTTCTTCTTAAATTGTGTTAAGCGAGAGAGAAAGCAGGAAGGACTTTTACTCTGTGGAATGCGAACTATCTGAGAAATAACATTTTCTTAGGAAAAATGGAAAAGGAACTTTAATTTTTTTCAACTTTTTTTTTTTTGTGTTTTTTTTTTTTTTTTTTTTTTAAAAGAAGAATAATTTTTTATTTTTTTTTTTCTCCAGTTTTTTTTTAATAAAAAAAAAAACGACCAACTACTAAAAAAAAACTGAAAACGAAAAAAACTTTATCAATGCATTTCCTTCACATGGTAGGGGTAGGTCACATTGGGGGGTAGGTCAAGGCCTTCAGGGTTCAGGGGTAGGACCTAAGATCAGTTTCACTGACTAATAAGGATTTTTTTAAATTTTTTTTTTAAATTCAAGGGGAGACTACACAAACAACATTCAACATACAAAACACGCAGACTGCTTACACGAACAAAACGACGAATCACTCTTTTTTCTTCGGTTTTTTTTTTTCACATTTGTTTCAATTTCCTCTTTCTTTCTTATTTATCTTTTACTTTTTTTTATTTTCTTTTTCAAAGATTTAAATTTGTTTCTCAAAAAAACACTTTTTTTTTTGGTTTTGTTCTTTTTTTGCGTTCTGCTTTGGTTTTTTTTTCAAGTTTTTTGGCTTTGGTAGAAAGGCATCTACGATGGTAGAATGTAGATTTGATGTGTTTTATGGGACAACCTATGTGTTGACTCATCACGTGTTGTAGTTACTGACGTACACGTTTAAAACGAACGAGCGATTTTAACTCAACGAGAGTGATTTTCACTTCTCCAGTTGATTTTTGCACTTCTTCTTTTGGAGTGGATCTTCTTTCTTTTCTTGGATAAATTTGTGTGTTTAAAAATCCGACAGGATATATTATTATTGAACACATTTTTAGTATTAGCATCCTGCTTAAATATGGCCTGTGGTATGGAGTGGGTTTCCTTGTTTTTGTTGTTTTTTTGTTTTTGTTTTAAGAGCTGCAATAGTTTGATTTTTTAGTTTTTTTTTTTTTTTTATATAATATATTGTGTGTTGGAACTGTGATGGGATGTGGTTTAAGCATTTTTATTTTTATTTATTTTCTTATAATATCTTTCTTTCTTTTTTTTTCTTTTTTTTTTTTCCAACCAACACTGATTGGATTGCAATTTTGGTTTTCAATAAATGAAGGGGGGGAAAATGAAATTGTTCAATCATCAACTATGAGCAAAGGGATTGACAAACCAATATGAAAAGCAATTTTATAGAATATAGTTTATCAGAAGTGATTAAAAAAACAAAGACTTTTACCCCAAGCAGGATTTTTGCTCAAAAAATTTAGCTATTCCTTTTTTTTACTTTCTGAATTTATTCTTGAGTAGCATCTGTACACAATAAGATAAAAATTTAAATTTTGCGTACTTCAAACTTCTTGTCTTTAAAGAAAAGTTTTCTGCAGCCAGAATTTAAAATTCCCCAAATGTAAACATATAATGGCAAAAAAAAATGCAACTGCACAGTTGAATATGAAGTTAGGCATTAAAATTAAAAATGATGAACAGTATAAAAAAAAAAATAAAACATCAGAAGAGAAGAAAGAGAATTATCTAATTTGTTTTTAAGGAATTTTGTTTTAAAACTGGCCTATTTTACTCCGTTACCTATTTTACCCCAGCTGACCCTAATCATAAAAGGAAATTTGAAAATATTCGTGTGATAAATGGGAAGGTGTTTCAAAATACCCTGTCAGAGTATCTTCTTCACGCTTAATTGTTTTCGAAATATTCATTTTTTACTCTTGACTCTTGATAACTTCTTGCTACATAATTTCCTGAAATTTATCGAAATCCAAATAGCACGGCGATAAAAGAAGAGAAATTTGTTTTAAAAGAACAGTCAAGTGTCAGATTTTTCGAAGACTCTTATTATATTAAAGGTTCATTGGTTTTACTCTATTACTCAAAAATTTCATTCTAACATCATTTTACTCTTTTAGTTGAGAATAAAAGGTATTAAAAAGTATTTTAATTTAGTTTGAAACAGTTATAACCTGGAATTGATCTTTTTTTAAAACTGATTTAGCAAATTATATTTTATTAAGTAATTTATATTCAATTGATAAAACTATATAACTGCATTCGAAATTCTGTTGTTTATTGAACCTCATTATTTAAAATAAGAAATATAGATAATTGTTTGCTTGAATATTAGTTCAAATAATTTACTCAAAAAATTATGTTACATTTTCATTTTAAAAACCATACCGCAACATAAGTAAAAGATTTATACAAATGATTAAAATTTTTAATTATGACAAATGACAGTGATTGCGCCCTCTAGTAGGGAGAGTGGTAGGCTTTATAGAGTATTACCCAGCTCGCCAGAAGAGACACACAAAGAAGGACGACACAAACACAATGACAAATAACAACATTTATCGACAAGCACAAACATCCATGCCTTTAACGGGATTCTAACCCGAGCCCAGCAGCTCCAAAGGCTAGAACACTAACCACTGCGCCGGTAAAATTTTTGGTAAAGTACATGATAAAAATTTAAAACCGAAAGAAATTCTTACGAATTTAAAATGTTTATACTTAAAGATAAATAACTATGATTAAATGGCAGCCATTGTCAAATAATTGTCATTGACTACTAGTTTTAATATACGAATTAAACTAGTTTAGGAATATGAACTGAAATTTTCAATGTAAAGGGTTCAATTTTAATAAACGTTAAATTCTGTTTTCGGTGAATTAAAGTGAATATATCTGCTACTTATGGTGGTAATGTTTCTGAACTATTACAACTGTTTTTGCTTTATTGTATTATTTTTAATTTAATAAAATGCAAACATTTATTTTAAACAGGCTGATAGTAATTGAAATAGACTTAAACTAAACAAATTTTAAGATTATTCCATCACCCAAAAATCTGATTATCTTTTTTCTTTAATTCACAATGTTGCAAATTTTAAATGTTTAGAGAAATAAGATAATAATTTATCGGTTTCTTATAAAGAAACTTTACATTTTATAAAACAGTTAGTATCTTTAGAATAATGAAAAAAATATCTCCACTTATACATGCAAATACTAAAAATATATGCAGATACTAAACCAATGCATTTTAGACAAAAATGCCGGTTACCAGTTTTCAAATTCACGACAGCAAGATTGGCAGCTTTTTGACGAGTAATTTATTTGCCTTACGGGTAAGAATTTTTCTTGATAAATTTTCTTTTTAAATGAAGTTTCCCGGATGATTGGTTTAATAATGTTATAAGTTCCAAGAAAACTTCATTTAAAAAAATGTACGCTAAAAGGCGTTTAATAGATTAGTGCTAATGTAGATTACCAGCAGTGACGTTACTATATTTTTTGGCGTAGAAAAATACTATAATCGATAATTTAAGTTCTTCAGTGTCAAGGTCTTAAGAACAAGAGTTACGCAATAATCCTCTACTCTACACTGTACACAAATTTTACTTTTGCATGAATAATTTTTTTTGATAAAATCATTTTCTTAAAACAGTTTTTAACTGAGAAAAGTATGCTGTTCAAAATAAAAAAAGTTTTTACGTTATACTAATATATATTGACGGCTATTGGTTAAAAGCCCAAGCATGTTCTGCATGTTGATTATTGAAAACAAAAATATTTTAAGCTATTACATGCACTGAAGTTGGGTGAGATTGCTTTCCCCTTTTTGTATACAGCCAATCGACTCAAAATTTTTATGTGCAACAGTAAGATAACAACAAAATGAATGTATTTTTTATTCTGTAGGCAGGCAAGAATATTTTGAGAGCATTGGGGACTGAGAAAAGATATTTTGTCTAAATCCCCTTTTGTATCATCTGGAGGGATTATAAAAAGATGAACCTATTGATATCTCATACCTAGTTTATATAAATAACAAATGTTTTTTAAAATAATAGTGAAATTAATTAGTCCTCCAACCGGTATGGGGCTTACAAGTTGACTCGACTGTCCAGCGATTGGCCCCGGGTGTGAATTCCAGATAAAGCATGGATATTAGTAATTTCCTGCGTACATGCGAAAAATGTTCTCGTTTAATAAATTAAATCATGGCGGTCCGAAAACCATGTATGTTGTCATAGCTCAACAACAAGACTGTATGTTCTCTGAAGAAAAATATCCTTCCCTCCAGCGAAGTGCCTAAATTGATAAAGTAGCGCCTCTCGAAATAGAAGTCGGACTTCCACTCTTCATGGGTACTCAAAGACTTTTGACAAAGGATGCGTTCCAGGCTCTAGCCTAAAGACACACGACAACCATAACAATAATATTGAATATTTGTAATCAGAATTATTTAATAATTCTTTCTGATACAGTTTTTTTTTTATTTTTCAGCATACTTAATGTCTCTAGGAAAAAAAACTACGATATCATATCCATGGCGATCTTCATACTCCAAGTTAAATTATTTATATATTAAAGCTCTGTCAAAGCCACTGTGAGAATTTGTCTAATGGTTTTTCAATCGCGAAAGAACAACAACTGAAAAAGGAAAGTAGCTGGCACTTGAAAAATGAATCAACATCTCTCCAAATCTCCCCAACCTCTTCCAAACTCTTTTTTATACTGTCTGAAGGGCCCAATATTACGCTCTTTTTGCTTTCAGCTACGAGGATATATTTCTCATAGGCACTGTTCAATTATTAAAGACAAGAGCCCTGAAGGTTTATATACCAATCCTAGAACAGAAAAACCTCCGAAATATTTTGTAGCAAAACATTTGAAATTTATAATTATTTCACTAGTATTTATGGAATCTTTCTCTTTGGAATTTAGTTGTAGGAAATTTGTATTTTACAAATATTTTTCTCATTTTGTTCTCTGAAATAATAGTAAGCATATAATTATTTTAAATGTGACTATTTTAATAATATATGGCAGTAATATGTGTAATACATTATATATTAAAGTTTCTTGAAAATATTTAAAACTTTTGTTTTTGACCTTTTTCAGGGAATTGCTTTCCAAGCGAATTTAAAGTTAAAACATATCACTTAACTATTTAACAATAAAAATAAAAACCTTTCCGAATACACCAAATCTATAAAACTAAATAACTAATTCGTTTGTCTAATTCAATGGCCGGCAAGCTCTTTTATATATAAAGAAGCACAATGTTATCCTTAGACAAATTATGGTGATGTTGCGGACTGCAAAATTTTACTTACCGTTTTTTTAAACATGGAAATCGTATAAAAAAGTTGATTGAAATGTATAAAATGCAAAAATGCTATAAATACATATTTCTTATACATTTTTTTTTGTTTTTAGCAGAAAAACTCATGATGGCAGGTACAATTTTTTTTAAAAAATAAATATATCAATTAAGCCTCAGCCTCAAATATAGACTTTGGTGGAATCCTTAAGAATCCACTCACAACACTGGCTATCATATTTATCAGCTAATCAGCTATTACTACTTCACGATGTTGGGCCCGGATGGCGTTTTTATAGCAGACCATTACGCTAGCAGTCTGCGCGCTGTAACAGGTGCGGGTCCGATTCCCGCCCTTAACCTGGTTGTACTTTCCTTTCTTCTGTGACAGTAAAAATTCTTTCTATGTCTGTCTCACTTGATGAAGGCTTATAAGCAGATCTCTGATCATGCAAACAAGCCGGAATATATATGTATTTACCCCCTACTTCACAATTTCGAGATATTTTAAAAATCCTAAGCAAAAAGGCTAAGTTTGGAATTAAGCAGGAAATCAAAGCAAATCGTTTTAAAAATATAAACTATAAATAAAAATATTTACGTTAAAATATTAAAATTTCACTACATTTTTGGCAAATTTAGCTATTTTTAAGCAGTGTTATACTTTTGTGTGAGCATTATTAGCCTTATACCATACCTTATAACATTTTAAAATTGTTGTTGATGTATTTTTTACATGGAATTATTTTAAGCTCTTCTGGTTGATTAGCATATTTTAATAGAATACCCTAACGTTATATGTTGAACAAATTCACATTTTTGAAAAAGTAAGACATGACAGAGAAATAAAGATCTCAACATTTTCAAAATAAATTTTCAAAAATGCAAACGAAAAAGATATTGCACTTTAGTTCACAAGCAGAAAAAGCAATTTCGCAGGCTTAGCGTAATTTGAGATTAAAACACTTAAATAACAACCAAAAATTTGGGGGGAAATAATCAAATTGACAATTTAATTCGTAAAATGCTAAAATGCATACATAGGTTGCAAAGATGCAAGACGTTGATGCATGAATAAGTAATAATATTTAAAGATTAAATAGTTTTGGCACAATTGAAAAAAAATTGCAAATAATGATTCATAACTCTCTTTAGTATTTTTCCTTTTCCTCTCATTGAATATTGATTGATTATTGATAATTTCTTCTAACTATTGTAACTGATTATTTCTTTGATTTAACTATAGTGAAAAAAAAACAATAATGGTACATAATTCTAATAAATAAAAATTCGAAGTTTTATTTGAAGTATTTTGGTTCTTGATTTTTATGCTTTTGGGATTTCGAAAAATGAGCAACATCACAAAATATCTTCGAAAGGCCTTAGGTTTCCGATGCAGGGTCTAGTCGAAACCCATCTATGCCCACGCTTTCCTCATTTAGGATGTGCATATTTGCCAAACTGTGTACACAAATCCGTATGGGTCCTTGCCCTGGGGAAACTCTTCCCCCAGTACTGAAACTGTCAGCAGCCGCGTTTTGTTTGCTCAGTGTGTTTTCGTAGAACAGGAGGCCATTATATTTCCATTACCGTCTCTGCCCGGAGTTTCCTTTGAACTTAATAAGTTCCATGGCAAGGGGGCTAAGTAAAAAATAATTCGCAGAGAACTGTCAGGATTGGTAACTTAATTACTGTCCAATTTGTCATGCTTAGAGTTGAAATTGTTTTGAGTTTGGAAAAAAAAATGTTTGATGTCTTCTTATCTTTAGGTAGGTATAAAGGATAAGATAGAGGATTCTTGCAAAATCATTATTTTTTCATTATTTTTTGACAACTCTACATATTTGGGGCAATAGTATTCCTGCCTGATTCCAATTGTAGCTTTCCACCAATAAGCTAGTCAAACTTTATGTAAAATGCAAAATAAAATTTCGTTAATAAATATTTAAAGTATAAAATCAAATGAAAATTTAAGTTTAAGTTTTAATTAAGTAAACAATATACGTCAGTGAGACGATGCACGCAGTGGCCTACGTTCTAAAGCAGAAATTAAATTATGGATTATACAATCTTTTCTCATAATTAAGTGCTTGGGGAATATAAGGTCGGGTGCAAACCTTAGAAATACATAAATCATAAAGCTACGAACCTTACAAAAGCTCTACTGTGTTGTACATAAAGATTACAAGAGTAATTAATTGGCTGACAACATTCGCAAATGTTGACAAGCCTAAGAACCATATATATGTAATGGTATGCAGGAAATGTAAAGGAGACTAATTTAATGTCAAATTGGACTATTTTAAATGGGAAAATCCATGCTATTACATGTGTGTTTTTAAATGGTTGGGGATAAATGAACAAATATTTTATTAAATTGTTTAAACTTGTAAATTTTCTTTAATGATGATAATGATTTAGTTATTTACAATGACTCATGCAATATGCTTAACAAATTACGTGATGTGAATAATGACATGCGTGCGTACAATTTCTATATTCGGAAAATCAGGGCCGGATTTCAAAATAGGCTAAGGCACTACACGGCAAATTTTACGTCCAACAAAAGTAGCATTCGTCATAAAAAATTATTATAAAGATACTAATATTTTCAAGAAAATAAAGCAAATAATTTACATTAATGCGTAAATCATAAACGCATGTATAGCACTAATATTTTTGTTGTAAACATGGTAGATGTAAGGACAGTTGCAGGGTCTCTCCATGATTTAGAGGTTGAAATAAAGAGAAAAACAGTAGAACAATTAAAATAATTAGCTTATTATTTCGCTTAGATATAGAGTGTACATAGAAAATCTAATGTGTAGAAAAAAGAAAAAATAGTCGAGAAAACTATATCTGGCGGTAAATTGATCGTAGCCTAAAGGCGGCAATGCTTTAAATCCGGCTCTGATGAGAATGTGACTGCTTTTGTCATGGGATCAAACCTACAATCATAGGTTTAAGTGGCGGATACGCTACCTTAATGCCACCTACATAGCTAGTTCATATAAGAGAAGTGAGGGCACCCAATTTTTAGCAATAATTGAAAATTTACGTAAAGTATATGAAATATATCGATTACTTAAAATAGCATCATTATTTGCAGTGCATATAGAATTTTCTGCCCCAATTTGACACTCGAACCACAGAATTTTGAAGAACTTTAACAACGGTGAATACTTTTTTTTACCAATCATCAGCATTGTAGAATCCCAGTAAAACATACAAGAGATAAAACTCAGCTTATCTCCTTCGATTTGCAATCATAACTAACAAAAAAGTCCTTAATTATCAAATAGTTTTTACGTATGTCTAGAGTTATTCATTTTACCAAAATCCATAACAAAATTTCCTAATTGGTTCTTAATAAAATATTTTAGTTTTTTTAATGTAAAATAATGCAAGATCAGTTTTAAAATAAAATAAACTTAAATAAAGTTATTAAGTAAAATAGAAATAAATAATATGATTAAGTTATACCAATTAAATAATTTTATTAATATACTTATTGTTTTACCATTTACATTACATCAGTGCAACTTAATTCATAACGATAAGATAATTCATCAAGATAAGCAAATTTTAGATTCGTATATGTTGATCTTGAATTTGTGACCATCGATTTTCAATGTCCTGATTGTTTTTTTCCTAGTTTGTATAATTTTATGCGGATTTGACTGATGTTTTTTTTTTTTAGCATTTTACTGACGTTTGTAACTTTTAATCGCATCAACATATTTTTTTATTACACGAGCTATTTAAATTAGTCGTAATAAAATAGATATTGATGCTAATAAAATATATATCCCAATAAAATAGATCGTGCCTCAGAATAACTTTAAAGACGAAATCTGAAACATTCTATGAATTTATTAACAACAATTTGCAAAAAAAAATTGTGAAGAGAAATGAACTAGCTTTTACTACTTAAATTTATCTAAATACACAAAATATAAGACAAATGAATAGCATAGTCCAAAACATAAATTTATGTAGAACAAATAAAAAACTAGTTTTTATTCGAAAATTCAAGCTGTAATGGTTTAAAAAATTCACATAAAAATGCCAAATAAGTTTTCCCAAAGGAAACAACATTGTTATATTCTTAATATACCTGTCCTTTTTATATTAATCGCAAGTTTAAAATTTTAATCATTAAAATGCTTTTAGTTCATAAGTGTTTTAAAAAGGTTCTCAGAAACAAAAAAAAACTGTAATTTCGTTTTTTAAAACATATTTTTAGAAAAGTAATTAGTTGCTTAGTTTGTAATTTGAGTGCCCACGTTTTTTCAACGTATGAAAAAAAAACTTTTAATATCGGCAACTCGATTTTCGTTTAATGGATTAAAAATATCTTTCATAGGCTAATTAAAATGTTGATGCTTATAGATTTGTAATTTCATTTCAGATAAAATTCGTTTTTAAGATATTTGTTTTTAATTTAATTTATGTTTTATAAGTTTTTCAGTTATTCTAGGTAACAGTTCATAACAGTCACCAACACTTTTATTGAATATCTCTTAAATAACAACTAAATAAAGATATTTACACTCGTTCATGACAGTTAAACCATGCATTATTTGCAATCATAGTACGACCAAACTTAATGACATCAGTACTATCGTTTAACGTTACGACATATTTACCAACATATTTACAAGTGGGCTAACAGCAAATTGTCTACAGCCCAACATATTTTCAATTTTTTCGTCCTTCTATTAAACCAGTAAATACCTAAATATTTTTTGTTTTCGTAAACAACCTTATAATTTACAACACCTGCAATTATTTTGATGAGTAATAGTTATAATGCTTTGAGATAGTACTTACTCAAATGTCGCTTTAATATAAGCTCATGTTTTATGTTTCTATTACCTAAGTTCAAGTCAACCACGTTATAATGCATGTTTCGTGAATTTTGACAATTTGTTTAATCATATATTTTTTTTTATTTGCAGGTTGATGACTAAAACAAGACAGGCCACAAATGCAAAAAAAAAACAACTAAAAGGGACCATAAAAAAATAATTAAAAATATTAAAATACAAATAGCAAAATACACATTTTAAGTCAATCGTGAGACAAATTTTTTTATCGAGACACACCCATGACTAATTCTTCAATTCAAATTTATGGTTCAGTAAAAAAAGAAACTAATATAAGCTTTTAGATAATTTGAATTTTAAAATGAAAATGGGTTTTTCTTATAAGCTGAATAATAAAACAATCGAGTGATATAAATTGCTGTCTGAGTAGATGGCGAATCTGGAAAAGAGAATTTACAAACGCGAAATCAATACACCGATAAAACTCATAACTGCTTCTGCGAAAATTCTATATAATCATTAAATTTATATTCAGAAACTAAATGGATTTAATGCAAATGCATTTGGGAAAATCATACATTTCATATTAGTCAGTTGGGAGGTGTGCTAAATTTATTAATAATGTGAGTTTTATATTCATTCGTGTAGATTGGGGAATCGAGACAGATAGACTAGGCGGGAAATTATGTTAATTCTTAACGGAGTTCTTAAAGTTCCTGTACCCCAAAGCTTATTTATTCTATATGATAATATTATTCGGGCATCACATTAAAGTTCCCCAGTTTGTTTTTAACCGGATCATATTCTAATTCATCATTCGAAAGCATATTAAACTTTCACGACCACATTTATGAAATTTCAAAAGTGTGTATGAAAACAAATCTCCTTCATGAATACACTTTAAAGGGGTAATTAAAACTCATGAATATTAAAATAAATTGTGTAATTAAACAACTTAACGTCCCTTTATTTAAAAACATCCATCAGCAGGTGATTATGAATTTGCAAATTAATTTTGAACCCTATGAAACTTAAACCTTTATGATTGTTCGCAGTCGTAGTATAAAGCAGTCGTGGTATTTTATGATGTGCTACTTTATTAGGTGTCTTCGGACGGAGAAATGTGCGCCAAAGTAAAAAAAATAAAGTTTTAATTGTTTGTAATGAAAAAATACTTTTGTAATTCTATATCATAATATTATTCGGATTATTCTCAATTCGTAACATTATTCGCAATTCTATATGATAATATTATTCGGGCATCACATTAAAGTTTCCCAGTTTGTTTTTAACCGGATCATATTCTAATTCATCATTTGAAAGCATATTAAACTTTCACGACCACATTTCTGAAATTTCAAAAGAGTTTATGAAAACAAATCTCCTTCATGAATACACTTTAAAGGGGTAATTAAAACTCATGAATATTAAAATAAATTGGCTAATTAAACAACTTAACGTCCCTTTATTTAAAAACATCCATCAGCAGGTAATTATAAATTTGCAAATTAATTTCGGACCCTATGAAATTTAAACCTTTATGATTGTCGCTATTATAAAGCAGTCGTTGTGTTTTATGACGTTTCCTTGTTCCCCTTTGTCCCAACGCCATTTTCCACCTTGCAGTTAAATATAATTATTAAATATAATGTCTGTTTGAAAGATTTCATTGGAGTCTTTAGCGTAAGTATCCACTTAATTAACTTTTGAATAATTCTGGTTAATTACATTTTTTTCTTACTTTAGATGATAGGCTAGGTAAAGAACGGTGTGGAAGTGCCGATGTAGTTTGTCAAAATTGTAACCGACCGAATATATATATAATTTGTAATTATGTGTTAAGTGTGGTTTATTAAATAAAGCTCGACTAAGTTTTTTTTATCCTCAACAAATTCTGGAAAAATAAAAATATCTCACTTTCAACTAAAATAAGAAATTTAATACAAATGTAAAATTCATATTATTATATGGAGCCGAAACATGGCATGGGAACAAAACAAACATGAAAAAACTTCAAATCTTTACTAACAAATGCCTTCGAAAAATTCTTAATATCAAGTGGCTCCATAAAGTAACAAATGCTGAAATATTGAAAACATGTAATCAAAAACCAATAGAATATGACATTAGAAAACGAAAATGGTCGTGGATAGGGCATGTGCTACGCAAGCCCGAAAAATTCAAAGTAAAGGAAGCCTTAGAAAGAAATCCACAATTCAAAATTAAAAGAGGGAAGACAAAAACAACATGGTTGTAGAACAACTAACAACGAAGTAAAAGAACTTAACAAGTCACGGGGAGAGATTAAGACCGTTGCAGCCAATAGGGTGAGGCGGTGAACCATAACGGAGGCCCTATGCTCCATGTTGAAGTGAAAAAGGTATAAGTAAGTAAGTAAGCAAATAAGTAAAGTGCGGTTTATATAATATATTAATAACGAAAACGATTAATATTTTATAAATATGATATTAATTTTTAAAACTTCATCTATTTAAACAGCTATCTGTAATTATTAATTGAGAAGATAAAGTCTTACTTTGAAACCAGAACTACACATTTTTGGATTATTTACAATTTAAAATGATAATATATTGCATATACAGTAACGCGCTGAAACTGATTATGGAACCAATTCATGTTTATTGGAGAATTCGGATAAACTTAAAAATTTATAAGGAGGAATTTATTGTAATATCGATAAACTCGCAATGGGACTAAAAATATATAAGACAATAAAAGATAATGGATAAATAAAAAAAACCCCTATAAATTTGATACCTTGGAATCCAAACAATGGGTTATGATTAAATTCCAGCTACTTCTCCTGTTATTGGGGTTGGAATTTAATTTTACACACTAAACTGCGAAACAAAAAATTGGAAATTAAAATATTGGGCATATATCTCTATTTTTGTTATTGAGGAATAATAACTAATTTCAGAAAAACGATGACTAAATTTACTACTATTAAATAGTTTTCTAGTTTTGAATGTATAGGACAGTTAATTTTGCAATACATTAGGATATGATTCAATAGTTCGTATAACCTTCTTTGATCAACAGAAATCGATTTTTTCAAAATTTCATTACCTATCAGATCACCTTCAATAACTCGAAACTTATCGATTTTTTTTCATTTGTTGCATACAATTTTTATTTTATTTTATTATTTGGATTTTTTTCTAGTCGATTACACACGTTTCAATATTTAACTATAATCTTTTGTTATTTTTGCGTTCCATTTTAGTGGAAGATACACGTCCACGCTAATATGTTTTTTATTGCAAAATAAATTGACTGAGGCAAAAAATAATAATGAATGTCTCGAAATTTAATTTAATTTAGAGATAATGAAAACAACAATTAGTTTTTATTGCGAAAGTATTCCAAAGACTGTTTTTGGATTCAAAACATTTAATATCGACTAATTGAAGCTTTTTAGGATTCGATAAGCACGTATGTAACAGGTTTTAAAGTTATGACGCAAAATGTTTAACTATTGGTATTCAAAAATTCTCTGACATATTTGATAGAACGCATTTTATGTGTCAAAATAATCATTCGGTTATTTTGACAATGAAGTTATTTTAAGATAATTGGTGCACAGAATAAATAATATACAAAATCAGATAAAATATTAAAATTCTTAGCATATAACACACACATTGATTTTTCAAAGTTACAGTAAATTGACACCTGGGCCACCGCATAGTTACGACTATTTCAAATCAGGATATGAAATTACTTAAAAACAAAGAAAACAGGTTTTCCTGACCGCCTCGTCGTTAAAATAATAGTTCGAAAGACAAGCTAAATGGAGGGCCCTCTTAATTTCTCCGAATTTTAATTAATCATTAATTATACGGGATTTAGATCATCTTTTATGGATGAGGAATCTTTTTCATTTATTTTCGAGATTAAAGCCTATTAGAGCGCTTCACTCGCACTTTTACTGGGATGAAGTTCAATTACAAATAAGGAATATTTTTTTATTGAATAAAGACCGTTAAACTTACTTTTAGTATTAATTTGCGCCTCTTAAATTATTTTCTCTTTGTGTAATTTCATTATGTTTACTTGAAAGAACTTCGAGGGGTTACTTTCATTTACTTTGAAAGTTTTGTATGGTAAGTGAAAAGGAACATTATTTTTATAATTTGTTTAATCCTTAGAAAGGAATTATATTCCATTGAACTCACTACACAAACAGTAATTTTTGATTTGTACCCTTGATTGCATGCTAATTAAAAACCTCAAAAAAACATAACTCTATTCCACATTGCTTATTAAATTCGCATTTTGTTGGACAAAAAATATACTCCAGTAATTTCAGAATAAAAAGAAATTGTAAGTATTCATCAGTTTATCATGACGACTAGTGCTACGCTCATTTTACCAAATCACACGAAAAAAAATCATTTTTTTTTTAATATTTACATGTTTTTAATTATATTTTTATCTATAATTGACGCCATTTCCACGGAAACAAATTAGACTTTATTAATAAAAAACAAAACCATATTTTGTTATGGATTTACGAGAATTAAAGTTATTATGCGTTGCTGTTCGGACAAATCTTTTTTCTGTAACATTTCTTATATTATAACTTACTTATTAGCCAAGTCATAAAACTTTCATTCCATTTAAATATCAGTTGGAGATACGGCAATGAAAAAATGACAAACTGTTATACTATATAATATTTATTAAAACTATAAAAACGGCCAATGTTCCATTTTTCCACTAGAATTAACATCCGCCTTTTTATTACTAACTTACAACACTTACAATAAACAATACCAATTGGGAGACTTGTCCCTCAAATGTGACAAAACCATCATCTCTCATCACCCAAACATTCCCAAGTGTGCAATGTGTGTTGAGCAACAAAGCAATTAGGATTGTATTAATTTGGCCGTAGTCCAGACTGGAAAGCTTCGTGCCTGTTCCTGTGTGTAAAGGGTTGTCCTTCGCCTTGGCAATCAAAACATCCCGTCAGAACATTGCGCCATAAACTGGATTGTGTTTGTTCGAAGGGAACTATATGGCATAAACCTCGTATGCGGAAATCGCCGGCTAAAGTTGAGGCAAAATAAACATGACTACCCTACAGGGGTCTTATTAAGGTGTCTTCGCACACAAAAAAAAAAAAAAAAAAAACGACAAAATTTTTTTGATTTTTTTATGATTGATGATTCCGTTAATGCTCCGAGTTTTCGTTTTTTTTTTCCTCAAAAAATTGAAATTTCATTTTTATTTTTTTTGATGAATGTGAAAATCTCTAAAATATTTTTTCATTTTTTTTTCATTTTTTGAAACAACAAATACAACAATGATTTTCAGTCAAAATCAAATACAGAATCGTCAAATCAAATAAATAAAAAAAAAGAGGATTCGTTTTAACTCAAAAGTCACCATGATAGTTGACGAAACAAATCCTCAAAATAAAACGATGGAGCTGAGGAGGATCATGAATCGTCAAAAATGAAAGTGTTATTTCTGAGTGTGCAGAGAAATGTGCGTCAAAGCAAAAAAAAAAAATGTAAAGTTTTAATTGTTTGTAATGAAAATATATTTTTGTATTACCTTACGTCGAGATGACGTTATGTCATATAAACAAAAATGTTACATTGTAACTTCAGGCCATAATGTCTTAAGCTTTTAAGCACACACACTTAATAAAGGATTAATTCTACAAGTAAGATGTAAAGAAAACAAAGGGAACAATGCCGGAGACAAATTCTTTGAAACTTCCTTGTCACCTTATCTGTCGGTTCAAGGTATTTGCCAAAACAGTAGATGAAACGTCAATCAAATAAAATTTCAGAGACAATGTAAACCTTTGAAACAGCTTAGTGTGCCCATAGCCAAAACGAAACTGAAATTCAAACACCGACTGCGTGTCATACATCCAGACAAAGAATCGATTCTCAAAAATGACCCTGAAAGTGACAGCTCGTTATATTGTTGTGTAGCATCTGTATACAAAACTAATTACTACTTTTACGGGTCACAAAATCCAAAAAGCGTTTTAAATACTTTTTTTTATTATATCTCTTTTCGTTCCTTTCGGAAAAAACATTGTGCGAATGTCCATGTAATCTTTCAATTCCTCGGTCGGCTTAGAGAAAGTGGCGTTTAACGAAGATGATGAGCACTATAAAAAGAAATTGTTTTTTTTTATTGATTAAACTGAATCGTGAGTGTTTGATATCCTTGTTTATTTTACTCCTTCCGCGTTTAATAATGCCTTATTGTAAATGTATGTTTTATTTGGTTTTGTCAGGGAGTGTATTTTTTGTAAACATACACTAAAAATAAAAGCAATTGCGCGTTTTGGTTCCATGAGACGAACTTAATCAATTGATTTCTATGTAATTTGGAACGTTATGGAATGTATTTTGAAAGGTGGGAAAATTACTACAAAAAATGAATTGGCAAGTACCTTAGGCCTTTTAATTAAAAAAAAATCTTTTGATGTAGGTTACCAAATTGAATCCCAAAAAATCGGAATATTAATGTAAGAATGACTTAAAGTAATCAACGCGAAATTTTTTATTTCAAAGTTCCCATTAAATAATGTATTTTTTAGCTATAGTTATATCATTTATTAAAAAAGAACTGAAAGCAAGTGTAAAAACATCGCTTTTATTTTTGTAGATTTCTCACCCACCTTATTGATCATTTACGCTTAAGAATAATGTATTGTTACAGTATATTTATTTTTCATAATCCTCATATATTTATTAAATTCTTCACAAGTGAGTATAAACGTTATTTACATAGAAAAAGAACGATTCATCGCAATTTCAATTGAAGAGCTTAGTTGAAGAACGTGCTAAGTGACTTTTAAAAAAATCGAGTTTTGTGTCATAGCATGAACGTGTTATTCCCCTATTTTGGAGATCATAGGATTCCTACTTTTCATAAAATTAAAGTTTATTTTTTACCATAAGTAAGTGCTATTTTTAATGCATCTAAGTGCCAACGAAAAAAAAATTAAAGCTCATTTTCACGTTTTCACCTTTTTCGTCATTTAGCACGTTCTTCCACCAAGCTCTTCAATTAGGCACGGAGAGATGCAGTAGCACATTTCTATGACGCGGTATGTTTCGTCAACTACAATCATAACATTGAAGCGAATTGAGAGGATATTTCACGCCCACTAACGATTCACTTTTATTAATTCAGTCTTTCATTTTGCTGTGTCTTATGCAATTCCTGTCCATATCTGGACAGCTAGGAGGCAGACAGCGAATGCTCGTGTTCTGAAACACCTGCTACGTCACCTGCTTATAATGTGACGTCATGGAATAAAGTGTTGTCCAGGCTGAGTTGAGAGATCACGATCCTATTCAGAGTTATACGAATTGGTTTTAATATAGTTTGAATAGAGTGGTTAGTTTGAAAAAATAGCGCTCTTCAACACTTGTGCTGTTATAAAGGTAGGAGAAAATCTTTAAGTACCATTTTGTTTTTACGGTAGTTGTTATTACGCTACGAAAGTCCTTAATTTTTGTATGGATGATTTGAATGTTATGTTTTCTTTGATAAATGGTTAATGAAATTGTGTATGGGGTATAACTATATGAAAGTTATTACATCATGGTATATTTCATACTCTGAAAAAAAAACTTCCAGTTCTGGTAAGCTTTTATAAAATATTTAAAACTTAAACCTTACTTAAATGTTCTTATAAATATTTGAAACAGCATAAATATGCTTGAAAAATATTATTAACTATTTTTTATTATTAGTTCCTAATAAGTAAAACAAAAGAACATTAAATATTCTGTTCACTTAAAATATTTCTTTGTCTGAAAGAATACACATCATTACGGCCTAAATTTACCCTGGAATGAAATAAAGTTAGTTTATTTAGAAGCATGACGCTATTCTCTTTGAAATAACTATGACTTTTTGCTTTTAAACATCAGCCTTTTAACAAAAGCGAAACATAAAAAATGACTACATGCATATTTACATAACGCCGCTCTGTTAATGATCCCACATATTTTTTGTGCCCTAATCCCGCTTCTTTTTTTCTTCATTCTCAAAAAAGCACCATCAGACTTGCAATAAAAAACATTCTTAGTGATAAAAGAAAAGTTTTTAATCAGCTGCATAGCAAATTTATTTTGGGTAAAGGAAAAAGAAAAAAAAAGAACTTCGATTACTATGTTTGTAATGAATGACAAAAGAAATGATTTACATAAAACCATTTCATATTTCCTAAGGAGGTCTGGGTAAAAGAAGAATCAAGTTATTTAACTAATAAGCCTCTGAGTAAGATGAAAATGAATATCGGGTGACTTATTTTTTATTGAATTGAAAATACATTTTTGGGAGTAAAATATAAAATTACCACCATAAAACATCACAAAGATGCAATCATTAAGGAAAGTTCGTATTTCAACTGTACGCATTCATTAACTTTTTTAAGTCGTAAGCATACTTAAAATATTTTTGTGGATGTAAAGTGAAGACTCATTTTCTTAATAAATGACCTAAGAATTAAATTAGTTTAATGGTTTTGTTTGTTATTTACCTTTTAACGTTAAAAATATATTTCTTTTTCTATAACTTTCACTGGTAATTGCAATAAGATATTTTCTCTTAAGGCTTCAAAAAATATTCGTTTAAAAAACCCGTTTTGGCATTAAAATAATGATAATTGAAGAGTAGAGAAAGTTTCAAATGTCGAATTTAATTAGGTTACTTAATGCTTTATAGTTTATCATGCAGTCAATAAAATAATTATTTAGTTCTTATACAAGGTAAACAATTATTTTTACTTTATTTACCTTTCAGTTTCTTCCAGTTTTTCTTATCTATCATTTCTTTCTCTTACAGTTTCGCAGCCCATGAAAATAAATTAAATATATTTAATAAATAAATTTTATGATGTTACATTGAATAACGTGCAAAATAAGATTAAAAATTTTAAAGAGTTTCATTAGCAGCAGCGGTTTTTATTACATCGAGGGCACCTACATGTACCTTAAAATTTGCAAAACTTTCATAAAATTGCATTTTTTATAAATTTATACCCGGTAAACAATCATTCAATCAAAGCAATATTTACAAAAAAAATCTTAAACGGGATAGTCAGTTGTTGGTCAGTTTGTAATGCATTAGTTTTGAAATTTCAACTAAGAAAATACTGGTTTGTCTTCAACCAAGAAAATACTGGTTTGTCAATGAACTTATCTATAACTAGCAGTATGGTCCCGCCTTACTGGGAACCCGTTACTGGAATCCTTTGTAAGGAGAGCAAAAATGGGCACAGTAGGCCTTGGTCCGTTTTGTAGGCTGTCACTTCACTGAATTTCTCTTATGTGTGTACTGTCATTGGCCTGCTCATTAAAAAATTTATTTGAAACCTCATGTATAAAGAAATATATTATTTTTTACTCTTATTGAAATCAAATTGAATGCAAATTTATACTTAAATATATGGAAGTTTTGCAATATAAAAATAAAATCTCTTCATAAATTATGTTTGACAAAACAAAATAAATTGCTTACTATCACCATTTATTATGTCTGTATGGATGTATTACTTAAAACAAACACAAAAACTTGATTTTTTAAGTCTCACTTTTAATATTTACTCTGAACGAATTCCCATAAAATATTATGATGTCCTTCACACTTGACAGCTATAAATATTTTGAGAAAATAGTATATTTGTTTTCTTTAAATGTCCTACAAACTTAAAAATATTTCAAAATTCTACAGATACTGTCAATAAAATCTCAAAAAGAGAGACAGCCAGTAAATATAAAATTATGAATGTGAATGAATATGAATTATGGTGAATTTAAAACTATTTCATAAGTATTATAATACAGTATAATCCTTTTTTATGGTTGTTGTTGTTATCTGTATTTGCCTGTTACAGTATTACATGTAAGTTACTTTTATAGGTTTTTAGGAATTTCAAAATGAATGAATTTGTTATGGAACACAGAAAAGCAGTTTTTCTATTTATCCTAGTGATTTCTTTCATTATCAACACAGGTAGTACTTATGCAATAGTTGATGCTAGATTTAAATATTTCATAAATTACTCTATAAGCTCATGGGTACACAAACGTGCTCTTCTATTTGTACATAGTTTTATTCATTTAGTTAGAAATTTGAATGCTTTTTTATAATTTAAATGAAGCAACAAAAAGTAATTAGAATATTTTTTATGATAAGTTTAAAAAATATTTATTTCGTTAATGGAAAAAATGACATATTTTGTACTAAAAAATCAAGAGAAAATAATATTTATAAAAAATAAAATGGAATTAAAATTATATGAAGGACTCAAATGGTTAAATTCGCTAACTTAAAATGAACTCGAAATAATTTAAAATTAACTTAAAATTATTTATATCTAACTGTATTTTGATTGTCGCAATTCGCAATTCAATATTTTATTATTTAGTTATAAATAAATACTTTGTACTCTTCTAAAAGATTTAGAGTTAACATAAAATAATTGAATTTCCTTATATCTTTCAGAACAGGCACACATCAAGACAAAATCCAGAACACATAGCATTCATAAGTAAGGAACACATTTTTTTTTATCACACTTTTCAAATACCTTCTTTTATTTCACAAAAAAAAATGCAGGCAACTTTTATGCCTCTAAATGTCTGCAATACGAATTCATACAGGGTGCACTACATTCCGAACAAGTAAAACTGTAAATAAAAGCAATTAACTTCACTTACGTCACTTGGATGTGGAATCTTTCCAACTTTCCCGTAAAATTTTGTATTCATGTACCCAAACACACAAGTACTTTCTAATTATTATTATTATTAATAATAATAATGATGATGTTTAAAATAATACAATGTACCTGCAATTTACGCTATTAATTAATGGACGCTAACCTTCAAATGAAAAACCAGTTTCCCAGAAGGAGATACACAAATTAATAAACAACAAGTAAGTATTTATTTCTCGAAATGGCAAATTTGAAAGTCAGAAAAATTCTATGGTGCAAAATTAATTTTTTTTTGACAAGGTGAAATATTTCTCCTCCTTGCTAAGGGAGAAGTTGTAGTGTTTGAAAACCAATAACACAAAAATATTTAATATATCAGTACATTACTTCACGATATGAAAAGGTTTATAAGCGGGTGTCTGATCAAGAAAAGAAAACGGGAAAATATGTACTAACATAACTATGATATTCAAAGTTTCAGATGTATGCTCTTTTTTTTTTCATTTTTCTGCGTACTGTGCTTTCATTGGTTGCTTCAGTTTCACTGTCAAAATGACCGATATGGATGAAAACAAACTTTTCGTTCTTTGAAAGCTCTCTTTAACAAATATTTAGAACAACCAGCAGCACAGCAAGAAGTTGGCAAAGAAAATTTAAAAGTAAATTATTCTTACAAAACTCATTTTCGAATACCAATACAAAAGTAATTTCAGACAACAAATGAAAACAAACTGTTAGAGCTGTTGTCATCCATATTTTGAGACAACCCCAAGACTTAAAAAACAAATAATGAAAATATGTATATATTTTTAAATGCTGATTTTGTTACTTACTAATTGCCAAATAATAAAATAAATTGTGAAAACGAATACACATCAGCTGCACTTTCCCCTTCCTTCCAATTTCCATGCTGCTCCAGTAAGTTTCTAATTTTTAGTATAGTTGAAAAAAAGTACAAACTAAATATTACAGAATAAAAAATGCAACAAAGTATAAAATATTTCCGAATAAAAATAATACTATTGACTTCAACTTTGCTCTCAAATATTTTATCGTAAAAAAAGTTAATCTAAAAAAACATCCATTATATCAATTATTTTGTCTTATCATTTAACATAACTTTTAAAAAAAATATCATAACTTAATACGCTTCCCTGAAGACTGTATATATTATCTTTGATCTCCCTTAAACACGCTTTTTATATGCTTTTATTAAATTATCGGACATACTTTCTTTATATATGTCGAAATAACGTTTTCAATGGCCTAAGGGCGATTCGCTTCTGTCTATTGTAAGAGTAAAAAAATATCCCGAATTCGCTTGAATTTTTTTTAAGATGTTCTGTGGAACAACACTTAACGCCCTTAAGGCTTTTATCTTTTCATCCCAAAGAAAACCGCTGCCTTGAATTTGAAAATGAAGCTCCACTTCCATGAAATTGTTCTCGGCACTATTCAATGAGTATAAAAAGGGTCGGGGAAATGAATTTAATATGAAAATGATTTATATTGCTTCAAAGAGACAAAAGTTCCGTAAGGTATTGGAAATATTTTGTTTTGTACTTTTATGGGTGTGATAATGATTAATTATCCCGAAAGTTTATAATTGCAGTATGTGATATTAATGAAATAAAACAAGAATTGCCAACAAATGTTTGTCAAAAAAGATAAGATAATATATTTGGAATATTCATATGCAATATTCCGTCATGAACTTATAGCATGATTTTATTTTCTACTAGAGGTTCTTACTAAAATCTAACAATTTTAGGCAGTAGTTACATAGACAGCAATTACTAAACATGAAAAAATAATTTCTGTACATTTTATTAGTTAGATAGGGGTTATTGTTTGTAACGCCATCAAGGCTTTTATCTCTCCAACATAAAGACAACAGCGTGTTAAATTGAAAAATTGATCTGAACTTTCATTAAATCGTTCTCGGCACTATTAAGAGAGTATAAAAAGGTTCGAGGAAGCCATTTTAAAAACTTATCAGATTTCTCTTGCTTAAAAAATAATTACCTTAAAATGCATAAAATTAGAATTCGATTTGAGGATTAACTACATAAAGTTGAAGTCCAAAGAAATTAGTTTATTCTAGTATATCATCTGAAAAGTTTCTAAGTAAGTTAAGCAGCATATTTTTATGTATTTATAAATAAAACAAAATATTTTAAAGATATTTGCGAGATAATCTTACTGAATTTAATTACATATTTAACTACTATTTTTCAAGAATTTTTATAGTTTTCATGTCATTACCGTTGATAGATTTTTGAATAATTTAAAATGCGCTTTTGGCTATGACATAGTCAGGTACGATTTTTTTTTTCGGTATGATTTTTTCTCAGATAAAATATTTCCATCAAACTACTGTATAATTAAGTTCATGAACATGAACAAGAGGTGGCCACTATACTTACAAATCAAAACTCGGGTAACCTATTAAGTTGACTTTTTACGAACAAGTTCATTTTAAATTTATCCTTAGAAAAAAGTAGATGAAATTTTAATTGTTTGATATGATCAACAGATTTTTATTTGAATTCAAAATTAAAATTCATCTATCAAAAATAACTTTACAATCTAATATATATTAAAAGATAATTTAATAAAGAAATATGCATAATCATCTTTTAAATCAAATCAATCACATCATCATTTTTCTGTTATTCAGGCTTAATGAAGCTGATGAAATATTTATTGATTCTAAATTAACGAAGATTGTCGCACACCTACTCCAAGATCGCATACAAAAGAATTCGTTTGCGAGGGTAAATTTTCCCCAGAAATTTATTCCATCTTTTTAACAAAAATACTTGCGTATGGGGAAATTTTTCTTATAAGAAAAGAATCATTTTACGTTTAATGATTCATATAATTTATCTTTTTTAAGAGATAATGTACACATAATTACAATGCTTCCAAAACAATAACAAATAATTCCGATAAAAGGCGGATACAATTCCCTAAATAATAGCCGCACCAATAGATCTTCCATTTCGCAGGAAAACAAACGTACCTTAAACTGCATTCGATAATTGTGGGTTTGCCAGAAGTAATTTGAATCCTCTCGGCTTATACAAATTTAAATCATTTGTCGATCTGTTTTGACAAGTAGTTTTGGGATTTGATTAATTTGAATAGCCTTACTTAAATTGTTGTTTTTGTTTCAATACTGAGGGTTTCTTTCAGCATTTTGTTCGTTTTTTTTTTTTAACATTTTAATGTGTGTTTACTTGTAACTTTAAATTCAAAATTAAAGCATATTTGATTAATCGAGCCATAAGTGACTTATCTGAAATATTTTCTCAACTGAAGTGGCGTACCTGAAGTATTACTGCAACGGAAGTGGCGTAATAGAAGTTAGTATTGGCTAATTTTTTGCTATTGTAAACAGCAACTTGGCTACTTAGGAAATTCCAACTGACAACCCTGGTAATAGGCTCATTAAGTGAGTTTAGAGTACCCCGATAAAAATAAATTATCCTAAACTGAAAGCAAACTTAATTAAATTTATCCTCGGAACAATTTATGTAAACACAAGACTGAAGTGGGAGATAAGCTAAATATCATCCGGTTTTAAAAGCTAGAATTTTCTCTTTTTTCGGGTTAATATGCTTATCTGTGGAAGGCGTGAAACTTTTCCAGAATTTGTGGACATTTTTTTTTTTTCGGAGTGTTTGATTGTGTTTGGTTTGGGATATCGGAAAAGTGCGGCCCTTGGAATATTTGCTATTGATTTAGCGAAGTTAATGGGATATTTTGGTTTATTTAAGCGATCAGGAAGTTTCTAGTCGATTTGTTGGAATTTACTTAGGGATAGATTATGCATCATTGTAACGAATAGCTTTCTTGTTTTAATAAATAACGTAAAGCCCAGTAAGCACAAGATACTTCAGAACGCTTAATTGACGCATTCCCCAGACGACTAATACGGTGTGTGCGGACGTTTTTTTTTAACGTATATTTTTCTGGTCGAAATACGGTATTTCGTCTGAATAATGGTGGTACCCCAATAGTCAGGTTTGACTGCAAAAAGTCGTTAATAAGTTAATAAATAATCTTTAATAAATTTGACTGCAATAATCTTTCTATCAAAAAAGTACCCTGTACGTGTAATAAAACTAATTTATAATTCTTTATCGATTTTTAAATTCTCACTTATTGGACATATAAATACAGCACCAAATCAAAATATTTTAATTCATATAAGAATTAAAATAATCATCTAACTTCAGATTTGAATTTTTATGTCAAATTTATATTAGGACCTTATATTAAAACTTTATATCAAAAATCCTGCTTAAACTTGTAATTAAGACACATTTAAAAAAATACTATTTCTTTTTTGGCTGTTTATGCCTTTTTGTATACTTGGCATATCCTCGAAACTGAAAGCGATTCTACTGTTGTGGCATCCTTCCAGGCTCTCACTATAAATTTTGGCAATTATATCATATATAATACGAACTCTTTGTGGATGTTGCATTTCATGTAGTCGATTAAAATTAATATGCGAGCCAATAAGCCAACAACCATGCCATTCGATTCAAATTAATATGCGAACAGTTCATTGATGAGATCTATTTTTATTAACTGCCTTATTAACTCATGTTTTCACCCTATAGACGCAGTTGCAAAATCCGCGGAGAAGAGTGCCTGAAGGACATAGATTGCTGCACGGCTGAATGCATTTGCTACACAAACTCCTGTAAATGTGGGACGAGACCGAAAGTTAAAATCTCCAAGTTCGGGGCGCAATTCATGGCGCAGAAATTAGTCTGTCATTACAAATACTGAATGTATATTGTTATATTTACAAGATGCTTATAATCAATAGTTCAGTTGAAAATGGTTGTAAAATCAGAATAGCCAGTAAGAAACAATTAACACAAATTTTATGTTATATTAAGTACATATATCGAGAAGCAAATTTTCAGATATTCCCGTGAGAAGCTTTGAAATTTGTCGGGATTATATACAGCTAAAGTAATGGAAATTTGTTTGGAGAACATTAATCTGAAATATGATCTTAGTACACCGTGATATGGTTATACTTACGAAAAAAAGGAGACATAGCTTATATGATTACATGCTTGAGTTTTGTCAATGCTGCCTAACCTGAACAGAAATTTACTCGTATCTTCCTCGAACGACTTGTCTAATTTTCTCCCGCTGCCTCATTGATTGCTGACAAATAAATTCTTTTTCCCTATGAGTTACAACTCATTTTCTCCTAATAGGCGATTTTAAGTTGCCAATTTTATTAAATCAGAAATATAATTATAGTCATCTTGTAAATTGTTATTTACACATGAAGATAGTTCACAGAATATATAAATATGTTGTTCCCTATTGTTGTTATGTTTTCAAAAGTTTATATTTTAACGTTGTTTATGTATATAGTTGAGAATAAAGCTTTATTTTACGTTATTTTAATTTTTCTATACCCCCTTTTTAAATATTAGTTTTTTTTTACTTTATTTTAATTTTGTCTGTATCCCCATTTTTTAAATATACATTTCTTTTTTGTACAATCAGTGACTGATTAGACACTTATGTAAACATACGTAACCAATTTATCAAATAGATCCATCGATCGATTTGCTAATATTTTACTCTATATTAATTATGATATTATGACTTTCAAAATAGTTTTTTTCCAAGCATTTGACTGTCAAAGGGAACTTTGTCAAACAAACATAGATTTTTGCAAAAGCATTCCGCAATACCAAATCGCCTTTTCTACAATCATTGACTGATTAACACATATGTAATGACTAACCAAATTTCTTGTCGATGGCAAGATCGATTTGCTAATAATTTAGATTCTATATTAATTACGATGTTATGACTTTAAAAATAGTTTTTTCCAAAAGCATTTGACTGTCAAATGGAACTTGGTCAAACAAACACCGATTTTGCAAAAACATTCTGCAAATAACAAATCGCCTTTTGACACTCACAAACATCCATGCCTGACCGGGATAACACATATGTAAACATATGTAACCAAATTATCAAATCCATCCATCGATTGATTTGCTAATGTTTTAGACTCGATATTAATTATGATGTTATGATGATGACTTTCAGAAGAGTTTTTTTCCAAAAGTTTTTGACTGTCAAATGAAACTTGGTCAAACGAACACAGATTTTTGAAAAAAAAAAAAAATTCCGCAATGCCAAATCGCCTGTCATGCATGTCAAACAGTGTCACCACCTGTTTTCTGCCGATGTCAACAACACAAAACTTTTTTCGTGAATCTGTTTTGTTCCATTCCTCTTGTTTAAAAAAAATCTTAAATGACAAACGCAAGCTCGGCATCCTTTGTTATTGACAGATGATATTTTATTGTGTCCCTTCTACTGGTGAGTTAACAGATAAAAATGTCGTAAACAGACTCCTGATAAATCTTTTTTTTCCAAAGTTTATCACTGCCGTGATGTTGTCCAATGCTTTGTTTCTTTTCTTGTTTTTAAATCATTATTTTTCAAAGAAAAAGAAATTGTTCGATTATTGGATAGTTGTTTTCTTTTTTTTTTTAGAAAATGAAACGTGACATCGTAGTTATTAAATTTATCCATCAATAGTTATTTTAAAAACAAAATAAATTGCAAGAAAGTATTAATCAAAAAAACATCTTTTTAATCGTAATTAAAGTAATGAAAGAAAACATTATTGTTCGATCATGATATGTTGATAAATTTACAAAAAATGCTTTTAAATATTTATGGCAGGATTAACTTTACCTTATTGTTCTAATTCAAGCTTAAAATTATTAGGTTGTCGATTTATTTTTATTTTTTATTAGATTTCGAAAAAAAGTGGAATATATTTTGAATGTTGCTTAAAAGGCTTTTCACTTTACAAATTAAAAAGTTATTATAATCCTAACAAAAAGTCTCAAAATGATTTCAAATTAATTAAACTTTGTCAAATTGAACTTTGTGAATGTTATTACAGTAAATTTCACACCCTGCGATGGATTTCAAATTTGAAATTTTACTGTTTAAATACTTTTTAATAGCTAATGTCAAGAAGCCAATAAGTTATTGTTTTTTTTCAGATTTTAAACTTAAATGCCTTAAAGCTTTTGTTTTCCATTAATTACTTTCTATATACTATTTTATCATTTTATTCCCAACTTTTATACAAAGATATCCTCTCAAATATCAAATCCTTCTTCTACCAAAAAAAAAAAAAAAACTTTGAAAAGGCCCAAAGCCAAATGACACGAAAACTAACAAAAAATATGGATGTTAAACTTTTAATGCGAAAATCTTTTTGAAACTTTTATGACAATAAACGCTCACCTCTGAAATTAGCGTGCGTGAAAACATAAAAAAAGTTGTCCTAAAAATAAGATTGTCTTGTTTCGAAGAGAAACTTTTTTCAAGAAAATTTTTTTACTAAAAGGGACTCGGTACCTATAACGTTTTTTCATTAAATTGAGAATGAAATAAATACTTTTTTTCTATTTTATGTAAAATGATCTAAAACACATATTTTATATAAAAGCAATTAAAAAATAGACTACTATTTATTTTATTTTTTAAAAATGACTTATATCTCAATACCTGTGTTTAACTTCGGATTTCATTTTTTGCTGTGATTTTTTTGTAATTAGCATTGATTCATAACTTTAGGAAATGAATTTTTTTAAAGCAAAGCGTAGTCTTAGATTAATAAAATATATTATGGTGGTTCAACAACTTATATCGTTTTATTTTATCATAGAAAAATCTATCAAATAATTTCACTATTTCATACCTAATTCCTTACGATGTACTCGTAGATATATTAAAAATTGATCCCTTTTAATAAAAAAATATTGGTGTTTTAGTATTTTTAGTTCTTATATGTTACCAAATGCTACAAACTGAGTAAAATAAATTTAAAGAATAAAACTTTAGATGAGAAAATAAAATAAATGGGATGTTATGTGAAAATATTTTTCCAATTGCTTTGAAACTATAGGAAAACTTACAATAGGGTTTGAATAGTATTTTAGAGCAGAAAAAAAATCAATATTTAATTCGATTTTGGGATACTGCTTCTTTAATAAGAGATGTTACAAGACAAAAGTATTACATATTATTAAAACTTATAAATGATCTCGTGAAAATATTTACTTTAAACTCTAGAAAAGTATTAAATATATTAAATTTTAAGAAATTAATTAAGTGAAATATATTTATATTATTAAAAATATTGTATTGTACACAAGAAACATATCGTACTGTAAACAAATGCTTAAATAAATGTAATTATGCATATATCCGTAATATTTGAACAAACGGTGCAAATATACTATTGTAAATATAAAAATATGAATCAACATATTTGAGAAAAAATACATTTAACATCATAATATAACGTCGAAAAAGTCAAAATATCTAAACTCCCACACGGGAAAAAAAATAAGAGCGACAGTAAACATATTTATATAACACGATTTTGTTTACTCTTCGATTTCAGAAAAGTGATGCTGGATTACACTTTATTTGATTTAACATCCATATAGATTTACTTTTTAAGCATCTAGCTCGAAAGAGTACATAAATACAAAATTTATATAAATAAAACACGACACTCGCTTGCAAGAGGAAACGGGCATTAGCTCTCGAAGAACTTCCACCATAAGTTGCCGAATTTCGAACATTCTAAAGTTCTATAAAAGAATTTTGCCGACACAAGAAGATATGTCAGCCATTTCGAGGGTATCTCGTTCCAAGTTCCACCATAAAACTAAGAGGGTCTTCGAAGCGTATCGCTTCTAGGGCGAAATTATTCTAAGGACTTGGAAAAACAAACTTAAGGTCTCTTTATACCTATCGCTCTTTTGAAACGTGTTGACTTTGTCAATATTAGGGGCTCCTTTAAGTGCCCCGGTTAGGTATTAGGAGGTAAGTCTGGGGGATTTGTTTGAATTTTTAAGAGACGATCCGATTCTATGGAAGGAAGAAAGTAGTATGCAAATATGAGACACGTTTCGGATTTTCAGGCTAAATAAATGCATGGTTTTTAAGGGGTGGCATGGGTATTTAATTCAAAGAATTAAGTTTTAGAAGAAATTTTTTTAAACCCAAGTACAGATAAAAGTTTATACTATACGTTATTACCTCGTTGCTGTAAAATAACATAATTAACATTGAAAGAGACTTTTTATTATAGAAAAATTAATAAAAACTCATAAATTTCATTTTTAGCAAGAAAAAATCAACATAAATAGTACTATTTTTACTTTAAAACCATTTATTTTTAATCCAATTTACCAATACCTTATTTAAAAGTATATATTTAAAATGGTATTAGCTCTTAAGGTATTGTATATGAGTCCACATTTGAATCCCCTTAAAAAATATAGGTATCTAATAAATAATAAAGAATAATAAATTTCAGACAGAACTTAATCATTTTCGTAAATAACTTAAAAGAAATAAAATCAAAGAAAGAGAATCAAAACTCATTTAACGTAAAAAGTTAAAGTTATTTTTCTGCTGAAAGTTTAATTTCACAAAAAGATTCAAATCAATATCTTTTGTACAAAATTAATATTTGTTTTTGAAATTTTGAAACATTTAAAAGAATTCAAGTAATTTTAATATTTCCACTACGCTTACCATTCATAAACGAATGTAACATTAATCACTGAAGCGTATTAAAACTTATGTCAAAGAAAATTTCCCAAAACAATACACTTCACAAATTAAAGAAGTTTTGCCAAACAGAAAATTCTCCATCTACGTTTGTCGCAATAAAAACCTTATATATACAACAAAAAGGGAACGGGATTCTTGATAGAAATGCTGAATATCTTATTGCCCCAAGCTTGCAAACGAAAACTTCCCATGCATTTCAATGCCTTAGTTTCCATTTTAATACATTAGCTTGACGAAGACCTAACTAACATTATACTGAATTTGAATATGGTATATTTGATTTTTTTTGGAGAATTGGCTTGTTTAAGGTGACGTAATTTCTTAAAGTTTTCATTTCTAAACTTAATTCGATTGGCGCTGGTTGGTATTCTGATCGACACGGCATCGGTTCACCAATCGAGGCCCGAGTAAGAATTCAGTTTCATTCATCATTTTTGTTTTCAGTCAAGACCTGAAACATATCCATTGTATGGTACATATATATTCCAGCTTGTGTGCTTGTTCAGAGAACTGCTTATAAGCTTTTATATCCATTGTATTGGTGGCCAGTTGAATTCTGCAATACCCGGTAATAAACTACAAGAAACTCGGTAGTTTTCTTCAGATAACTGTAGTCAATTTTTAATTATTAATTGTCCAAAACTATTTGGAAGTCCTCCGGAAAACTTAATTTTAGGACTTTTGGATAGATAAAAAATATATACATTAATTGTATGCAGTATGTATGCTGAAAATCGGAGATATTTTAAAACTTTTTTTAAAGAAGATTCAATTATTATATTATCCAGGAGATTAATCCAGTTACAACGCACTACGTTTACATGTTAAGAGCATGATAGGCTGAACGAAAGTTACCGATTTACCTTTGGATTTAAGAAAATCAGACTCGGTGTACTATTTTTTTAATGTATGATTGTGTGTTGTATAATTTTTTAAAAAAAATTGTGGTCACAATTATAATAATCGTTTCGATCTAAGAGAACTCAGTTGCAATATTATTAAACCAATAATGTAATTTCACCTAAGCAAACAAGGAACTTAACGTAACTCAGCAAGAATGTCTCCATACAAACATTTCAAGACGCAAGAGGTATACACGCTTTTCTTTTTTCTTTTTACTTCTTGAGACAGCATTTGACGTTCACAAGACTTCCATTCTTTGCCGTTGCCTTAGGCCTAAAGGTGGATCGAGGATAAGAGTATATTTATATTTTTAAACCGTTATCATTTTCTTGCTTTATTGTGATAAGGTTGGGTTGATATTAAAAAAAAAAAATGTAAATGGTAAAGAAAATATTACATATAAAGGAAGAATGGATATATTTAGATTAGTTTTTATGCAAATTTCTACTAGAGTTAACTGAATAAATTACTATATATTTAGTTTTTCCTTTAATTGAATAAAAAAGCTCTTAGAAACAATATTTTGTATTTAATGTTACACTTATGAAATTTTTTTTCAAAGAGCGTATGAGGATTGAGGAACGCAAGTATTGTGTAAAAATTTCAACATTACAGTATTCTTTTGTTAGATTCTATATAAAAATAGTGTCGATGACATACGGAAGAAGTCAAATTTGTGTTATACCAAAACAACTGACATCTCAAAAGGAGACGATTATCATATCCATTGGTATTTGAAAAAAAAAACATTAAAACCAAATTTTTTGTCATGTATATAACACAATTTTAACATTCATTTTAAATTCTGCTATCTATATTTTTACGATTTAGTATAGCTGTTTATCCGAAGTATTTTAGATCATTTGCTGAGCTACATTTCGGAAAAATACAAGCTGGTTGTAACTTTAGCACAATTTTTGTGGAAAAATGCAGTTTTATTTGGTCTTAGCACTTTTTTATGTGTTCTTCACAAAACTTGTAATGGAAAAAATTTTTTTATTATTTAACACACACTTTTTATTGTTTTTCCACAACTTGTAAACATCTGTTGAGAATACAATATTCTGTTAGTATTTTTTGCTAGAAGAAGTAGGACATCAGAGACCTTTCTTTCATACTTTTTGTCCGTCTATCTGTATGTCAGAACGGACAGCTGAATACATTTTGTCTACAAAATACCTATGTAAATAACATTAAAATTTATTTCAAATTAATTTATGTTACCACAACAATGACAGAATAAGAAACTTTATTTAATTAAAAAAAAATAATATTTGAAGGAAAAATTATTTTTACAAAAGATGAACCATCTCCACTTTTGGAATGAAGTCATAGAATAAGACAAGAAAAAGTGTGCTAAGACCAAATAAAAATGTATTTTCACCACAAGTTTATTTGATTGTTCTCATTATTTTTTTACTAAGAAGGTGGCAAAGGGTTATATTTCTTTTGCATAAAAAACCTGGCAATTTTAATACACATTCATTAATGGAAGTTGGTCAATGGTTGGTTAGGCGGTTTAATTTTTTCTAGTAGAAATAAGAACAAAGTATTGTTTTTAAACAGTTATTACAAGTTGTGTAGAAGAAATATAAAAGTGTGCTAAGACCAAATTAGTATGCATTTTTACCACAGTAATAAATTATTTGATTGTTCTCATTATTTACTAAGAAAGTGGCAAAGCGTTCAATTTCTTTTGTGTAAAAAAACCTGGCAATTTTAATATACATTAATTAATGGAATTTAAAGTTGTTTCATACTGATAAGTTAAGTGTAGACATAATCTGAAATAAGTAAATGCGTATTTAGTTTCCCCTATTTAAGTATTGCTACTATATCTCGTCATGAAATCTTTTGAAACATCAGTCTCAATCATTTTTAGGATATATCTACCATAAAATAGAATTAAGTATTGATATAAATATATTTTAATCAGGTTTGCATTCAGCATGTAAAACTTCAGTAAATTTAAGAATAAATATCTTCCAGAGTTTTGAAACTCGCGAATAAAGATTTTCTGAAATTAATCAACTTGATTAGAATAATAAGAGTATTACAGATCGACACGCATAAGACCATTGATCATAATTTAAATTCAGATGCTGGATAAACTCATTATTAAGTTGATAAGTTAATGAAATTCTAGTTAATTCTCAATATGACTTGAGTTTTGAATTTGCATTTATGATGGAAATGAAATTGTGTTATCTTAAATAAATAACGGATGCGAAAAATAGCATATTTGTTATTGAAACATGCTTTATATATGCAATCAAATATAATGTTATCTTGCATAATATTGCACAATGCACAGGTATATTAAATCAGGCCCTAAGTATTGCCAGCATTTGTTGCGAAAGAAAGCAAATACAAATTGGGTTTCCCAATGATAAAGGGTAGTAAAATATTCGATAATAAATTCATTTTAATAGTCCTCGCATTTTTCTTCAAGAGTACCTCAATACCTCATGAAGAAATCAATATTAAAAAATGAAAGGTACTTCCAAACTAACAATAGTTCAATTATTTTCAAACTTGTCCATTTTGTTATTGAACAACTCCCTTACATTGTATAATTATGCATTGCGTACCACTCTCACGTTGAGTGCAAACGAAACTGAATAATATATAGAGTAACTATTGTACGAAATCCTGTATTTTATAACTTATAGTAAAACTGTCGCTAAACTACGGATTGTAAACAATGCACTGAACGCATTATTCTCCAAACCCAGAACTAATATGTCTAGCAGCAGTTCAATGATAGCGGAAACCTCATTTTCGCTTTGTGAATGGAGGAAATGGTATTGGAGTTAATCATTGAATTGGTTAATTTTAAGTTAAGAGTTATTAATTATTTTTCCTGGCTTGTACTACTCTAGAATAAGTATCTTTATATGATTATTCATGTTTGTATTATAATTAAATATAATTTGATTTCAATTTAAAGTAGAAGTAATAATACGTATTTTTAAATAGTATGTTTTCAATAACGAGAAAATGAGTCCTTTTGTCGGGGTTGGTTAATAGGCCAGAGCGGTCTCTGAGTCCAGCAAATTCGTCCATTATTTTTCAATCCATCCCGCTTTCGTTTCAGTTTGGAGACCCTCGTCTTTAAACGCTCCATTACCTCCCGAATAACATTACTGCCATTGTCTATAGACAAATCACATCCTATTGACTCCCACACCAACATTTTCATGTGCCCGTAAACCATCCAACATGAAAAGGTTACTTAATTAAATGGGATTAATGAAGCGTGCCTCCGCCATTAACACGATTTCCATGTTGAGTAATGATTTGGTTGAGTTCCAATTGGAAATCCTCGGTTACCGGAGTCGCCCAGCTGAATGCCTTGACTGCCCATGGATGAATTCCGCAATACGCAACAAGTGAACGGCCATTTAATTCAGCTGCCTCAATGACCGCTGTGCCATTTGGAAAATCTGTGGATTTGTAGCGAATCGGTGTGTAAATGCTTGTTTGGCAGTCAAAGATCAGGAGATAGGTGCAGTTGTTTCTTCAAAAGCTATTGCAGGAATCTTTGGTGGGTTTATGTTGATATTGGTAAAACTTTTATTTTTTTGTTTTATGTGTTTAAAATTATTGTCCAAACATTATAAATAAAAGTATCTCCTTTAAATTTTATTTATTTTTATAATTTTAATAATTTAGATCATAGAATTTATAACTCCGGCATCTTCTTAAAGATTTCTTACCTGATCAGATTTGTTTTAGTGGATAAATTTTGAAAGATGAAGTAATGATAAAATGCTTATAAATTGTATTAGATCGTATCATATATTAATTATATTATACACTAAAACAAATAAGATATGTATAACTATAGGATATTTTTAAAGCTAAATAGTTGAATAACAATTCTACGGTCAACCTTTTCAGTTCCAATGACAATTGGCATCATTTTAGAAATTATTTTCTGATCATCTATGGCCGTTTCACATAATTCGAATCTTCAAACATTTTTCCATTATAAAATAATTTTTAATAATTCTAATAGATGTCAGCTCTATTTTTTTTTAAAATTATGATCAGAAACATGATGATGCCAAATTGCATAATTAGCATTTAAGATTTAACCTTCATTCTGTGATTTTTGAATAATTCTATATTTTTTTTTTTATTCTCATGTATGCAACAATATTAATTCCTTCGAAAGGTTCTTTTTTTGTTTTCATATCATTTTGAAAACAAATGACAATACATACACAGCATTTATAAATACTCAAACAATATTGAAATATCGAAAATGGGAATCCTCATAGACTTTAAATACTTATTCTTGAAATAAATTGCGAAAGACAATTAAACTAATACTATTATACGATTACTCCAATTCCATAGAATCGTGAATTCGAATTCAGTTAAGCACAAGACTCACCAGGAATCTTGTTCAAGTTCTCGTCTGTCTTGGAACACCATTAGAACAAAAATCGAAAGTATTTAATTACGTCAGGGAATCGAAATTCCGGAACCGACATGAAATCCTCGTTTATTTCGAAGAGGTATAATTACTTCGGATTATTAACTTAATTAGTTCGCCATCTTAAAGGTTCCATCAATGATCACGGAACCAAAAGATTACAAATCATTTCTGGCAAAGCGTCGAATGCTGGCGAAAAGCTGGTGTAAATGTCTTTATGCGTATTAGGGGGTAATATAATTACCGAGGGCTTTATTAATATTCTATGATTAGTTGTTAGTTATGAAGGGTTGTGTTTTAGCGTCGATAGCATTGCAGTTTAGTTATGTATGACTTATTGAATCGTAGTAATTATTTAACTAATTTATTATCTTACCATAGAGAACATCATATTTAAAATGTAATCTTGTTTCTGTTTAACGCTATCCAAAATAAGTCATCAATTTCGAGAAAAATATTATAATATTTTTAGAACATCACGTATTCATAATAGTTTCTATTATATTGTTCTCTAACTTGAAAGCATATACATGTTCTCCTTTTTTAAGAATGACCGAGGAAAACGTGACTACACATAGCAGAATTTTTTGGATCAGTTCATAGAAGCACATAAATCCGATTTATTTTCAAGAAAATGATTTTTTTTAACTACCTATATGAAAATTAGACTCTAAAATTATTGTAGTGGGATTTCAATGCCAACCATAACCTGAAAAGTTTCAAAGCTAGGTTTATACACAGCTTAATTCAGTTAATAAGAATAATAAGTATTGAATATAAGAATTGCGATTATATAAGAATACGATTCAATAATATAAGAATAATACTCTAAAAGTTTGATAACTTTTTTTCAATATAGTTTTTTTCCATAAAATTTATCATATAATATCTTACATAATTAATAGCAAACCCAAAGTCGCTTACCTTCCTACATTAAATTTGAAAATCACTTTGCATATTCCTTTATTCATTATACTTATTTAAAAAAGGCATTGTGAAAAGAGATAGTAAAATTAATTTTACATTGTTCCCTCTCTAAAAAATTTTTTTTGTTAAATTACATAACTTTATTCGGTAAATGTAATACTCGTTTTTTAAATCTTTCCTAATATGCTTCAGTTTGCTACTATAGTACTTATAATAAGTTTTGCATTTTACCATTTAAACTTTTTAGCTTGCTTATACATTTAATATATCTCAAATGCATTCAATATTTTGAAATGTATAGACTTATATTATTATAAATAGTAAAACGTGCTAGATATACCCAGTAAACATATAGCACAAAAGCAAAATGTTTACGAAAATCTCGTTAAAAATAACATGTCCTCTCATGAATATTTCATTGAAGAAGAATCATGCCAAAAGCATATCTTCTTTTTCCGACAAAAAATTCCAAGATAAAATATTCATGGGATTTTTTAATAGTAAATGTATCTCTATTTAAATAAGTTCTTGCTGCTATTTGAAACTTTAAAAAAAATTGCGAATAAATTCCGATGGAATAAACTTTGGATAGATAATTATATGCGTCTGGAAGAGTTACATATTGTTCGAATAAATTTACAAAATAATTCATTTTATTATTATTATTTGGCTATGAAGATTTTAAGAACAGATTTTTTTAAAGAAAAAATCGAAGCAATACACTTGCAAAATCTTTGCACACAATCTTGGTTATATATTAGTTCAACAAGAAACCCATATGATACAGTTATTTTAAACATGATCAAAAATGTACTTGAAAGCATTCGAACCTCAACATAAGTGGATAATTATTATCTTATAAACAATTAATACTATAATGCAATCCTATTATCCGTATTTGAAATGTTTGCGAAAGTTTTTTTTTTCACACCTTCTTAACTGGATAAACCTAATATCCGTGATTTATTTTTTTTATCCTGTTTAGAGCGACATGCAAGGATGAACGTAAAAAACGCTCTGTTGAGCACGGCGATAAATAAGGAAGCATTTTCAATAGCATCTAAAAATTGTCACTGTAAAGAAAGTTGGGGATAGACTCAGAATATTTGATAAAGTACGATACTTTATCCTAGAAATGAGAACAAAAAATAAAAATATATTCAATCAAATTCTGAAACTTGTAAAACGAATAAAGCAAAGCTTTGATAAAAGTGTGGGCAAAAAATCAACTACCAATTTTATGGTATGTTATTATTAATGATTACATGTTTTGCAGGCGTCAATATGTTTTGGAGATTTTATCGTGTTAAAGACCCATAGCTTTTAATTTAGCCGGATTTTTTAAAAAATCAATAAGCAGTTGGAAATACTAAAATCCGATAGAATAAAGAGGCCCTTCTTTAATAATATTTAACCTCAATTTCAAGCTAGCTTTTCCCGACATGTAAACGGACTATTTAAATAGTTCTGGTCTGACTTGTAAACATTTTTGTTTTCAATATTTAAATTAAACCAGAATAATTACAAAGCCATTCAAAGTCAGTAATTTTTGTGATGCTAGCCAACATGACAGCTATTGAGGTCACAAATTTTTAAAGTGTGGTGAAGTGCACAAGGGGGTTGAAAAAATTGTTTTTCTTGAGTTTGTCTTAATTGGGTACTGGTACTAAATTTAAATACTTCGCCAATATTCGTTGCAGACACGAGGAAATTTTTTTTCGTAAAGTATATATAGCATAAAAATTTTAACAGTATATACCACATCTCAGGAATAGAAGATGGCAAAGATAATTCAGAATTTTATAAAATTTTTAAATAGTCCAATTAAATATTAAAAAAGGACTTTCCCTCATTGATAAACTCTTCTGGAAAATCAAAATCAATTTGTCATGCTGGATTTTTTTTTATAATTTACTGCCTCCAATACCTCGGTTTCCCTTAGTGGAACCACTGGAATCCAGCAACGACCTCCCAGTGTCATTACTATTATTAAAAGCAATTCATTATCCCTCGTACGTAGGGAAACTAATATCCTCCACGTGAAAAAAAAACTGATGATGGACGAGAATATAATAATGCGGTCTTCTCGAGAGTGATGGATGGAAAGCGAGCCATTACTCAGCTAACTCCATTTTATTCTAGAGAGGATTGATTGCGTTATTTCTGTGACCTCTGAGCTCACGCTCGTCAAGGCATCGAAGAATTTACTAATTTTGCCTTATAAGATTATGTTTTTGAAAACTTTGATGCCACGAAACTGCCGAGTAATGTCTTGGAATTTCAATTGAAAAATAGTTTGTACTAGTTTGCGTGTAGGAAACTTTGGAGTGCAATGTATTCGGTGAATTTATCCAATTTGCATTAGGACGAGTTCAGTAGAATATGACATATTTTCTAAATTAGTTTAAAAGCTTCTAGACAGGATTGATTGCGTTATTGGGGTGACCTCTGAGCTTACTCGTCAAGGTATCAAATAATTTGCTAATTTCGCGTGTACTTATAAATTTAAATTTTTGAAAAGTTGGATGCCGCAAAACTGTCAAATAATGTCATTGAATTACGATCGAGAAATAATTAATAGTAGTTTGTGTGTAAAAAACTTCATAATGTACTAATTCCGACTGTTTCAATATCTTTGTAATGTGTCTAGAAAAGTTCAAGAAAATATTATTTTTAAGCAACGTTTTAAAGCTTCCACATTTACTGAAATGGTTGAATTTTTGTCATCCAGGTGCCTATTTTTATCCACATGTATTACACATTGTCATCAGAACTTTGCTATAATTCATAGTGTAAAAACTAGGTTCAAGTGGTTTCTACACATTCTTCCATTATTCCCTACTCTTGCTTCAAAATGTAAGAAGCACACATAAAAAGTAATTTCAGGATTTTTCCAAATTCGCAACCCGAGAGGGGCAAAACGATAAGATTTCGTTATAGAAATAGCAACATGCACTATGCTTTTAAAGCATATGCCATACTGTAGCTTTTCACTTTACTTTTTAAAGAAATTTATGAAAAAAAAATGAATACAAAAATCAAATACTAGAACTAGTTACATGCAATATTATTTGATATTTTTAATTAATATATTACTTATTTTCTTTTAAATGCGTTATCACATTTTCTTAACTCGATTTAAATGTTATGGTACAGGCTTGATGTCTTCCAAACTTCAGGAATAAATTGTTATTTGTGAGGAATGTTGTAGAGAATCGAGATACATTTGATACATTTATCCCATGACAGTAATGGTGATGACTATTCTAGCTTTGTTGAATATTTCTCCGAATTAAGGCAGTTATGGCGAATTAGCAGCAGCATGTGAAAATTCAACTGTGAGTTTGACGTAAATCTCATTTGCTTTGTATTGAATTGCAGTTAGCAAAATAAGCGTTGTAAGCATATGCAAATGAACATATACTGATTCATTATATCTAAAGTATAACTGGAGTTTCAGAAAAGTGATTTTTTTTCGTTCATCATAGCGCAGAAAAAAAGGCCATATTCAGTCGCACTATGCAGAACTGGAATGGCTGTGTCACTATTTCATAGCCTACATTTTTACAGGGGTCTGCGTGGAACCCCAAGAACTTCGCAAAGTGCAGCGATCTTCATTTTCAAAATAGATTTTAAAAAAAATTAATGCAGAAATCAGCATGGGAGGGTAGGAGAAAAGGAAGGGTTATGATATCCTGATGAGGTGCTAACTAGTGGGGAGGGGGATTTGCATTAAAAACAAATTATTACAAAAGCTAGTGCTCTAATATTCAGAAAGTACTTCAATTTAATAATACCGCCTTTTTATAAAACATGTTCTGTTAAATGAAACTTTTGTTTTTTCTTCTTTTTAATTTATTTGTATGTGTATTATTTTTTATGTGACCAGTTAAACATTTCTAATTTTACATTTCATTTTCCTAACCATATAAACATTTTTATATATACCATGTTATAAAAATATATTTTTTAATTAAAAATTCACATTTGCATTTGTACATTCACATTTGCATATACTCAACGAAAAAATAAAAATTGACAATAAAAGCAGCCTTTTATTTTACGTCTTCCATCTTAAATCTACATCTTTAGTCAAATAAGAACAACACAGAGAAACCATCTTTTATTTTGGCCCCATCTACAAATAGACGCCCAGATTGCGAGATACTATAAAAGCAGCAAATCTGTCCAATTTCATATGATGTCTCACAGAATAAAAAAACAGAGGGAATGGCCTGGTCCATACAACATCCAGCCTTCTTTTATTGGAACGATTGGATGAGTTCGTTCTTTTGCTTGGTCGTTTCTGTTTTTCGGGCATTTACATTCCATGTGACGCAGCAGGGCATGTGAGTTCTTTTCAAACTCAAAGAAAATAAAAGCTGGAAAGCAGTTTTTTTTAAAAAAAACCGAAATCCAGCAGAGAATCACCCAATCCGAAAGTTCTATCTTTTATGCGAATCACCAAAAAAAGAAGTATTTTTCGTAGAACTCGGAAGTAATTTAGGTCCGAACAGCGTATTTACAATAGTGAAATTTTCGTATATCGGAATGTAGATTTTAGAGGCGATTTATGTTAGGAAACTGCGTTTTTACTGGAAAGATTCACATCGCGTTTCGTTTTATGTGTAGTTTTTTTTTTTATTTATTTATTTTTTTTTGGTGGAACTTCGAGACCTGAAAAGCAAACAGTCAGACGAAGTTTGAGTTTGATGGATTTGCGATTCGAATCGTTTGAGAAAGTCGGCTTATCAAAGAAATTCATCATTTGAGAAAAATAAAATGCAGTACTGCCGTTTCGTATAAATTCTGGTTGAAGAAAAATTTTACTTTTTTATATTAAAACAACCTCGGCTTTGATTTTTTTTTTAATTGTATGATATTTGTCAAACAGTAAAAAAATATAAATACACAGTGTGTTAAAGAAATCCCTGAACGAAGCAAACTTAATAAATCAGTAACGAAGCAAGTTTACAAATAAAAACCTCTATTTCCAACAGCTTTCCACTTTCCATCATTAAAAAAAATTATCGTAAAATATATGAAAATTCATACAACTTAAAAAAAACTGACGATTTTGTAGATACTATTTTATCGGTCATCTTATGGCCCATTCCATGATTTGCTATACCAAGAGAGTAAAATTTCAAACTAACAAAATGATAAAAATAATGGCTCATTTTAATGTAAAAAAAGTTGAATTTTTCAGATTTGCTCTTGATTTAAATCAAAAAAATTAATTAATACACTAAAATTTACTATTTTATCACACTTTTTGTTTCACGATTTCTAATATGATTTGAACAGTCACCATTTTTTCTACACTGTAAAAAATTTGGCTTGAATTTACTAACGATTACTTAGTAACTTTACAGGTTTTCACCATTTACTAGAAAATCATCTGTAACCTAAAGAAACTACTGTAGTAATACTAAACAATACTAAGTAAATTGATGTAACGCTTACAGCGCCCCCTGGCTATCTTTTCTAGAGATTATGACGAATCGATATCGCAACGATAAAAAACCTAAAAAAACGTGTTTTTTTTTATTTTAGTATATAAAAACTACGTTAAATTATTTCGAAAACTTCATATCCGAAAAAAAAAATGAATCTTAAAATTTCTTAATCAATAACATAAAACGCCTTTAACGATCAAGATTTTAACCTCTTTATTTACACGCAACCAAAATGCAAGTCCCCGATAGCAGAGAGGACTAACGCGCTGTTCCACGGATCCCGATAATCTTGGGTTCTGTCCTCGGGAAGTTCGAAATAAAACCTGACTAACAGAAAAATTAGTGGCGCCCTCTGGTTTTAAACTTTTGTAACCAGTTTACTACCAGTTTCTTTGTAAACTTACAAGAAAATCCCCTGTAAAATCTACTAATTTTTCTTAGTATAACTTACTAAGCTTTAATTAGTAATATATACACATATTTCTTATGTAACACTACTAAAAAAACTTATGGAAGCTGAGTTTCCTAGAGAATTCTTAGTAACCTTACAGATATTTTTTTAGAGTGTATACTACGATGATAAATATATTAAAATGATTAAAACTGGAGTTAAAAAATAATATTATGGAATGTTTCAAAGATAAAACACATGGTTTATAATTAAAAAAAGTTTTTTTTAATATGTTTACCAGTGGGAAAAGAAAAACATTTTTTGATTGTCACACACGTCACATTCACTTCAAAAAGTTTATATAAAATATTAATGCGTGTAAGTATCAACTAAAAAACTTAGTTTATAAATTAGTGTGCATCAAGATGACTGAATCTATCAGGACTTTTAATTTTGTTACATATTTTACACTTTAAAATTAAATTTTAAAATGTCACACACGTCACATTGTGACGTGTGTGACAATTGTGATGTGTGTGACTTTTAATTTAAAAAGCTTACAAAAAAAGTTCAGGGATGTAAAAAAGCGGGTTTTTCATGAAAACCCCAACCCACATGGGTTTTTGGATTTTTTTCATTGTTTTAGGTTTTTTTAAAGGGTTTTAAGTTTTTTTTCAGGGTTTTAGGGTGTTTTTTTCAGTATTTTGGATGCTTTCAGGGTGTTGTGGTTTATTTAGGGAAGTTTGAATTATTTATTACAATTTAAAACTAGCAGAACGTATAGCGAATGTTAAAGAGATAATCAAGAATGTTGTAATTTAAATTAGAATGATTAAAAACTAATTAAAGTGTGTTAAATTGTTATATAAATGTACATTTAAATTTTAAAATGCATTGTTTTGGAATAAGTCTAACTTAAGGACTAAAAATTAAAGGTACAGAAAAGTAGAAGTATATTATTATTATTAATAATAAAATATTAATAAAATTGTATGAAATAATTTTTTCTTTGTTTGTATAAAAGTTTTAACTTCATAAATTTCCAGTAAAGGCAATAAGTTCAATTGCCCACTTGGGTTTTTTCAATTTTTTTTAAAGTTTATTCGGGTTGGGTAAAATCATAACAAACCCAAATTGAAGTTTCCTGTATGATTACATCTGAAAAGTACTATAAATGGCCAAGAAACACTGACATTGCCCACTATACATTTGGTAACATACTTGGGAAAAACTTGATCCTCCAATTCCAGCTACTTCACGTGGACAATTTTACTTTGAGGAACTATAAATTACAATATTCTTATTTAAAAATATGCTTTAAAACCTTATTTTACCTATTTTACTCAATTAATTTGTAAGTTCTTCCTATTACCCAAGTTTCATAATAAATAATTTCAACTATTTGGACGTGTCACACACGTCACAATTTGAAGTCACACACGTCACAGGCATTTTTATTTTTTAATTAAATATGCATGACTTTAAATAATAAAACAGTGATTGATAGGAATTATTTGAGGTACCTATTACACATTTAAATTAAAATAAATATTATAGATCAATATAAATCACAGAAAAAGTCTAATTTGCAGATCAACCTGAAAATTTTCCTTACAAAATGGTCACACACGTCACATGACTTTAAAGTCGTTTCCTATTTAAAGCAAAAACTCTAACTGAATGCTTTTTGCACTAAAATGTCCTGTCACTTATGCATGACAAAACCATATTAACAAGCTTTCCCCATCAATTATAGGAGAGTGTATTTTTATTGCAAAACATTGTAAAGTGACTCCAAATGTCACACACGTCACTATGGAATGGGCCTTATCTTCAATTTTTTTGTTTATGAATTTACTAAATATTTTTCAAAAAAGAAAATTAATAAAAGTCTAGCGCAATTTTTAATTTATAATTAACTATTTTGTACTTGATAACAATGAACAATGAAAACTATCAACGAAAAATATTTTCTTGCAATAAAATTTAATGTCGGACCCATGTGAAACTAAATTAAACATCAAAAACACAAATTATTGTAAATTCGTATTCAGAAAAATCATAATATTTAAACTTGTCGTATTTAATATAACCTCAAACACCTATTAAAAATGATGCTAAACACTTTTTTTTTTAAAGTGAATCCCTCACCAATGTTTATAAGTTAAAATTATTTTTTTAATGAAAAAATAGAGTGAATTTAACAGTTTTAATATAGATTTGCAATTATTTTTTTTCATACAAAAATATATTTCATTAAAAACAATCAACGTAAATTCTAGCACACTATCTTAGGAAGCTAAATGTACATAATAAACTTTTAAAAATAAAAATCCTTCAAATATTCGGTCATTATTTCAAAATCACCTGTAATATTCCAGAAACATAATACCTATCAATTAATTTCCATTATAAGTTACACTATAATCTGTTAGGCATAACAACTGTACATTAAATGTTATCCAACCCAAAATCTATTATCTTTGCCCCATTAGATGTCTTTCTTCGAAACACTTAATGTCGCATCGCCCGTCTGCAAACTGCAATTAAAGACAGAATAAATGCCATTGAAAGGTATCTTGTTAACACATTACATCGCAATTCCAGCTGCCGATAGCATCTTCCTAAGTGCTCTGTCAACTTCGGCCTTTGTTAGTCTCAGCACACCTTTTGTCTGGGGTGGTGTGGTATCACTAATTCAACAAGGATTGCATTTACGGGCGGCGGTGTCACTAATTCAAGGGAGGCCTTTATTAAGGGCAGGGGGATTAATAGAACAGAGAACTTTTAGTCTAATGTACTTTTCTGTTGGGGGTAATGAGAATTCCGTGAGAGGATTTGTTTGGCTCGAGGGCTTGATTTTAGTTGTATCATCTTCACTGCTGTTCCTTGAGCATTTTCACCTGAATTAATTTGAGGGAGCGAACATGGTCATTTTGGCTTCACCGGTAACATTTAAATAAACAATTCTTTCATCTAAAAAATAGTAACTGGTCATGTAATTTCGGAAAAGTTTTTAGACACTGATACTTCAGGCTGTAATTGCATGTAAAAATACTTCCAGTCTTTGTATGTATAAACAAAATTTTGTCTCGGTTCGCTGTATCACTAATTCAACAAGGATTGTATTTAAGGGAGGCAGAGTCACAAATTCAAGGAGGGCCTCATTAAGGGCAGGGGGATTAATAGGATAGGGAACTTTTAGTCTATGTCCTTTTCTGTTTTGGGATAATGAGAATTCTGTGAGTGCGAGCAAAGATCATTTGTTTGGACCTAGGGTTTGATCTTAGTTGTATCATCTTCACTATTATTTCTTGAGGATTTTCTGCTGGATTAATTTGTTGGGTTGAATATAGTCATTTTGGATTCACCGATAACATTAAAACAAACAATTCTTCCATCTTATACTTAGTAACTGGTCATATAACTTCAGAACAATTTAGAGACACTGATACCTCAGACTGTAATTGTACGTAAAATTACTTCCTGTCCATGTAATTCTGAAAAAAAAAATGGTAATGGTTGCTGTATGCTAATTCTATAAGAATTGTATTTATGAACGGTTGTGTCATTAGTTCAATAACACTATAAAATAATAAAATGAAAAGTGTAATGAAAAGAGCATCGTTTTATGCACGTTTCTATTATAAATGTACACATCTTAAAACGAACGAGTGATTTTAACTCAGTCTATTAATTTTCACTCCTCCAATTCTGGAAAATGCACTTCTCCTTTTGGAGTGGATCCTTTGTGTGTTAAAATCACCGACAAGACACATCCAAACGAGTGATTTAACTCATCTGATTAAATATTCATTCCTTTCCAGTGTCGAAAATTGCACTTCTCCAACTGAGTGGATTTCACATCTTTGTTAAGAGTGTAGTATACTTCTTGCGAATTTTCAGTTGGTTGAACAAGGTCAATCATAGGGATGTTATGGCTCTTAGAACACGGTTATTTTGCTTCAACAATAAAATATAAAAAAATTAATAAATTATCTTTTTTATCTTTTTTATTTATTTATTTTGTGTTATTAGTGTAATATTTAGACATTGTGCATGCCAAGCATCGAACAGATTTAGACACTTCACGCAGTAATAGTAATTGCAAGTACGAGAATTCACTCTCAACTGCATGTTAGTCGGGAACGCACTTTTTGTCTTGGACGGTGGTATCACTAATTCCACAAGGATTGCGTTTTAAAGAATGAAGTGTCACTAATTCAATGGAGGACATTATTAAGAGGAGATAAATTGATCGGGGTACTTTTGGTTTAAAGTAGTTTTCTGGTGTGGGCAATTAGAAGTCTGGATTGTAAGATCATTGTTTGATATGTGTTAGATATTTTCCACTCTTAATTTAATGAAAGGTTATACTCTTTGAGATAAGTTTCAATAGGTTTAAAAATGGTTAATCGGAGTGATTTACTAGTTTGCTGAGTTTGGTATTGATTTTTGGCAAATTGTCAAGTTAGTTCACCAACAAATTTTAAATAAACAAATATTAAAGTTTTTATTTAGATATTGATTGTGTAATATAAGTTCAATAGAGGGAGACTTTACACTATGATCGCAAGTTAGGGTATTTTTGGCTTCTGTTTACTCTGATAAAATTTTTATCTCTGGTGATAGTAAATTGAATTTGTGGTAATTCATAATATTTCAATTTATAACAATTTATATCATATGATAATTGGTATTTGTTAATTTTTCGTAATAAAATTCTAATAAAGATTAATTTTGTAATTGATAAGTATCCTTTTTTGATATTATATTTATCAGAAATTCTTTAATAATTATAAAAGCTGAAACCCGATGAGGCACCGAAAGCAACCTTCACAATCGAAATCACAAATTGCGTCAGGTCTTTGGACCAAACCATATTTGACGCAAACCAGGCTGATATGCATGACACTATTTAATTTATTATTATTTGGCTGCACAATCCGTCTATATAATGTGCAGGGTACAAGCATCCCCTTAATAACTGCCGACATATAAACGGCCTGTATGCATCTTCAAATGACTGAAGAATCGTCGTCCCACGTAGAGGGATTGCAGGATAAATATGCTCTAAAGTCCTGAAGTTGCGTATGATGTATTTCACTTTTAAAATATGCGTTGGGTTAATTCCTCCTCACGAGTCTACTCGTCACTTGATTATGGTTCTAAATTACGACGCCTGTCATCAAAAAGCCCTTGTGTTGGGCTAGTGAGAAAACAATTCAACCTAAACCTAATAGAATGTGTAGAACCGAGGACAGTGCCTAATAAAGTATCTTGAACCATTCTTGATAAACGTGAGGAGTGCTTTTACTACAGTCGTGGTGCCATCTAGTGTTAATAATGTAAGTTACACTTTACATTCTAAATACTTAACGTGTGAGGTAAACTAGAATTTTTAGAAGGTGCAAATAGTTTACGACGTCTGCGTATTTTTCACTAACTAAACGTTAATAGTAATTGTAAAACTTTGAAACAATTCTTCAAGGCAACCGTTTATCAATTTGCTTGTTAAAATATTTTTTTTTTTATTTTTAATTACTTATTTTAAGAAAGCATTATTCATGGCAGTTAGTTACTTTCATTTTTGAAAATTATAAATTTCCTCAAATAAACACTGTTATTTAACACTTTTTAAAAATGAATAAACTTTCGAAAGAAATTATACAACTATTATTACAGCTGTAATACAAGTTTGACATTACAACTTGTAAAGTGCTTTAGTAAATATAAGAACCAAGGACTTAAGCTAACTTTATAAAGAAAGGAAATATCTACTGTAAAGTTTAATTCTAAAATATTGAAATTTTTAAGTTCATAGTAATATAAAAATTTATATGCGTAAACATTAATAAAATTAGCAAGGAAAACTTCTGGGAAAATAATAAATTAGAACGGTACATAGCGTGTGTACTTCGCATTCCAAATTGCAATGATAAAATGACAGCAAGAAACAAAATTACTTAAATTCATATGTATAAATATGTAATTTTTTTTTTCCTATCAAATATAAGTAATGAAATAACTTTATTTTAATGGAAAGGTTGTTCATTGAGCTAAATATTAGTTTCGTTTATTTAATTAGAATGAAAATAAAGTTGAATTTAATAGAGTACAATTACTTTATTAGCTCTTCTGAAACTTTTCATACACATAAGAAAACACTTAGAAATAAGTGATTTATCCTTAGTAGGGGAGATCTGTGTTCCTAGGGCCGGATTTTTTCAATCCTCAAAACCAAAGCCAATACATTATTTTAAAATGTAAAATTGGTATGCACACATCATTACAATAATTTCTATCCATTTGGCATTAACAAAAATACTTAAAATAATATATTCTTTTAAATATGAGTTATTTTTAAAAAACTTCATGAATGGCCCCAGGTACAAGACATCAATGTACCTAGGGCCAGTAGCTTGTGTACCTAGGGCCAGTCCTTATAAACTCAGGTTTTTATTTCTAGTGAATAAAAAACACATATATACATACAGGAATTTTATAAAAGAAAGGATAACAAGTATTACATTTATTTTTCATGCAGTTATTTAAGTTGCAATAGACCAAATTATTAATGAATTGCAAGAATTTTCATTTCACATCATAATTTAAAAAACTGGTTCCAAAAGTGAGCTGCAAACATTCCCTCTCTGAAGTACCAACAGATTGTGGTTTTTGGGTAGTTTAAACACTATATTGCTGTCATCAATTTCATAGATTTAATCTTTATCATAGATAAATTTATCTGATTGTGCAATATTTTTTAGATATTTAATGCTATAGTGTTCCCCTGCAACATCTATTATTACCACATAAAAATGTTCAGATATTTTGCCTTGTAACTTTGTTAAACAAAAGTCCCCCTTCTCAAACAAGAATTACTCATAGTAACAACTATATACTTGCATCATCAGTGGAACTGGAATCAGAACACTGTACAATGTCTGATAATTCTTCGGATGACGTTTCCTCAATTTCAATTACAAGTTTTTTTACAATTTTTCTTTTTTGGGTTCAATTTCTTTCTTTTCTGGAGTGTCTGTCAGAATTCTGCAACTGCCTGGTTTTCTGCCACCTCTCTTGGACCTAGTTGTACCTAGGGCCATGGACCTAGGTACAATGCAACTATGTGGCCCTAGGTACAAGATTTGATAATTTTATACAAAATGTCATCCACAGAAAAAAAACCAAGGAGAGGAGACTCATTAATTATCTCATTTACAACCCAATATTACAAATAAAATTATACACTAGAACTCCACTGAAAAAAATTAATTTACCTTTGTCAAACAACAAAATTGATGAGCTTCAGAATTTTACTTAAGGACCTACAAAACTGATTTTCACTTATAAGTTTCCCCAGCTTTCTCCACAAAAGTTTAAAAATGGCTGCCAAAACAAAAGTTGGTGTTGATACTCTCCACCCTTAATTATAAAACTTAGAACTAAATATTATTTAAATACGGTAGGGTGGCCCTAGGTACATGGTGGCCCTAGGTACACAGATCTCCCCTACACACTCCAAATATATTCTAAAAAATAGCTATCAAATATATCGCATAATATAAATAGTAATCAATTTTATATCAAATATGTATAAAGAAAGGGTAATTATTTGATTAATTGACCTCATCAAAATGATTTAATCAGTAAGTGCACTTTTGAATATGATATTAAATTATTCCTCTCCCAATTATCTTCCTGTATTTCATATTGAATAAGGCTCGATAAAACAAATTTTATTTTAATAAAATGGAAACGTTTGAAGAAATTAAGATAGATACCTAACATTTATAAAATTAATTTTTAATTATTAGCAGTGAATCCCCAAAGTTTGAGTTAACAATAAGAAGATCAAATTAAAGCTTAAGAGACAAAATGAAATATGAAAAAAAATTATTGACATTGCTCATTAAATATAGCTCGTGGCTCATTTAGTCAATACATGGATGCTTTTGTAATTAAGTCGATCCATCTCTAATATTTATAATTTTAAAGTTCGATTCTTATTATTGAATCTCTAGAGTTTTATTTAACGATAGGAAGATAACAGTATGCATTGAGAGATAAAATAAGAGAAAGAGAGATAAAATAAAATAAAAAAGTTATTGATATTGCTCATTAAATATAGTTCCTCTCATTTAGCCAATACAGTGCTGACGTTGTAATTAAATTGGCCCTCCTCCCAATTAGCTTTTCTGTAATAATTCCACGAGTGAGCAAGCTTCATAAAACGGTAGTTACTTTTAAGGAATCTCTATCGTTCCGGGAAATTAAGATAATCAAAATAGATTCCTTTTCAAAATGAACGTAATTGCTGCTGACGGGCAAGTATATATTCCCAGATAGAACAACCAATAAAATTACAGCCTCGTGGGAAGCCAAACGTTCATTAAAGGCAATTACTGAACAGCAAATTGAGTTACCGAGTCCCAGAGTAGCCTAATGAGGTGGTTTTAAAACATTCCGTTTGACTTGCCAAAGTTTTCTAGGCAGAATTTTTGAAGGAATATCTGAGCGAAAACTTAATTGTAGTTCGTTTTTTTCCCCGTAAAATTAGATTTGAGTTTAGTTGCTCCTTTAAAGTATAAAAAATAAATAGTTTTTTCAGTCTAAGGAAAAATATTTTTCTAGAATGGGGCTGCAGTATTGGCGGTCAAGCCTTTGCAGACTCGGCATATTCCCCAGAACACAGAGCCATTTTTTTGTGGTGTAATCTAAGCGGCTCTCGCTGCCAATTTTTTCGCACAGATTACAATGAATCTGATCTCTGATGATGTTAAAGTATGCCGAGATTCAGTTTTGCCGAGAGAACCCAAGCCAAAGAGGCCATCAAGGGATATTTTATATGCCACATAATCATATGACATGCGTGTCCAGGATTTTCCCATAATGAAAAGAGATTACCCAATATAAATGTTTATTTTATTTTTGAAAGAACCTTAGTTTTCTTCGACCATGTTATGAATATAACATACCTACGCTACATCTACATCCAGAAATAAAAACCCACATAGTTAATATCTCTTTCATATAAACTTTATTTTAGTGCGAGATCACAGAAAAAGTATTTTTTAACTAAATAAAATATGATAATTATAATGTGTTGTTTCAAATCAAGCATAAATTGCAAGAGGTAAAATCTGCAAGTTGGCCAAATTCGTGTGTTGTATATTACTTCGAAAATTCTAAAACTCAAGTCGATGCATAAATTATGTTATACAAGCCGCCTCGGTGGCTGAATGGTGTACTAGCCTTTGGAGCTGCTGAGGTCGGGTTCGAATCCCGGTCAGGCATGGATATTTGTGACAGTCAATAAATGTTGTTATTTGTCTATGTGTTATTCATTTCTTTGTGACTGTAAAGTTTCTTTCTGTGTCTGTCCCACTTGACGAAAGCTTATAAGCGGTTCCATGAACAAGCACACAAGCTGGAATATGTATGTATCATACCATACCATACCATACCATGTTATACAAAAGTAGATATTATGAATAAATATTTTAAAAATTGAAATTTTTTTCTATTACCTTTTGCAGTACAGACAAAAAATATATTATTTTATACTTTTTCAGATTTTAAAAGAAAGACGGAGACGTTGAAATGAGATCCAAGTGGTATGGCGTATATTGTGTCAACAGGGATTTCGATGCCAGTCAAGGCAAAAAAGAAAGGTGACAAAAATAATGCAATAAAGTATCAGTCAGGTTGTAACAAAAAATTTCTTCCAAAATATTTTTTTAATAAAATAGGGATAAAAAAACGGAAAAATCAATCAGGCAATCTAGCCACAAAAGAATATTAAATTTCTTTTGATTTTTAAACATGGTTAAACTAATTTAATATTAAAAAAATGCATGTATATATTACGATGCCAAAATATAAAATTGAGGCAATGTATTTTTTCAATTCTTTTTATTACAAAAATGCTGTTTTTTTTTATTTTCTTTTCAAACTTTTTATTTTTTTAGCAGTGGAATTCGACAAATTACGTTTCGGCAAAAAGAATGTGAGGAAAAGGATTTAAATAAAGCTAGAAGAGAATCGAATAAAAATTTGTAAGTATGTCAAGCGATACATCATTAAAACATGATTTCTTTTGCCAGTTTTGGGGGTCACAGAGGACAAGAATACAGTGGAAACATCCCTGTCCGTCACTTTCCGCTGCTTAATTTTTTTTTCGAATTAATAAATATATTTTTGTGTCAACGTTTGTTAGAGGTGGCAATCAACAACCATTTTTAGATGTCTATAAAGGTTTCCAAATAAAACTATTATTTTAGGTACAATCGTAAAATAGTACAAACGTTGAATAATTTGATAATAATACGTTTCTTCTTTTATTAGCCATATTCTATTGTTCATTAGCTTACATGATGTTTTTAATAAACTAAAATAAAGTCACCCAAATGTTTATATTTAAATAGGTTAGGAGAAACAGTTCTATTGTTTGAATAAAGTCTATATAATAATTTATATTCAAACTCAGTTTTATGGATAATAAAACTAATCCTTTTCAAGACACATTCCTCCTTTTCAAGATTTTTTTAAAATTTATATATACAATAATAAATTTACTATAACAGTTTAAATTGAATAACATAATATTTCAAACTTGTAAGTTTAAAATGCCCAGGGTAAGTAAAATATTGTAAATCAATTTTAGTAATACTAAATACTATTTAGATTTTAATAATTTTGAATTCGTTTTAATTGTAGAGGTTAAAATGATTAAAAAGTGCATGCATAATATCAGGAAACAGGGAGTCCACTTTTTATAATGCAAAACCTAAAGATTTTGTTCTGGAAAATATCATTTAATGCGATGGAAATTAGTCATTCCAAAGTTGTATGAACAAGGAAGTTCACATTTTAATATTCTGGAAAATATATTTTGATGTGTTAGATTGTAATCCTTAGCGCTTGCAGGAAATATAAATAAAATTTTAATTATTTTGTCTTTAGCACGTGTGTGTTTTAGAAAACTATTAAAACTAATCAAATAGTTAAGTTATTTATAAAATGCTTTCAGCTTTAACTTTAGATATAATTTCAAAGTTTATTTATTTCTTTTATTATTAGTTGGGTCACAACTTAAAATATTTTTGAAAGAAAATATATTTATTTTTATTTTAGTTGTTGCACAATTGATTCGAATACTTAAAAAAATGAATGGATTTTTCTATTAGTTTTATGTCATTTATTATTTCAAGAATTTTATAAATATTTTATGTTAACCCTTTCGCTACGAAGGATTTTCGCTTCCTCGTAATATTTGATAGGAATAACATTATCGAATCCTTAGTTTTTAGGGCGTTTTGGGGCGCTTCTGTAAGGAAAGGGTTAAATCATCAAATTTTCTTAAAATATGTCTTTTTAAATCATGAAACTACATCTCATACTTTTGCAGACCTACCTCGAATGCCATCTCGAAGAAAAGAATCGCCGTAATTGGGGGTGGTTGCGTTGGACTGACCACTGTGATCCAACTCAAAGACGAAGGCTTCGAACCTGTCTGCTACGAAAAGACCGACAGACCAGGCGGGACATGGTGCTACAGGGAAGAATCATACGCAGGACTGGGTTCGATCATGCCTACAACAATCATCAACCACAGTAAAGAGCTAGGAGCCTACAGCAACTTTCCTCCAGCCAAAGAATTCAACAATTACATGAGGCATAGCGAGATGTATCAGTACTTTATGGAGTACTGGACGACGCACGATTGTCTGAAGCACGTGAGATTCAACATGGAGACGACAAGTATCAGGCGTGCTGAGGACTACGACCAGACTGGACGGTGGGTCGTGACAGTGAGAGACACTGCGAGTGGGCAGACCTTTTCTGAGGTGTACGATGCTGTAGCGGTGTGTGTTGGGCACATAAACCGGCCAAAGATACCGAACTTTCCTGGACTGGACAGCTTTAAAGGTCGTATCTTGCACACGCATACCCTCAAAGGTGTCGAGAAGTTTAGAGGTGAGAGAATCGCAGTCGTTGGGATTGGGTGCTCGGCTCTGGACGCTGCAGTTGAAACGAGCAACGTTGCAAAGCAAGTAAGTACATTTGGTTGAATCACTAGTAAACATTTTGGACTTAATTAATTTTCATTTGCTATTTAAAAAAGTGATGGTCTTTGGTTTACTTAGTGGCCTTTAAGTTCGTGTTAATATTACCTTTTTGTTGACTAGTTATTTCCAGCTTAACACAAATATGAGGAGCATAGAAGAAGAAATATACAAGTAACAAGACAGTAATAATAAGAAAAATTAGGTTAGGTATCTGAGAAGTAGCTGATATTGGAGGTCGAACTTATACCATTAAAAAGATTACAGCTCCGTACAGATGCTTTGATTCACTTTTACCAGTTTTCCAGATTAATTGTTTTTGACCCCACACACAGCAACTACTTGATGCACCAAATTGCAATACTAAAAATACGGACTTTTACCCCTTGCCTTTTAGGCTCCTTGTCAATAAAAGAATACAAAATTTTTATCATAATAATATAAGGTTTTTCTGTATATAATAAAAGTTTTATTTAATATTTTATTCTGCAGTTGAAAGATCTTAAAGTTATAATTGAACATTTTCATGGATAACTGTTGTAATTTATTTATTGCCAGGTGTATCTCAGTACCAAAACTGGGGCTCTAGTCATGACACGAGTTGGACCTGGAGGATATCCAATGGACTACAAATGCATGCGTCGATATTTGACAGGTTTTCTAAACATCCTTCCTCGTAGCTGGTGCAGTTGGTTCATCGAGAAAGTCTTCGTCGAACCGAAATTCAAGCGAAAAATGTACACCATCAACCCCAAGTATCCCTTACTTTGCAAGGACCCTGTCATCAACGATCACATCGGATCCAAACTTCTATCAGGCTCCATTGTACAGAAAGGGAACATTAGCCACTTCACGGAAAACGGAGTGGTGTTCATTGGCGATGAACATATAACGGAAGTGGACACCGTCATCATGGCTACAGGATATACGTGGAAATTTCCATTCCTGGAAGAAGACATCGTAGTTCACGAAGACGGTGTGTTCCAGCTGTATAAATGCACGTTCCCAATGCATTTGAAGCATCCGACGCTTGCACTAGTGGGTTTCATTCTGGTGTGGGGCCCGGCTTTCCTTTAGGTGAGATGCAGGCTAGGTGGGTGGCCAGTGTTTTTGCTGGGAAGTTCAACCTTCCTAACTTGCATAAAATGGAAAAAGATACGAAAAAGAGGTATAAGAGAAACGCCAAGGAGTATGCACCTAGTGACAAGTCATCCATTCGTGTAGATTATGTGCAGTACTTGGATGAAATCGCCTCACTCATTGGTGCTAAACCGAATTTTGCCAAATTATTCTTTACTGATATAAAACTGTTTAGTAAATTGATGTTTGGACCTTCTTTATCATATCAGTATAGATTACAGGGACCTCATAAGTGGAAAGGGGCAAGAGAGGCTATTTTTAAGTGTAAAGAACGTGTACTTTATCCTCTTCGCAAGGAAAGGGACAGTAAGAAAGTAGAACAAGCCCATACAAATTTAGCATACGTACGTTAATAAACATTGTATGAAACTGTAACACTTATGCGCAATGAATAATACTTCATAATTTATGAAATTTGTACTTTATCCTCTTCGCAAGGAAAGGGGCAGTAAGAAAGTAGAACAAGCCCATACAAATCTAGCATACGTACATTAATCAACATTGTATGAAACTGTAACACTTATACGCAATGAATAATACTTCATAATTTATGAAAATTGTACTATGTATGAAATAAAATGTATAATAATTTGAAAGATTTCCAAAAAAGTATATTTTTAATTTATTGTAATTTAACTAATAAAATATAATAATAACTGTTATATTTTAACATTCCAGAAGTACTGTGTGCATAAAAACCTGAGCATTTGTCTTTTTAGACATATTACCTTTAAAAAAAGACATACACATACAATAAGATAGCATACATTCTTTAATTTTTTTTTCTATTTCCGTATAGTCAGATATAACGCTTGGAAAAGGAGCAGTTAAAGAAACTTAATATTCTATAATTCCAGATTCTAATAGATTATGTTCTTTAATTTAAAAAAAAAACATATTACTTGCCAAGATCAAGATTATAAGCCCTTGACACGAGGCTAGAATAGTTTATCAAACCTGAAACAGTTCTTAAGGAAGTCTAAGGGCAGAAGTTGTCGGTAAGTGTCCTTGAACGCATGAAAAGCTACCAGGAAGAAGAATTATAATATCATAATCTTAATTTTGTAAACGTTAAAACAACTGAAATTCAAACATTTAAGTAACATTGTATCTGAAACGGATCACCTTAAGACCTATCATTGTAAGTTCAATTTCACTTGTTTATCGGCGTTTTCGTTGCTTCTAACGAATGAACAATTTTATTAAAATTAAGTTTTGTGTAATGTTTGGTATAAATATCGTCTCGATTAAAAAAAAACATCATACTGTTTAAAATTATACAACTTGATATTTCATAAACACACACACAGGAGTGTCTTAAATTGTTTTTATTAATTGCAAATAGCAATGTTAAGTCACTGTTATTATTTCCTAATCAGCTATCACCAAAAAATGTATACTATCTTCGATAAAAAAAATATCACCCCAAAGCTTATAACTCAAAAAAATATCACCCTTATCAGTATTTCCCAATCAGCTATCACCCAAAATTTATAATATCTTCTATAAAAAAATATCAGCCCAAAACTTATAATTTAAAGAGTTATCTATTATGTATCTTAACTAATCATATCTTCTACTAAACAAATTCAATTTACCTTCAATAATGACCTACTAATTAGAAGGGGACATATTTTCGCATTTTTTTTTTTAAATTATCATATTTTACTTTATTCCTCTGAGAAAAACATAATAAGAAGGAGATGCTTCAGGTAGCATGTTTCAGAGGCAGCAGTAATGCTAATTGAAAATAACTTATTTCGTGTCTTGCAATTGGTGAATCAAAGTCAAGTGGGAACGGGATACTAATGGATAAATCATAAAACTTAAAAAAACTTTTCTCGCATCTGCATTCACTTAACAGTTTTTTAACTAAACTACACGAGACAATTAAAGAGTTATATAGTTTCACACTAAAAGAGTTAGGTGTATAGTATTGTTTGCTGTACACATGCGTAAGTATTTGTATGCAGTTACTCAGTGAAGTTACTTCTGTTTGTGCCAAAGGAGTATTTGTTAAAGAATTTTCGAAAAACTAAAAGTTCAGTCGAAAAAGTAAAAGGTTTTTTAAAATTCTCCAATTTATAAATTTTTTTAGAAAAGTATTAATCAAACATGTTTTGTTTTAAATTTTTGCGATGGTTTTACTCCAATAAAGTAAAGTTAATTCATAAAAATAAATTAAAAATAATTAATTAATTCTAACCTTAACACTGTGATTAACTATTAAATTTTTTGCTATCCATTAATATAATTGATTAACCTTTTTAATATCCATAGTGGTTGGACTTTACTCGTTACAAATGTACCTTGTCATATGTAAAAGTACACTTGTTGAAAAACCCTTTTTAAAATATTGCTTTGAAAACCTCTTTTTAAAATTAAAAAAAATTTTTTTTTTTAAATGCCAAAAATTTTATGTAAAAAGTATTAGATGGAAATTTGTAAAAAATTTTATTTATGTAGAAAAATATAAAAAAAATATAAAAATGTGATTTCTATTATTTTTTATTTAATTCTTTAATTAAATTGACATGTAGGGTAAAAATTAATTAAGCGGACATAATAACATAGATGATTAAAAAATAAACATCTTAAAAATCTAAAAAAAACATCTTTAGGCCTAGTTTGCATAATAGAATATTTTTTATTTATCCTTTTTTTGTATTTATTTGGGAGTTTATTTAGCCAATTGTTAATTTTTGGCAAAAAATGACGGAAATGTTTTATGCTCATGACCCCTCATTTTTCATTTTTATACAATTTCCAAAGTCGCATTGCAGTGTAAAAGCCAAAAAGAAAAACAAAAAAAAAAGAGCTAAAAAGATAATAAAAGATAAAACCTTTACTAATCTAAAATGATCTAAAATACCAAAATAACCAATCTTGAAAAGTAATAATTGTAAAAATTGTATTTAATTTTTATTTGTCGAATAAATACATTGGTTTTTTTTGGTGTTAAGCGAGTCTCTCTCTCTTTTATTTATTGGTTGTCCATACACTAACCGGTTGGACCAGGTTACACCGTTGGTGGTGTACCTAGGTCTAATTCAATTTTTTCTGTTTTTTTTTTATTATAGTTAAAATCATAAAAATAAATGTTAAAATAAATATATGTTGTATATATAACATAAAGTATTAAAAAAAAAATTTTTTATTCACCTTTTGCAAGTAATTAAGAAAAATTAAAAATTGAAGTCAAAAATAGGTCGGGGACCCACCTTCCCCTATACACTTCAAATTTGGTATGCTAGTTCCAAATACATGTCGGATAGATAAGGTTAATGCCGTGCAAAATTATCCCTTCTGTAGTGTAAATCACTGTGTAAAAAGTGATTATCACTACAACTTTTACATTAAATGAAAAAAAAAATTAGTTAAATAGCTGATCTAGACTTATTAATACTAAATAATGTAAATATTTGATTTAATTTGATTTACTTTTAAACCTTGAAAAACTTTTAATCTCCCCTTAAATTGAGACTTAAATTAAAGTTAAATTTAATTAGACATACACTCTTAAAACAAACACTCCCAATTTACCTCAGTCTGAGTGGATTTCACTCCTCCAGACTGGAAAATGCACTTATCCTTTTGGAGTGGATCCTTTGTGTGTTAAACTTCCGACAGGATCACTCCAAACGAGTGATTTTAACTCAGTCTGAGAAAATATGCATGCCTTTAGGGTGTCGAAAATGCACTTCTCCAACTGGAGTGGATTTCACTCTTTTGTTTTAAGATTGTAGGCTTTTATAGTGTTTATGGAACTTTTTGTTTTATTTGAAAATGTATTTGAAATCTTTTCTAAAAAATAAACTTACTTCTGATTTAAGTAAAAAGTGTGAAACTTCCCAAAAATTGTATTAAAATTTATAAAGAGAAAACTTGAATATTTTTTTTCTAATTTCCACAAAGTTTCATAGCAAATAATCTAAAAATCAGTACTTGTTATTAATCGCGATAAATATCAGAATAATTATTTTAGGGAAAGAGAGAGAGAGTTCAAAATTACTCGGTTGTGTTCATTGTAAATTTTTTGTTCATATCAACTGATCACACCTATGTGAGCACCTTTACAAACAGCGTATTATTTTTATGATGCAAATTGTCATTTAAATATTTTTAAGTAGGTTTTTTATTAGATGTATCAACAAATATTTAACTCTTTTTCCACGGAAAGCAACACATTGACACAAGAAAATCCATTCCACAACCACCTGTCTATGAGCTTTTTACCTATGGGTAACTAACAATCGATGGATTATTCTCCCAAAAAAAAAAAAAAAGTTTTCTTTCCAGGTTAATCATTTCGAAAATACTTATAGTTATCGATGGTTTCTTTTGTAATGATTATTTAAAACTTCGGGAATGTTCTCATATAATTTTAAATTTTCCAACAATAGAGAGAATTTAAGTGTTACAAAAATTACCAAACAATTTTGGAGCATCGCATGATTATTTTATAATTTTTTCAAACTGCTGGTTAATCAGTTTATTTTATAATTTTTTTAAACTGTTGGTTAATCAGTGGATTTTATAATTTTTTCAAACTGTTGGTTAATCAGTTGATTTTATAATTATTTCAAACTGTTGGTTAAACAGTGGTCACCCTGTAGGCATATCATTTTCGAATATTTGATAAAACATAAACACTTTAAAAGCAAGAAGATTAATTTTTATCGGAGAAATTGTGAAAGATTTTTTTTTCCAATCGTGTTTTCTCTTGCGATGGGTTTCATATAACCTTATTTAGCATAGATGCTTGTTTATCCATTTATAGCAGGATAATATTTACCGACAACTTGGAAATCTACACAGGTAAGGGGATATTTTGTTGTTTTACATGGTAAAATCTGTTCCTTTGTCGGATAAGATGTGAAGGGTCCAATTGCAAAACTCGCAATATCAAAATTAAACTTAGATATGTGGACAAGCCTTTTTTGTTGGCGATTTCGTTCAGTTAAATTTACCATTATCAATGAATTTTGCAACTAGAACTTCCATTACTTTATGAAGAGGCAGGATAGTGTGGGACAGGAAAATTGTACTTTTTTATTTGAATTTGTAGAAAAGAGTTTTTATGCTTTTCTACACCTTCACGTTAAAATATCTAATGATGACAAGTCGAGGTACTCGCCTTGGAATGCATTTTATGTAATTTTGGATTTAATTGAAAAATATAATGTAATTTAAAACTTTTGATAAAAAAAATGGTTTCATTAATTAATTTGTGTTTTTTTTTAATAAAATTTTCTGTATTTCTGTATATCGTATTAAAATGAGAATGGAATATTTTTGCTATTGGCTTATTCATGGTGACGTAGTTACTTTCAGGTGTCATTCCTGTTCTTCTTGGACTTTTGCATCGATTGTTGTTCATTTCCCATTTATCGATCATTTTCAAGCAATAACGACAAAAATAATTTAGTTTCATTTAGAATTTATGTTGCCACTTAGCACATACCTTTAAAAAGCTATGATTCGTATCCTCGACAGAGTGATGGTCATAAACATCCAGCTAATGCATTGGTTTTCAAATTTTTACTTCGTCGAAAGTATTGACATAAATTGTTTTTTTATGTATAGGAATCGTCATAACAGCAAAATGAAACATATTAGAAATATAATAAAATAGCGTCCCGTTCAAGTATTTATTAATAACGTTTAAGAAGAGCGCAATCCTCTTTAAAATATTTTGAGACCCAATCAAAAACTTTAATAAATAATCATTGAATAACCAGCTGATATTTTTGCTCAAATTTGTTTTATTTTGCTGGTATTCTAATAGAGGTGAATTTACCAATTATTAACACATTCGATGCCATTGTGTGAGAATGTAAAAACTCATTTAGTTTTCTTTCAAACTCCCCTTATTTACAGAAATATGGCTACGCAATTTTCAAAAAGAATAGCCGTAATTGGTGGTGGATTGTCAGGAATCGTTTCCATTGTCGAGTGCAAAACAGTCGGCATGGAACCTGTATGTTTTGAGCAGACAGATAAGATCGGGGGGACATGGAACTACAGAGAAGAGTCCGTAGATGGTGTGCCCTCCATAATGGCCTCAACACACATCAACATCAGCAAAGAAATCACTGCCTTCAGCAATTTCCCGCCTAAGAAGGAATGCAACAACTTCATGAGACACGACGAAATCTTTCAATACTGCATGGAGTATGCGAACAAACACGACGCGGTGAGACACATCCGGTGCAATTCGGAAGTGACCAAAGTCATAAAGGCCAAAGATTACGATGTCACTGGTAAATGGGACGTTACGGTAAAGGATAAGTTGACCAGTGCAGAGACAACTGAGTCTTTTGATGGCGTGCTGGTGTGCATTGGTCACGTAAACAGGCCGAAAATGCCGACTTACCCTGGACAAGAAGCATTCAAGGGTACAATTATGCACACCCATAGCTTGAAGAGAGTTAAAGAATTCGAGGGAAAGACTGTTGTGGTCGTTGGAACTGGATGCTCAGGCGTAGATGCAGCAGTTGAAAGCAGCAATGTAGCAAAACAGGTGACTATTGCATAGTTTTTTGCTCAAAATTTCTTTATATTATACCTACATTTTTACAATGGTATTTACATCTTGAAAGGATACCTTTACTTTGCTTTTATAGAACTACTTGCAAAATATATTCTTTTTTAAAAAATTCAGATAATTATTAGGTTTAAAAGAACATAAAGTGTAAATTTCTTTATTGTACTTTTATATGATTTTTTCGTTTCGATGGTGACGTATAACTCTTAAGCAAAACTTTCAGACACTAAAAAGTTTTTTAAAGTTTCTATCCTATAAAACCAATGAACTAAAGGATGAATTGATGAAAATTTATTAACTTATTGGACTTCATGATTTATTTGTTATTTGTTGAACTAAAAAATGTATTGTTTTTTCTTGTAGGTTTACTTAAGTACTCGCAGTGGTGCACATATTTTGAAACGTGTTGCTACGAGTGGATATCCAATCGACATGATTTTAGTGAGACGTTGGTTGCTTTTCTTTTTGCAAATTTTACCAATTAAGCTTTCAAGCTGGTTGGTAGAGTCAGTATTCTTGGACCCTTCGTTTGACCACAGATTGTATGCCGTAAAACCCAAAAAACCTTTCCTATGTCAGGATCCGAGTATGAGCGATGAAATTTTCACAAAGTTACACATCGGATCGGTCATTCAAAAACCAGATATTGAACGATTTACAGAGAATGGTGTTGTTTTCACAGGAGAAACCTCGGAGACCAAAGTAGATGTTGTCATAATGGCCACTGGATACTCATGGAAGTTTCCATTCCTAGAAGACGGCATTATAGTTCAAGAAGACAAGAAATTTAAAATGTACAAATGTGTCTTTCCAACACATCTCCAGATAGCTACTTTGGCAATCGTGTCGTTCGTCCTTCCATTTGGACCAGGATTCCCCTTGTGCGAACTGCAGGTCAGATGGATAGTACAAGTCCTGCTGGGCAAACTAAAACTCCCTTCCACAAAAGTCATGTTAAAGGACATTGAAGATAGTTATTTCGTGAACTTGAATAGATTTGGCTATAGTGACAAAATGTCACTTCATGTTGACTATCTTCCTTACTTAGACGACATCGCGTCGATGCTTGGCGTAAAACCTAACCTTTTCAAGTATTTCTTTACCGATATCAAGCTTTTTGTCAAATTGTTGTTTGGCCCTGTTGTTTCATACCAGTACAGACTTACAGGGCCGCATCAATGGGAAGGTGCCCGAGAAGCCATCATGACAAGCGATGATAGAATGCATTGGCCTCTTCAAAAGAGGAAGGAACCAAAAGAATCGTTGCTCATGATATTCATTAAGAAAATACTGAGAATGTTATTTTTATATTGAAATAACTAAAATCATAACTATTTTGATAGAAAATGACCCACAACAATAACGGAACTAAACCTCTGCAATATCTTTCGAGAATTTGCACAAATTAAGGCATGTTTAATTACGTAATTCAATAAGTACACAATTATTATCATTATCATTATTCCGTAGATTTTATTATTGCATTTGTAGAAGTGTTGACATATTAAAAAGCTATAAATTTGGAAGAATTCTGGTCTATCAATTTATTCAAATACTTTAAAACGTTCTCAATGAGTTTGTAAAAGGGTAAAAATCTTAGCGTTAAATAAAGTGTTAAACAATTTCTAATTTTATACAATTGAAACCTATATATATGTAATTACTAATTGTTACGCTGTATTGGTATATTATTTCACAATAAATATTGCATCATTTATTACTCTTTTTTATATTTCTAGGAACATTTTTAGAAATTTGATGATCGCTAACAGCCTTGTAACAAATTAAACTTTTTATATTTTTTTTATGAGTATTTCAAAATTAAAACTTTATAAAATTTTTATTGAGCCCAATTTTAACTTTGTTTCAAACATAAAAAATATAACCCTGTCAAGAAAACCCTGTCAAGATTTTACTGACTGTTAACATTCTAGAACAAAATACTTAAAACAAATATTTTTTATATTCAATTCTGTTGTTGAAAATTCGCATATAATTTTTTTATATAAGTAATCAATTACTTACATGTAACAAGACTTGTCATATTTTATCTATCTCGTTGAATCAAGCAATATAAAACTAATAATAATAAAAAAAATATGTAAAACATTATTTTTAAAGAATCACATATAGAAAGTTAGCGTCTTTATCAATTGTGAAATTTCAAAAACTGAAGTGCTGCTGATTGTATCTAACACAATGGTCATGATTTAACATATTTGAATAAATTATATTTATTTTAAAGAAATGCGTTTGCTTTTTACTTTTCAAACATAATTTCTTAGCCATGTTTTAGAAAGCATTAAAAATTAAAATATTTTATCCAAAATTATGTATTTTTACTTGAAAATAGTTTTAAAAAAGCAATTGTATTGAAAGTAAGAAATATTTTTTTTTGTTAGTTTATCAAATAAATGTTCCACATAGTCGTGTAGTATTTCAAAACCTTAGTTGTAATTTTTCTGTCTATAAGAATATCTGTGATTCTTAAAACAAGAAGATATAAGCTTGTTTTAGTTATCATACATTTTAAAAAAGTTTTTATTGTTAAATGTATTTGAGATTATTTAAATATAATCTAAATAAATGATTTCTAAAACAATTATCATATTTCTGGTTTTCATAAAAAATCCAATTTCCAAAAAAGTAACTTTGAATACATTTGATAAATACTTTGAATACATACATTTTTGTCAATTTCAAGGCCGTTCGGTAGGGGGTTCTATATAGTAGTTGTTGCGTGTGATAACTGCTTAAATTTAATATTATAACTTTCTATTATTATAACTCAGAAAATATTGTGTTGAGGGAATCTCTTACCGCTTTTCAGGGATTTGGGGTTGGTGCAAAACACTCAAAAGTATAGGTACCTTAGCCCTCAAAATACCCTTCACGCTGAAGAAGATTATGACTAATCACAAGCTAGCTTTTTGTTTAGATTACCTGATCAATCACTTACAAAGACATACAGAGACGTACAAAGTACACCGATATTTTTTTTTTATCTTTAAGACTACGAAAGAAATTCTTGTATATCATACTTATATCACTATATATAGCATTTTACACATATTCATGTTTAATCTTTTTAAACAACAGAATATTTACTGAAAACCTAAAAACTTTAAAGGTAAGCAGATATTTTGCTGTTTTACATAATTGATTTTATGATCTGCTTGATAATACTTAAATTCTTGGTTTTATTTAAAAACTTACATTTCCCAAAATATAACTAAAATGTAGGGTCTGGCCCCATACATTGGACATTTCGTCCAATTGAATTTATCACTGTCAAATGTTGTCAGTTTGCAATGTAGTGACGTGTGCATTTCTTGTATATAATTATTTTTTGTTATGATTTATTTTGTTTTGCGAACTGAACTGAAAAGAGTGTGGAATAATTCGGGCGTTCGCTTTGGCGACGCGTTTGTCAGAACTTAAAAAGAACTTGGCTGCTAAACATCTTGTCGTAAAGCTACAGATTATCTACGTGTATTTGTCTGATACTTTTTGTGATTTGTCCTGTAATAAAAGTTCTCGTCTTAAAGAGAGTTTTGATGCAATTAGTACAGACAAGACTGGTGGCAGCTGTAAGGGATTTAAGAAATTTTCACGCCATTTTTTGACGAAGACGATCGTCCAAAACCATTGCTTCGATCGGGAAGATTTAAAGTTTGTAAGTACCTAACTAGAATCTAGTGCCTGATTTACTTTTATAAAACGAAAAATTATTTTTTATATTTAAAGTTAACAAAAGTTAAACTTTATTTGTTGTAGAATTCTGTAGTTACGTCTAGCAGTTGCAAGTATTATATGTAAGTGACGCGTAAGAACAAGAACAAATGTTTAATTGCATGATTTAAATCTTTATATATATAACTGATATTGAAGTTCGTTATCTTATTATTGTATTTTAATTAAGGTAATAGTTTAATTTGAAGGTGTACTGTCTTGCGGTTGTATTTACCGATTTAACGCAGTCGTTCAATGAAAGCAATGTCAATTATCAGTTGAAGATTTAATTCAGTATATTGTTAAATGCAATTCTGGTTGCAGATAAAAAATAATCTGTAGTAAAATTTTATTTAAAGTGTTGATAGAATACATTTGGGAAATAAATTTTTCCGTTATTTCAATTTCCGAAATATATGAATTTGTAAAATTCTGCATTAATTACGTGAGCATTGTTCTCGTTGCGAACATAGTTTAATTTTCGTAACTTCATGTAAATAAAAGTTAATGAGGATTTATATGCTGGTTGTTCTTGTAAAAAAATATTTAATTAGTGGAACGATCATTGCATGGTATAATTCAGTTGAAATATGTTTTGAATTTATAGCTTCTTTGAAAATTGTTCTTGTAAGACATAAATATTGTCCATGATAAGAATGCTAAATGTTATTTGCAAAATAACATTAGTACTTTCTTTGAAGTTATATTTTAGCCGAATTGATTTTTTTTAAATAAAAAGTAGTTTACTGAATTAATTTTGATAAATTACATTTAGAAGTGGAAAATGGCTTTCTTAGTTAAGGGTAGGAAACAGGACTTGATAGTAGTCTGCGAGGAATTAGGGGAAGCTGTTCCGCCTTCGAGTGTGGTTCCAGAGATAAAACAAATTATCTTAAAGAGTAAATTCTATGACGAGGAAGAATCAAGATTTTATTGGAACGTATTATCGATGACCGAATAAAGCGAGAGAAAGAAGAGAAAGAAGAACAATTGCGACAAGAAGAGAGACAAGAAAGGATAAGGAAAGAAGATAATGATAGACAAGAAAGATTGGCTAAGGAGAAGATGCAACATGAATTGGAGTTGAGACGTCTGGAGTTAACTCAAAGGGAGTCCTTGCCCCAAACGAATAGAGATTTGGCAAGAAGTAGTCCGAAGATTCAATTGACCCAGATAACTCCTAAGTTTGACGAGAAGCTAGATGAAATGGGCCTTTATCTCATAAATTTCGAAAGAAAAGCTGAAATGGCGCAAGTTCCGAAAGACGATTGGACTGCTTACCTGTTAGGTGTGCTACCTGCTGAAATATCTAATCTTTTGGCCAGAGAACCACCTAAAAATGCAAATAACTATGAATTTGTAAAGAGCCTCATCTTAAAAAGATATAAGCTAAACAGTGAAAAACTTAAGCAGTGCTTTTATCGCCATCGGAAGACTCCCGAAAAATCGTGGAGAAATTACGTTTCATGAGTTGTCATGTTATTTCACAGAGTGGATTGAAGATTTGGAAATATCTACTTTCCAACAGCTAAAAGATTTGTTGATAACCGAACAAATAAAGTTCGGGGTTCCAGACGATATTAGAGAACATTTTCTAGATAGATGGATAAAAATGAAGACTCCTTACGAACTGGCAGAAACCGTAGATGAGTATGAGAGCATTCGAGAGAGTTTTAGGAAAAAAGAATCTCCACAGAAGACAAATAAATCACAGGCGAATTATCAATTCGAGGAACCTGCAGAACAAGTGAAGAAAACCCAGTGGGGAAGAAAAGATCCACAGCTGGCAACCAACAACGAAGAAGAGTTCGAAAGACGACCTCAACGTCGCTGCTTTGAGTGTGGATCTACTTCGCATCTCAGACCCCAGTGCGATAAATTGAAGAAAGTCGAATATGTGGCCTCTTAAATGTTACTTCTATAAATGAAGAAGGACTGGCACCATACATCAGTCGAGGGAAGGTAAATTGAGTGGAAATGCCAATACTCCGGGACACCGGCTCGACCGTCGACTTGATTTGCCAAAAATATGTCAAACCCTCTATGATTACAAATGAGAGTGTATGGATCAAAACTCCGTTAGAAGAGGAAATGAAATGTTTGCCATTGGCCGAGGTGGAATTAGAATGCGAATTAGGCCACATTGTTACTAAAGCTGCTGTTCTAAGAAACTCTTTGGACAAAGGGATGTATCTATTGGGCAATAAAACCGCTGCACTGTTTAAAGAGGCCGAGCAGAGTAAGTTTGTCAAGATTCACATGGTGAATGCAGTTCAAAATCGAGCTCAAAAGAAAATGTCCGTAGATAAGTCTCAGCGCCCAGACGTGCAACAAAAGGTTCCGGAAGATGTTCCTGACCAGGAAAGCTTTGGAGAGCCGATGGAGGTAGGAGAGGTTTTGCCTAAGGCACATTCCCTACATTCTGAGCCTAGACTTGAGAGTTCATCTCCAAAGGAGCTTATTGAAGAGCCACAAAAGGGCGAAAAACTGAAAACATACCCTCAAGAAGCTAAAGGTAACTCAATCTCTAAGTCCAGATATATGCCGAAAATTCAGGAGTTATACTTCAGGAAAAAAGTCAAGAAGAAGCCTTCTAAGCCAAACAAGTCATCTGTGCATTGCGTAGGACCTGGAACTGACAGACACGAACTAAGTCGTAAAGTTTCTTAGAAAGGGCGAAAGTCATATGTGTGTGCTCCTCCTCGTGTGTGTGTGATGTTCCTAGGCTTCATCTGAACTCAAACTCTTTTGAACTGTCCGAAATTTTGTGAGACTGTTTCTTAAATATTAGGCTATCTAAATCAGGGAAGTAAAAATACTTGCAGCCGATTGTCGTATTTCATAACATGATATTGTGCACAGAACATCATATTGTATATTATATTCTACATTTTTCCCTGCTAACATATATGACTGTGCAAACTGTATTGTATATAATTTCCTTGTTAACATATATGATTTTTAAAACTATATTCTATTTCTTTATATTATTAACTTGCATCATTTATAGTAGAATTTATTTAATATTTAACTTAAATTTACTTAGTACAGGCACTAGAGTTCAGTTAAGTTGGTACATTGGACTATGGTAAATAGTAGAACATATAGGACTATTGTTGATACTCGTAGAACATAGGACTATGGTGTGTTTTTCCGAACTTTGAACGAGTTACAGTGCTGTGACTTTGACTTTGAACGAGTGACTGTGCTACAACTTTACACGGGTGACTGTGCTGTGACTTTGACTTCGAACGAGTGACTGTGCTACAACTTTACACGAGTGACTGTACTGTGATTTTGAACTGAGACTCTGAACAGTTGACTGAAAACTTTCCTCTTCGAGAAAAGTTTTTCTCCGGAAGGGAGGAGTCTGTAGTGACGTGTACATTTCTTGTATATAATTATTTTTTGTTATGATTTATTTTGTTTTGCGAACTGAACTGAAAAGAGTGTGGAATAATTCGGGCGTTCGCTTTGGCGACGCGTTTGTCAGAACTTAAAAAGAACTTGACTGCTAAACATCTTGTCGTAAAGCTACAGATTATCTACGTGTATTTGTCTGATACTTTTTGTGATTGTCCAGAAATAAAAGTTCTCGTCTTAAAAGAGTTTCGATGCAATTAGTACAGCGACTATCCTTTATCTTAGTAATACTTTGGAAAATGTGAGTTTTCCAACACGATATTTAACATAATATTGTTGAGGTTTGAGAGTGATAAGAAAATTTAATATTACGGTCATTGTTGAGTAATTTAAAAATATAATGCTTTTAAAACGAAGGGATTACAGCTAACATTCGAGTATACCAATCGAGCGTTTAACACTTTCCAAGAAACTAAGATTTTTGATAAAAGCTAAAAAATACATGTAGAATCTTCAACTATTCACAGTAAAAATGCGCTGGAAGGTTATTCCGTAAAAACGGTGGCAGTCACAAGTATCTTCGTATTTGGTGGTTCATCAACACCAAATTTTTACAGTTTGTTCCAAAAACCTTAACATAAAATTGTGTTTTAAGTAGCCAATGTTGTTACGTATAGGTTTACATCAGTTTTATGGAGTAACGTTACAACATGTCCCCACATCAGTTTTTTTTAAAGCATTGTAGTTGTGGTTATTGTAGGTTATTGTAATGTAAGCGGTTGTGATTACCATACAATTTTGTTCACCATTTCTTCTTATTTATTATATGCATTTTTATAATGCAAGTGATAGGGCGTCTACACTCCTTGCCAACCTAAGTTGGGTTAATAGAAATAGGCTATGGAGAAGATCCTTCCAAGCATGTAAAGAGTACCATAAATTATTTGTGAATCCGTCCAGAAAACATGTGTAAAACAATAATTTCATTTGAGGACTAACATATTTGAATACAATTTGAGAAAATTTGACATTTTTATCAAAATGAAAAGTGCAAAATATATAGATAAAATTCATATATAACAACCACAAAAATAAGTTCTTAAAGATTAAAAATAGCATACTTAATATTACATAAATATTTTCTTAATTTCTTATCGATAAACAAATATATTTGTAATAGTAACTGAGACCTAGAACACCTCTGAATTTTAGCAAACTTTTATGACGTCATTCAAAACTGGTTTATGACAAAAATAAACTTTCCTTGAAATCTTTTTCTTAGATAAAGTTTCTTATGCCATTTCTGATGTGGCAAAAGTGATTTAAATGGAATAAATTTTATTTCAATTGTAATTTAATGGTTATTTTGAAAACAAGCAGTAGATATGTGTTCCCCGGGACGTACAGTCATACGGATACTAACGAAAGATGGGTATCTTAGGTCTTACCTTTCTAACAAAACAATACAAAACCAATTTGTTTAGGTCCGACGGACATAACTTACTTCTTGTTTCCATCAGCTGAAGAAATCAAACAACACAGTAAAATGCATCTTAAAAAGTGAATGGTATATTTTCAGTGTGAAAATGTCCTCGAGTGTTCACGTGCGATTATTTATTTCTCCATATTAATACTACAGGCTTAAAATATATAATTTAAACTTCGTCAGCAGCCAACCGAGCAGTGAAAGGTGCTAAACCTAAATGGCCAAGATATGGCTTCCTCCTCTTTAATCACTCACATCTTTAAATGACAAACATTGGATATTCTCGCTTCAAAATTCTTTTGATTTGAGATACTCTTTGTTAATCAACTTCTATGCAAAGTTTATGGGATTGGGCGCTAACTGCAAGATTGCAACTAGTTTAGCATCCTCCTCTTTGTCAGTATCAGACGGAACGGTCGTTCCGCCCGCCAATCTCAAAATGACGCCAAGGGCAAACGGCAGTTATGTATATATACAGGAAATATTTCGCTATGTTAACAGCGAAATCGATTTTATTTTTTACCAGCAAAACTAAACTTCCTAGAACAACTTAAAGAATACAATAGAGAGGTTTCGTGGATTACTTTAAATAAAAAAAATTTGGTTATTCTAGAATAAAAAACATCGGAGAAAAAAATTATGAAAATTTTCGAAAATGAAATCTTTCGAGCAGTTTTAGTCAAATTTTGACCTAATTTTTGCTGAGACCTACAGCTATTACTAGACCATGAATCTCGAAGCGGTTTTTACTAAACGATTAAGAATTCCCAAATTCACATTCTGCTTAAGTTTGAAGTTTCAAAAATACTTCTTTCTATTTTTAATTAATTAAAATCTATATTACCTTTGGCGGTATGGTTGCACGATAAACAAGCCATCCTGGCGGCCATGTATCTCCTAAAACGCGCAAAGGTTTGCTATATTTTCGGCGAAGAGCAGTTAGTAGCGCCGTTAACTATTGGAGGGATTGTAACAGCTTGTAAAATATATGATTAACCAAATATGTAAATAAACAGATTGAAAAAGATGTCTAATTAATAAACGAAATGCATCATTTAAAGTTTTTGGCATTTTTATTAGAAAACTTATGATTAACGCGAGTTAATGAATGGATGGACTAATTGATTTATGAATGTAAACAATCATATTTGCCTATTTGGTTGCCATATTCAGCTACCAATACCATTCAAAAAATTAATCTTTTTTTTTATATAACGGCTTAAGGTTTTATAAAGGTTAAAAAATTAGTTTTTTTTTAAAGAATTGTACTTGGTTATTGTTTTTCGTTGAATAGACTTTATATTTTTTTAGTTTTAATAAAAGAAAATTGAAATAAATATGCCTTCAAAAGTGTATGAAACAAGGTATAACAGATGGTTGCGGTAAACAAAAAGTAAAAATTGCGATGTAAGCTCGAAATGTGTTGAAAACAATGATCGGGAAAAAAAAACGTCATCTAAGCGGCTCAGTGACTGAGAAGTTAAACGCGTCCACCTCGTGATCGCGGGTTCGAGCCCCGGCTGAGTCGTCGGATTTTCTGGATGGGTAAATTCTGGGCGCGCATGTCAAATGCTTATGTGGCTTGTAAAAGATCCATGGAGGGCCCAGTTAGTCTGGGTTCTCTCGGAAAAACTAAATCTCGGCATCCACAGAGAGCACAGATTCATTGTAATCTGGGCGTCATTGGTAGCGAGAGTCGCCTAGATGGTGCCACAAAAAATGGCTTTCAGTTCTGGGGAATATGCTGAGTCTGCAAAGGCTTGTACGCCAGCGTTTCAGCACCATTCGAGAAAAAAAAGTCATCTGGAAATTTATTTCTAGATGACGCGATGACGTTTTAATTTAATTTCATCGATGTGCAGTTCACTTTCACCATTTACAATATTGTTGCTGAACCATTTTAGCTTCCCTTCGGCATTGTTCCCGGTGGTTATACAACTTTAGATAGACATTGAAATTATGTATTCTATTTTGTAGTCATATTGCCCTTGTATCCTTTGAACTAATTCATAAAACATGTTGGTAATCCTCCCTACCTTAAAAAGAATATCATAAAATAAATTTAAAAAAAAACTACTGATATCCACCAAAAAAAAAAACTTCGTAAAAGTAAACATACGCCAATCTCAAATAAAAAAAAAAAAACACCCCTATTTTTAAAAAAAAGTCATTATGAGAATTGTGGCTAAAAAAGCCGTGATATAAAATGAATGCCAATCTCTGTGTAAAACTTCCTGGTCATAATAAATAGTATAATTTAAGTTTTGCTGCTATAAAAAAATTGCACTGTTTGAGGTTGGTGCCCATCTTAACCACCCTCTATACCTCTATATAAATGTATTGAGATCATACATTTGTTAAAGTTTTTTTTAAAGTATCCTTCGTTATTCTGATTTAGTAATTGAAGTTCATTTGCGTGATTTAATTTTTTACAGGGATTAAGATGGGCACCAACCTCAAAGAGTGCAATTTTTTATAGCAGCAAAACTTAAATTATACTATTTATTATGACCAGGAAGTTTTACAAAAGAGATTGGCATTCATTTTATATCACGGCTTTTTTAGCCACAATTCTCATAATGACTTTTTTTTAAAAATAGGGGTGTTTTTTTTTTTTTTTTTTTTGAGATTGGCGTATGTTTACTTTTACGAAGTTTTTTTTTTTTTGGTGGATTACATATATGGAAGAGGTTCTTAGAACCATAAGTCTAATTCATTTTATACTGAAGTACACAATTTTCAAGGTGCCTTCTCAGACAATTATATCAAGTGTTTTATCAATTATCAGTAAATTGATGCAAATTGTGTAAGAATATAAAATTGTGTAATATAGTTATCTTTTGAAAGTTTCGTATTTACAGGCTGATAATGGATCATCAATTTTCGAAGAGAATAGCAGTAATTGGCGGTGGAGTGTCAGGAATCGGTTCTATCGCTGCTTGCAAAGAAGTAGGCATGGAGCCGGTATGCTTTGAGCAGACTGACAAGATCGGAGGAACATGGAACTTCAGGGAAGAGTCCATAGAAGGTGTGCCCTCCATAATGGCTTCCACGTGCATCAACATCAGCAAATAAATCACAGCCATAAGCAATTTCCCGCCGAGGAAAGAATACAACAATTTCATGAAGCATGACGAACTCTTGCAATACTGCATGGAATATGCAAACGAACACGACGCGGTGAGGCACATTCGGTGTAATTCGGAAGTGACCAGAGTGAGAAAGAGCAAAGATTACGATGTCACTGGTAAATGGGATGTAACGGTAAAGGATAAGTTTACTGGTGATGAGACAACTGAGTCTTTTGACGGGGTGCTGGTGTGTACTGGCCACATAAACAGGCCGAAAATTCCAACTTTCCCTGGGCAAGAGGCATACAAGGGCACAATTATGCACACCCATAGCTTGAAGAGAGTTAACGAATTCGAGGGAAAGACTGTTGTGGTAGTTGGAGCTGGATGCTCAGGCGTAGATGCAGCAGTGGAAAGCAGCAATGTGGCTAAGCAGGTAATTATTGCACACGACTTCTGTTTAAATTTCTATGAACTAGATTTTTGCTTCGATATCTTGCAAACGCTGTTTACGGAATTAATTTTAAAATTAAGTCTTTTTTAATAAGATGTTATAATTGTAATTAAAGAAGAACAATAAAGCGTAAATATCATGATAACACTTTTTTTAAATTTTAAATTAATTTAATTGATGCCGTACAACTCTTGAGCAAAACTTCATGCTATCAAAAAAACTTTTTTTTTTATAAAAACGATATATGTTTTATAACTAACGCACAAAATTGGAGTAAATATTAACTTTTTTTAACCCTTCAGACTTGTATAATTTATTTGTTATTTTTCCACTTTAATTTTTCTTTGCAGGTTTACTTAAGTACTCGCAATGGTGCACATTATGTGAAACGTGTCTCTACGAGTGGATATCCATTCGACAGTATTTTAGTGAGACGGTGGTTGCTCTTCTTTTTGCAAGTTTTACCAACTAAATTTACCAGCTGGTTTATAGAGTCAATATTCTTGGACCCTTTATTTGACCACAGATTGTATGCTGTAAAACCCAAAAGACCTTTTCTTTGTCAAGATCCGAGTGTAAGTGATGAAATTTGCACAAAGTTTCATGTCGGATCAGTCATTCAAAAACCAGACATCGAACGATTTACAGAAAATGGTGTTGTTTTCAAAGGCGAAGCTTCAGAAACCAAAGCAGATGTTGTCATCATGGCCACTGGATACTCATGGAAATTTCCATTCCTAGAAGACGGCATCATAGTTCAGGAAGGCAAGAAAATCAATTTGTACAAATGTGCCTTTCCAACGCATCTCCAGAAAGCGACTTTGGCTTTTGTGTCATTTATCCTTCCATTTGGACCAGGATTCCCCTTGTGCGAACTGCAAGTTAGATGGATAGTACAATACCTGTTGGGAAAATTCAAACTCCCTTCCACGAAAGTCATGCTAAAGGACGTCGAAAATAGATATTCTACGAACTTGAACAGATACGACTACGATGTCAAGATGTCACTTCGTGTTGACTATCTTCCATACATGGACGACATAGGTTCGTTGCTTGGCGTAAAACCTAACCTATTCAAGTACTTCTTCACCGATTTCAAGCTTTTTGTAAAATTGTTGTTTGGTCCGGTACTGGCATACCAGTACAGGCTCACGGGGCCACATCGATGGGAAGGGGCCCGAGAAGCCATCATGACAAGCGATGAGAGAATGCATTGGCCCCTTCAGAAGAGGAAGGAACCCAAAGAATCATTGCTTATGATAATCGTTAAGAAAATACTAAGAATGTATTTTTATATTAAACATTTTTTATTCGTGACTATTTTGGCAATGTACCAAATCGAAATGCGATATCTTATATAATAACTAACCTTTTGCAATATCTTTTGTAAAATATATGTAAAATAAAACTTAGTTTAAAACATGTTTCAAATTGGTATATACATATTTTGCAGATTTAATTTATGATATTTATAGTAATGTATTACCTATTTCAGAGACAATAAGATTCAACTTTTATTGATTTACTTCAAAATTTAAACAGTTTACATCATTCTTATTAGAACAAACAGCTTTCCCTTACTTACTACATTATATATATGCCTTGCAAGCTAGGCCAATGTTTTCTTAGAATCGAATTTATCAAAACTTAAAACATCTCCATGAAAATGCTGTCCCATTTTCGGATGTACAAAATTTTTAATAAATATTTGTTTCTTTCTTGTTATTTAATTTCATCACTTGTTGCTTTAGGATGTGTGATGACACTTTTATAAGGGAACTTAAGTTGAAATAGGTTCCAATTTTAGTAAATTAATTATGTAATTTAGAAGATAAGTTTGTAAGACTGTCGGCCAAAGTTCTCGAATTGATTGTAATCGGTTAAAATCTTGGGGTCAAAGTGTTTTATGTAGTTAAAGACTCTTATATAAAAGTTATTATGAATCGTTGTATGATAGATTATTTCTTGATAAATATGACACTTGACAAGTGGAAATTTTTAAGAAAGTTGACTATCAGCTAACAAACATTTCTACGAAATCCATGTTTTGTATTTCCTATGAGAATTTCGACAATAAATGAAAATTATGAAATTTGTTTCGAACTTGATTTCATTTTTTTTAATTACCAAAGCTCTGTAACTTTTTTTTACCTAATATTAGCAATCAGAGAAAATAAATATTTTTAACAAATATTGTTCAGTGAGTTCTGTTGTTTAGAATTTGCACATCAGTATTTTATATAAGGAATAAGTTACTTAAGGATAAAAAAACCATTGTGATATGTTATCTAGAGTGTTTATCAAGCAAAATAAAACTGATAATAAAAATTTAAACTGTTATAAAACCCAATCTTTACAGAATAGCAGATTGTTAGTTAGTGTTGTTATCAAAACCGAAATTGCATAAAAATGAAGTGTTGCTGATTATAGCTGATTAAAGTAGCTCTAATCCATAATGTTTTAATGTCTGTGCCTAATAAAAAAAATCCGTACGTTATTTGCTTTACCTTTTTAACGCGATTGCTTAGAATTGTTATGAAGAACGTTAAAAATATAAACGTTTTACTAAAATTATTTCTTTAAACTTGAAATACGTCAAGTATATTAAAAATTAAGGAATAGTTGCAAAAAAAATTGTGATTAGTTTATCAAAGAAATAATCAAAGGAAAATAATTAGTTTCAAGGATTCTTTATCTGCATACATATTTTACTTCTTCAGAATAGATTGCATACAAAAGAGTAATAAAACTAAGATAGAAATACATATTTTGTAACTTTTCATTGTGTGGTAGGTGTTTTATAAAAGATTGGAAAATCCATGTGATTTTAATTCCTCTGAAATCTTATATGATTCCAGTTAAAATTAAAATCTAAATTCAGGCAGGCATAAATAATTAAAAATATTATGAATCATAAGGAATATAAAAAACAATAAATTTTACTTCCTTTATAGTGAAAAGTACCAAAAAAACTTGCCTAAAAAATGAGAGAAAATTAATTTAATCGCGTTTAATTGTCATGTTTCACATTTTTATGGCTTGAAATCATAAATTAAGAAACACGAATTCCGGTAAATTTAAAAGATTTCGTAACACCCTCATTTCAATTTTATGACAAACAACTAATATAAACATTTTAATTTCTTTTACATTTTAACATCTCTAAATCCGAACCGAACGCCTACATCACCTAAAAGTTGTCCCACGAATTCTTGGATTTGGAGACATACATAGACCGATTAATCACTAAGTAGCAAACAAGTGTTTGTGTTTTTTTTTGTACTTAAGTGCGATACAGAGTCTTTTCTTCAAAAAAGCCAAGAAAAAGTTTGTGTGTATCCATTACTATGACGATACTTCTAAATTTTTCGCATATTTTGAGGTACATTTGGTCGATCCAAAGAAGTTCTAATGTACACCACTTTACACCTTGGGATAAAAAGACTGTGTTCATCAAGACATCAAAACTGGACAGTTGGATCAATACATTTGAGTGTGTGTGTGCGCATTTAATTATAATGGTTAAAGTTAACCAAATATGCAACTTACTACAAGTATAAAGTTCACTGTCGAAAAAACTGTAATAAAGCCAAGGCCCGCTTTCTGGTTCTTTTGTCGTTGAGAGTTCTTACACTCTAAAAAACTCTATTAATTTGTCAGAAAAGAAGCTCAAATATCTTCAGAAAGTAGATAGTTAGCCAGATAATAATATTATTTTTGTAAATATGGTTTTCTGTTAAGTAAACAGATTATTTTAACTGGTGTAGGATTTTAAATGCGTCTATGGTTTTTCATTTGGGAGTACGCATTGAAATATCTAATCAGCAAGGAAAATAAAAATATAATGGTACATTTTAAACAGCTTGTCTTATCTAACTGTAGTGATCTGATTTCTGATAATGAAAGTTGAAAAGATAAAAAATAAGATAACTTTTATTTTTCTGGTTTTCTATTTTATTATCATGTGTTTGCCGTTCGTCTTCTCTTTGACATTTATCAAATAATTTACCCATACATTCGAAGCTGAAATTTCTATGAAAGAAACACACACAAAACATGTCGAAGAAGAATATGAAAATAGCAGTGTTGGGATGTGGGTTTGGCGGCTTGGGCAGCATTTTGATGCTAAAAGAAGAAGGCTTTGATCCGATATGCTTCGAGAAAACTGACCAAGTTGGTGGTACTTGGTGCTACAGGAAGAAGGCTATTGAAGGCGTGGGATCTACCATGCCTACGACAATCATCAACCACAGCAAGGAGATGGGGGCCCTCAGCAACTACCCTCCACCAAAGGAATACAACAACTACATGCGGCACAGCGAGCTGTACCAGTACATCACAAATCTGGCAGAGGAACGGGACTTGATGAGACACGTAAGACTCAACCATGAAGTCGTAGGTTGCCGGAGGACTGAAGACTATGAGGACACTGGGCGATGGCTGGTGACTGTTAGGGACACCATATCAGGGGTTGAGACAACTGATACCTATGACGCCGTTGTGGTTAGCGTCGGTCACATCAACAGGTCGAAGATTCCTGCCTTTCCGGGCATGGAGAAGTTCAAGGGCAAAATTGTACACACGCATGATCTGAAAGGGGTTTCCGAATACAAGGATCAGAATGTGGTGGTGGTTGGAATGGGATGCTCAGCTTTGGATGCCGCTGTGGAAATAAGTAGAGTGGCGAAACAAGTAAGTCAAGAATGCTTAACTTTATATGAAAGCGATTACAGAGTAAGTGTTTATATTCCAAAGATTTCGAATAGTAGCATATAACTTTAATGTAAAATATCTAACAGTAGAAAGGCAAACAAATTTTAGAATTATGTAACCTCTGATAGGAGCTCTCGAGAGGGGATGAAATTTTCTTTGGGGACATAATCAATTGGAAATCGAACTACAATCAACTATTGCTGACACGAAGGACATGTTCTTTACAAATTTCACACGTTTTCACAAACTTTAAAAAAGTATATTTTTTACCATTTGTAAGTGCTGTTTATAACGTATCTGAATCTGAGCGAAAAACATTAAAGCACATTTTCTCCTTTTCACTATATTGTCACTTAGCATGTTCTTCCACTAAGCTCTTCAATTAAGATTTTGTTTTCAAATAATGACATTTAATAAGCATGTGCCAATTGGCTATTCAGTATTTAGGTTTCAAATGGAATTTTTAACTCAAAATATATATCTCTACATTCAGATTTACACAGATATTTAACTGTTTCGAAAAACAAATGTTTTTTTCGAAATACAAAGAATAAGTCAATTTTTTATCTGAACTTAACAAATAAAAAGAAATAAGTTCTTAAAACTAGTTTCAAATACATATTGTTTTTGATATTTCACTTGCAATAATAGCTAAATGATAATTCCGGAAAACTATATAAAAATTTAGATATCCTCCATTTCAAAATAAAATAATTAATTACATGCACGATGCACCTTAACAAAAGACAATTTCAAATAATCTATCACTTACATTGTTTTGGCGTCCCTGTAAAAACTCGCATTTGTCTAATTTATTTATCTTTACTTACGGATTTTGATGAATCAAAGAATTCTGATGAAAGAAATAAAATGAACTTTAGAAGATTTACGATATACTTAAATAGGTTTATTTTACTTCTAGGTTTATCTCAGTACCAAATCTGGTACCCACGTGATCAGTAGGGTTGGTCCTCACGGATATCCAATCGACTACTCCGTCATCAGGAGATACTACATGCATTTATTTGATATTTTACCAGCTGGTTTTTTAGGCTGGCTATTCCAAAAAATATACATGGATCCACTTTTCGATAGTAAGCTGTATGCTGTTGAGCCAACTTCGCATGTGTTTGCCAAGGATCCCGCTCAAAATGACCATATAGGTTCGAGGCTGCTTTCGGGTGCTGTCTTACAAAAAAGAAACATATCAAGGTTTACCGAAACTGGAGTTGTCTTCGATTCAGAAGATCATGTCACAAATGCGGACAGTGTCATTATGGGCACTGGTTACGACTGGAAGTTTCCATTCCTTGAAGATGGCATAGTTGTCCAAGAAAAGAATTTACAGATTAATCTTTATAAGTGTATCTGGCCACCACACTTGAAACACGCAACGCTTGCGTTTGTAGGGTTCTTTCTACCATTCGGACCAGGATTCCCATGTGGGGAGCTGCAGACCCGGTACATTGCTCAAGTGTTTGCTGGCAATGTCCAGTTGCCTCCTGTTGGTGCGATGATGAACGAAATACAAAAGAGACATTCGAACAACGTCAAACGGTACTTACCAGATGATAAAATATCCCTCAAGGTGGACTATGTGCAGTACTGTGACTCGCTGGCTTCGAAAATCGGCGCCAAACCAGACTTTTTGAAGATCTTTTTCACGGATTTTCCCTTGTTCCTGAAGTTGGTTTTCGGGGACCAAGTTTCTTACCAGTACAGGTTGCACCCCACAAAATGGGATGGCGAGAGAGGCCATTATGACACGAAAGACTGCACTTTCCTTTGCAGAGGGGTAAAAAGCAAAATCGTCCGAATGTAGTTCAAAAAGCTCTGAACTGGTTATGCTCCTTGTTCTTCAGCTTATTTAAATTTTAAACTTGAGTGATTGAGGCCAAAAAAAAAATCTATATTTTAAAATATATTAGGTAGTCTGGATTTTACAGTTTCCCATTCCAATGATTTTCATTATAATTGTATTAAAAATAACATTACAATGCAAGTGAAAAGAATCCACTTCCCATATTTAATCCATATACTATTATAACGCCCTCAATTTTTATTGTTTTTACCATATTGTGACTTTGTATTTCCTACTAATTCATATGTACTCATCATTCAAATCAATATATGTATCGAATTATTGAATAGCTAGACAATTTAGATATAGTAAAAGATAAATTATATGTATTCTAATCTTCGACTGCTATCTCCAACAATAAAACTAACAAGTGTAAATATTTTTCTTTCGTTAATTGTATCACACAATCTTTGAAAACTGAACGATTTTTAAATCTGTATACTGCTAAAACAGATATTTTTTTAATATTAAGACTCATTAATTCATCATCTGCACTGTAACATTATTCTTTCAACTGTTTTGCTTTCGATAAAAGGAACAGTTTTGCGATGTTTTCATTGAGTAGATACCGATAGAATTTCAAAATAGCAGGGAAAAATAAATTGATTTTTTCTTAGGAATTTAGGACCACTATGATGTAAAATAATCATATAAAGTCAGTTGGAGTATTGTGTTAAAATAAAAATAGAAATAAAAGCTGATAAATTTATTCCCGATTTTCTCCACTTAACACACCATAAACAGCTTGCATTTCAAAAGTTACTTACTTTGTAACTTAAGTTATGATTCATTCATGTTTGTCATGAATGTTATTTTGAGTTTATTTCGTAGAAATAAATGCCGAAAATATTGCTTTCAAATTTAATGTCACTTTCTTAATTTAAAATTTGAACAAGCTTTTACACTCAAGCTCTTTATTTATTTCAAATTTATGTTTCTGTCGGGATCTTCAGAACGATATCGACTGTTTCTTGGCTCAGGAGGCACCCTTGTGCGTATTTTTGTTTCTATATGCTTTTCCTCCTATCGAATTTCATAAAAGCAAAACTTCGTTATGCATACAAGGAAGGATATAAGAGAATATATCAATATAATATAATCAATATCATATACATATATACAACCTTCTCCGACAAGCAACTCAACTGAAAGTATAACTCAATGTATTTTGCATTTCAGATCTGCAAACTGAATAAAAACTTATCTTGTATATTCTGCAGCGCATTCTGAAATGGGAAAGAAAAGAAAACACACCTGTGCTATGTTTTATTGACTTTTTGGAAAAGTCTCAATATTTCAATATTTTTGTATTTGAACTCTTCAAGATGCAGATTAATATTTATTTACGTTCCTAAAGTTATAAAATTGTTCATTGGGGTAGAGGAAAATGTATATGGAAACCAATTGAAAAATATTTATTAAAACAGCAATTAAATATTGTAAAAAAGCATGATATTAAAAAAAGAGAGGGAAGTTTTAAGGTATAATTTTAATTTTTTCTAATACTTCTTAAAAGAGAATGTGTTTTGTTTGACCACTTTCATTAAATAATTTAAATTTTATCGTCGGATAAAATTATGTTTTTATAATTAAAAACCTAAAAATCCTAAAACCTCAAAATGCAACTAAGGTGGTCACTCCAATTTTTAGATGTTAACAGATATTGTATAAGAAATAAAGTAGATTTCATGTAAAGTGGTTACTGCTACATAAAAAAAAGCCTGTTCTCAGTGCTCTCTAGTCGCAAATTCATAAGTTAACGTTTCTCATTTGAAAACGAAACAGCATATAGAAAAACTTCAAAACCAAAGCGATAAAGGTATTAAACTTGCGAAGAATATGTATCTTAAGATATATTTTAGTGCCTTCGAAAAAGTTTTAAATGACTTTCTTTCACTATTATCGTAGCCCTTTTGTATACACTGTAAAAAAAACCATGTTGTTTTTACAGATAAAACTGTCATCTTTGGCGCCAGTTAATAACTGTTTTTTCTGCAGTTTCAAACTTTTTTGCAGGAAAACTGTAATTTTAACAGAAAGAAACTGTTAATTCAGCAGGGAAAACTTGTTAATTTTACAGTTTCTCCCTGCTAAAACAAGATACAAAATAAAAACCCTTACGTCCGAGTAATTACTTTGTCGCAGACGGTTCAGTATTGGGCTCTCACGCAAGAGGTTCCTGCAAGAGATTTTGATTCATGAACCTCTTGTGTGTGAGCCCAATACTGAACCGTCTGCGACAAAGTAATTACTCGGTCGCAAGGGCTAGTATTGGGTATTTGTGCCTAACGATGATCTCAATCACGTGACTCATTGCACGTTTAATTTAAGAGTTTCTCCCTGCTAAAATAACAGTTTCTCCCTGTTACAATTGCCATATTGGTTGCGTCATTTTCGCCGCTCAGAAAGGAGTTAAAAAAACCTCTTCGCAAATAGACTCCTTTTGGGAACTAATACTGGAAAAGTGCATTTTCAACACTGGAGATAAGAAGTGAAATTTAACTCAGACTGAGTTAGAATATCGCTAGGCTCACACACATAAGAGATCCCTGCATCAAAACCGGACCCGGTCAGGTCCGCATCAGTGGTGTAACTTTTTACTAGCTATATTTGATGTTTGTAATCTTTTTAAACCATTAAGTAAAAATAGGAATCCTAAGAGAAGTACTCTAGAAATGTTAGTGCAAAAAATATTTTTAAATATAAGTTTAAAAAAAAATTAAACTTATATTCTTATTTTTAATAAAATAGTTTAGTGTTGATAAGAAATGGAATAGTATTAGATTTACACATCAAAACATTTAGAATAGTGTTATAAGCAACTTAATACATTTACATGTTTCGTATACTTTCAATACATTAAATTTAAATATCTGCATAAATATTGAAAGAACAACGACATTTTTTATAAAACAGACTTTTGTTTTAAAATTACAATATTCATGGCACATGTAAAAAAGTTCATTTTCTTGAGAAATTTCCGTATCTCATATTATCCTTACGAAGTGTCTGATTTCCATTTATATGATATCTAAAGTAAAAAAAATAGAAAGAAATACATATATTCCACAAAATCTCAATATTTATATTGTATTGGATATTTATTCTAATGCCTCATAAATGTAAAAATTTGATTTATATACATATAAAAAGATTATTTGATAGAATCGATTTTTTTTATCACAAAAATGTTTGGCAGTATATAAAATAGTTTATATAGCAATTTTTTTTTAAAAATACATTAACAAATTTAGTATATTTAAAACAAGTAGATTTCACGTTAAAGAATTCTTCAAAGTCATTTAAGTGTCTTTTTATATTCAACGTTGAAAGTACAGTCCTGCACAAAAGTTTAGACACAGAAGCAATTCTTGAAAAAAGCGTCAATGTTACTATTTTTCAGTAGATTTTTTTTAAATATATATTCTTTAGACATCATGAAAAATAATAGGGTAAAAAATTTTGAAAAAAATATAAATAAATTTGACTTCCATCAACAAATTAAAAATGTCCATACTTTCCTTGCCACAAAAGTATAGACACAAGTTTCCGTTTTATGCAAATTCTATACAGGAAGTGATTGCAGGAGGGGTTTTAAGTTGCTTTAAAAGGTTGAAGGTAATTTTCAATGCTTAGAACCATTCTGAAGTCAACTGAATTTTAGTATGGAGAGATTTTAAGGATATGGACATTCAAATTCAGAGGTAAATCTGTTTCGGATATTTCTACTAAATTTAAGCGTTCGAAACGAGGTATTTATAGAGTGTCAACACGTGGCGATCAACATCCACCAAAATCGCGTTCTGGAAGACCTCCAATCACCAGAAAACGAGAGGACGGACAAATAAGAAAATTGGCTTCAGATAAAAATTGCTCTTCAAATCAAATTAAAATCCCAATTGTGGCTTAATTTTTACCAAAAACTATCAGGAGGTGAATCAATGAATCTGGTTACTTGATAAAATCCAAACTTATAGCGCAACCTAGTTTGCTATCTCATCATAAAGATGCAAGACTGCAATGGTTGCGTTGCGTGCCTATTCAGGTGTCGGCTCGTCACTTGACTGTGGCTCTAAAATACGACGCCCGTCACCAATAGCCCTCGTGTAGCTCTAGTGCGACGATAATTCAATCCTAACCTAACCAAGACTGCAATGGATATCTGTAAGACATGTGTTGTTGAGTCTATTGCAGTCTTGCATCTTTATGATGAGATAGCAAGCTAGGATGCGTTATAAGTTTGGATTTTATCAAGTAATCAGATTCATTGATTCACCTCCTGATAGTGTTTGGTAAAAATTAAGCCACAATTGGGATTTTAATTTGATTTGAAGAGCAATATTGTCTGAAGCCAATTTTTTGTCTGTCCTCTCGTTTTCTGGTGATTGGAGGTCTTCCAGACCGCATTTTGGTGGATGTTGATCGCCACGTGCTGACACTCTATAAGTACCTCGTTTCGAACGCTTAAATTTAGTAGAAATATCCGAAACAGATTTACCTCTGAATTTGAATGTCCATATCCTTAAAATCTCTTCATACTAAAATTCAGTTGATTTCAGAATGGTTCTAAGCATTGAAAATTACCTTCAACCTTTTAAAGCAACTTAAAACCCCTCCCTCCATCACTTCCTGTATAGAATTTGCATAAAACGGAAACTTGTGTCTATACTTTTGTGGCAAGGAAAGAATGGACAGCTTTAATTTGTTGATGGAAGAAAAAATTATTTATATTTTTTGTCAAAAAATTTTACTCTATTATTTTTCATGCTGTCTAAAGATTATATATTTAAAAAAAAACTACTGAAAAATAGTAACATTGACGATTTTTTCATGAATTGCGACTGTGTCTAAATATTTGTGCAGGACTGTACTACTTACAAACTGTAATTAAGGTAGGCGACACCCAAAATTCTAACATTTTTATTATTAGTTTAAACTTTTCCAAATTTGACATAGTGATTTCAAATATTGAACAATACATTTTAGGCAATTTTTTAATTAGAGAATTTTGGATATAATTAGAGGATTTTGGATAATTTAGAATTTTGGGTATTCGCCTACCTTAATTTAAAATAATAGTGAATATCAAAAGATATAGACTGAATTCTGACATTTGGCTTCCTTTTAAGAAATATTATGTACTATATTTGGCAGAAAAACTCAAGGCAATGCATATTACGTGACCATATTAGCTCATTCAATACGATTATTGGTGTGCCGCAATGTATAGTTAATTTGGCCTCCCCGTATTCGAAATTCGATATCACTCTTATATGTTGTGCGAAACATTCCTACAAGGAAACGAAAACATTGCGCTTTCGACTAAAGGAAATATATGCACGGGATTAGGCACAGAGAAGAATCTTGTATCCAGGGAAATTGCATTCCGAAATAACATATGTGCTGAAATGCCCAAAATTACCTTTACAGATGAGTAAATTAACCTGGCAAAGGGCAGGATTGAATGAAGGAGAATTTCATAATCATTTGAGAAACGTACTTCGTCAGGTGTGTTGGTATATGAGAGATTTTGTTAATAAATATGTAGGTACGTACACATGCAAGCATATAAATATACTTAACATACGTAAAATATGAGTAAAAACTATTCAAGACCGAGCAGAACCGAATTGTAGAATGAAAGGTAATAGACGGGATACAAACCTTCGCAAGGAAATTATACCTTTAGTCCAATATGATATCAATTAGGCCAACTACACTGGTGAAATTTACTGCATTGAACAAATGAATTGCATTTGTTTTGTAACCATGAGTGTGTCTGATATTTCAGAATTTAATGCACTGGGTCTTCATAATTACAACAAAATATTTTAATAAAAAATATATTTATTCAGATTTAGAAAATGTAATTATTAAATTATTATCTAACATTTAAAAATATATGCATGATATATCCAACATTTAAAAATATATGCAAAATATATGCACATTTAAAAATACAATAACCAAAATGTAACACATTAACGCTTCCAAAAAAATATTACTTGTATAAGTAAGAAGAAATGGTTTAAAGATTGATCAAATAGAAGATTTTAAACTGCAAAACTGATACAAAATAGGATTATTTTCAATAAAGTAAGCTGAAATCATTGCGCCATTTTCTCAAAAGTAGATGGAAATAGAGAAATACTATTCGCAAATCATAAATTGCTTCTGTCACTTAAAACAGCATACAGTAAAGCATACCTTCTAATAAATAGAAAGGCAAGGAGCAAGAGCAAAAAGGCCATTTGCAATTGATAAATGCTCTGGTTTTTAAGCATTACTGTCAAATTTTATTTTCAAATATCTTACTTCTCTTAAAAGGTAACAAATCAAACTTATATTGGAAAAAAATTCTCAAATTGCATAGTATATTGCCTACGGTTGTAAAGATACTATTTTATGAATATTGTTTTGAATTCAATATGCAGTTAAAGACAGAGCACCATTTATTCTATTTTTTTTATGCTGTAAAATAATATTTCGGGTAATAAAATAAAATAGTATATCCATTATGAAAACTGAAAAGATTTGTTTAAAAGTGTTTGAAAAACAGGTATATAAATATTAACAATATTATTTTGTACGTCTCAATGGACCACTATATTTTCTTTTAATTTGTTATTATTCGTTTTCGGAAAAAAAGGACTAAGTATCAGCATAATCTGATTTTAAATTTAGTTACCAATTAAAAAGTGTTTGAATATTGTACAACGTTTCTCTATTTAATACATAAAAAGAAACTCTTTAAGATCTAAGAAAACTCTTTAAGATCTAAGAGACATTTTCGACACTTTTTCTTTTCCAAAGAAGTCTACAGCAGAAATATATATGAAAAAAGTAGATAAATAGGTAATGACATTTCTTGTTTCAAATCTGAATGTACTATTATCATTTTGAATGCGTTGAAGTTAGAGTTATTCAAACTTTACACTTTTTTCCTTCTTGAAAAAATAGAAGCTTAAAACTAAAAAAGTTTGGTATTTAAAGTACTCCAAAGCACTTAGTGTCATCCAGCTTATGGAGACAGTTATTTTGTGTGTGTGTGTAGGCGGAGAAAGAATAAATTAGAAAATCAATTCAGTTGTGTAAATCACAATTGCTCACCTAACTAAAGTAAAATTGCTTTAAAATATCGTTTTACGATAAGGTTCCTTGTATACACTAAAATATTTGTCGTAATATTACTCCATAAAGCTTTTGGTAGCTTATGACATTTGACATTTTTGGGGAGGTTCAGTCAGTGCCTAGCACTGCGACCAGAGGTCTATTGTACTGTCCCTTGGAAATAAGAATAAATCCCTGCCTCTTGAACGTTTAGAAACGGGCGGGACACATGTGTTCCCAGGCGCAAAGCAGGGTCTCAGAGCGGGCGCAGGACACTTTTGGTACATGAAGGGGGGACGGAAATTTCTCCCCACATGTGGGGTCTCGCGTACCTGCCGTCGGGAAAACAGATAATTGCAGGCTACTAGTAGAAAGGTGAAGGGTAGAATGGGTTCTTTGTTAAGAATGTCGTTTTTCCTGCCACTTGGGTTGGGCACAGCCATGTGAAGTTGTTGTGTTCATTTCAAAGGCATTTACTCGGACGCAGCACCGTGGCTTAGTTTATAACTTTTCTTTTGTGAAAACAAATCTTTATATAACCTTCCATATTTTACTTCTTAAACTTATGTGTCGTTATGAATTGTTTTGATTTGAAATTTCTCAATTATGCATATTTTTCTAATTTATAATATAAGTTGTATAATTTGATGATTCTTAAGTTAAATATGGAATGTATGTAATCGTTAAATTTGTTCATAAATTCACTTCCTAAAAAGAGTATATATATTTTTTTATTTAATGTGCAAGTTTCATTTTCATAACTTTAAAAAGTAATCTTTTTTATTTAAATAATATAAATAATTTTTTTCAGGATATATATGTTTAAAAAATAGGAGGGTTCAGAAATAAAATAGAATAGATATCAGAGTAAAATAAATAAGTTAATAATTTCTTTCTTTAAAGGGACTTTCAAAGAAATTTATTTGATGCGCAACAATGACACAGTTGATATTTTATTTGGATGCATTGATATCTTTGTCTGACAAATATACATGTTCATAACCTTCAAGATTTAAATAATAATACTTAAACTGTAAATCATTACTTTTCATTACTATTGTTATTTAACTTTCGACTATTTTAAATAATACTTTTCTTTTTTTAATATGCTTAATCTAAAGCGCTTTTCAAGCTCAGTCGGCGATCGAAATTTTGGTCTCTTATGTCGGATGTTTCTAAAAAAATAAAATCGGGAGGTTTTAACGAAATTTAGTTGGGAGAAGGCAGCAATCTCCCTGATATCAACAAGCCGCTCCTTTTTTTTTCCATTTTTTCTAAAATTGCAATATAAAAATTGAAGTAGTAAGCTAATTATTACCTCTACCTTTGAAAACCATAATTACTAGTATTACTATATACATATTAACTTATAATTAGATACATATTATGTCGTTTTTATCGAATTTTTAAAGATTAAAATATTTAAAAACATTAAGAACTTAACAATATTTTGTTTTTAGTGTCTTAAGTGTCTCTAAAGTGTCTCAGGTACACTTTTCTTCATTATTTTATACTTAACTGTCAATACTAATTGTATTTCTAGTAAATGATGATATGCTAGTCTGGTGCACGTTAACTATTTTGTGGTCCCAAGTTTTGACGATCTTAAACGATGAAATTATTATGTTGTTATTTTGTTTGCTCGCAGCATGACCGCATATTATAAATATAATTATGTATTCGCAAAAATCTTTCGCGGGTTGACCATATTAATGAGCTTTTTATTCCTTCCCAAAACACATTTGCTTAATTTCGGATGTAGGTAATTTATTATTAGTACATTTACCTCAAATAATTAGTATTAAAAAAACGGCTTAGGATTTCCCCCCGTAAAATTTTTATTTTCTGTAAGGTTGCACCCTTTGAAGGAAATGCAGTCTGCTTGGACAATGATAGTCTATTTGACTACTTTGTCAAATGGTTTGAATAGTTTGGAGTTCTATCAATACAGAAAGAATAATCCATTATCTGTCATTGCAATCCAAGAAAGAAACAAGGCTACTCGAATATGGGATGGGATTTGCAATGCTGCTTCGAACTGTACAAACAAACCCATTCACGTACGGTCTCCCCGAAGTCAGGTGCGACAAGAAAGAGATGAGCACACCCTTCTTCAAGTGCCACGCCCTCATTGTGTGCACTGTCATTCTTCGACAAAAGTAACACAACTCCTCGGATTGACCTGCAACGATGATATTTCCATCCCCTGTTGAAAGAGAGAGCCCCTCCGCAGTGAAATCTCGGTAAAAATATTACCATTTGAAAAGAGGCTTGCAGCTGAAGCAAAATTCAGCGAAAACCAAATTGGAATATCTTGAAGCTCCCAGGATTCAAGTAAATAAGTAGTAGCTTAGGTGCTTCCAGTTTTATGGAGTAAAATTGCATTAAATTTATGGAATAACGTTAATTAACAATATCTGTAAGCTTATAAGCTCACTCCTATTTGAGCAACATTATATCGGAACTTTGGTGTAACTTTCATCATGTAGAGGGAAAAGGACAAAGCCAACACCATTTTTGGGCTGCAAAGTTAGACTGAACTTTTACACTGCAAATTTAAACCCTCATTCATTCTGTTCTGTAGATCAAACTAAATAAACTTATAAATTCGCCATTTTGTACGCTGCAATTTGTCCAATGTTATTTGTTCGAATGCTTAGCCGTTTTTCACGTTGATGTAAAATGTACAATTTATTAATTTTAATTTTTTATGCATAGCAACACTATTCCTAATCTTTTTTTCAGAAAAATGGAAATCTATTAATTAATATAACATTTATAAGAATGGAAAACTACTTACACATCACCAACTACACTGCGCGTATCTCAGTTCCTCAGTTTATAAAAGACCTATGGCTAAGGCTCTACGTTAAAAATATGCCCTTTTTCTACTTAGGAACGGATTTAATCCATTCTAACGGAGTAAAATCTCCCTTTTCTCTCCCTGAAATGCAATTTGGCAATTTTTTTTCATGCAAAATATCGGATTTTATCGCACAGTTTTCTCGCTATGCTCAGGTCTTCCAAATAACTCATCTATCATAAAGGCCATGGAATGGCATGACAAAGTTGCAATATTCATTTTAGAAAAAGAAAAATGGTTTGTTTGAGGTGATGTATTTCCCTCCACCTGCTCTCCGATTGGTTCTCAATTACCAAGTGCCATTACTTCACCAATTCAAGAAGATAAATTATTTTCATTCAGAATTGCTGTTTCCACTCAAAACCTGAAACATGTACTTGGGTTTATATCTACACTAGGAAGCACGTTACCATTTAAAAAAATGTAGTTTCATTTTAGCCAATTGTAGCACAATTGTAGCCAAACTTTCGCAGCGGTAAAAGTATGCATTATTATTACGTGATGTTTGTTTACGTGTGTTTGTTACGTCACGTTTGTTTTGTAGATACCATAAACGTATCAGAGGCACAGCATAATAACATGATTTCTGCAATAGAAAAGTTGTATTTATGCATGGTATACAATATTATTATTTTTAAGTTAATGAAACAAATGAATTTATATACTGAAAAGTTTCACTACACAGTAAAAAAAAATTCAACTAAGCAAAGGGGTATGAAACACTACACAATTTTCAATAACCACTCAATAACAGATATTTAATACACTATGTTCTGGTGTGTAGTGTACTTGCGAGTTTTTTTTTGTGTAAACTTTGTAATCTTTTACAATCTAATCGTAATTGTTATCGAGTGTATCACACTTATCGTAGGTGTGATCAGCATTTTTCGTTTTTCACCAACAACTGTGGAGTGGTTTCAGACAGATGGACCAATGTTCAAAAGCAATTTTATCAAAATCAGCACCCTCCAAATCAGGTGGAAAACAATAAAACCTTCATATCGGATTTTCGAACACATAGCAATAATTTCATTTCCTTAAATTTTATAGAAGGTAGTGATATCATTAGGTTTCATATTCATACCTAATAAGGTACCTTATATTTCACAATTACATTTCATTTCTTCTAAGCTAATTGAAGGAAAAATTTACATAAATGTATATTATTATAGATATGATCGCCTGGAAAACACACAAAACGCCTAAAAACGTGTAAAAAAACACAAAAAGCCTAAAGGTAAATAAAAAAATACTTTTTCAGGTTAGGTAAGTTTGAATTATCGTCTATTTTGAGTTACACACAAACATATTTGTCCAGAATCATTATCTGCACTATAACATTAACTCTACGGGTATTACATTTTACAATTTAAGCAAAAAAGAAGCGTAAAAGAAACATCTTTAGTGACAATATCTAGTAACCAATTTGTTAATATAATCATTAAGTTTTGGTGAGCTGGTCATAGAATGTTTTTGCTTCAGTTTCTAGACTTCCATCACTATTCTTGGCTTTGAAATTCAATTGTATTAAAAAACAATTGACGTACAGTTACAACTGTACCCAAATGACACAGCTCTGTATCATATTAGATATCGATCCTCAATTCTGCACGCTTCTTAGAAGGAAATTGAAAATGAAAGCTCCTTCTTTTTTATTATCTCTTTCTTCTTTCGAATCTGGTCTTTCTTCGTGTTATCTTCTCACACAGGTGTAGGAGCGATCGGATATGGGGAACGGATTTTCAACTGGTGCTTTCATGGAGGCAGGAGAGGATGGAGGTAATGCCGAGAAAAAACGTTACAACAACCGGTGTTCCTAGTGAAGCCATGCCGCTTTATTTATAAACCCATACAAATTGCAGATGGAAAACTTATATTCCCTGCAGGAATTGATGAACACCGATGCCCAACTTAACATCTGACCACTTTCTTACGGGGGAATTAGCGCGCTGGACCGGGGGTCTCCAAACTCAAGTCTTGCCTTGCCTTGCGACTCGTCACGCCTTATAGGTGCATGAGGCCGCAATTGATGAAATCCAGTTCCTCCGGTTCAGTGCGGCCTCCCTGGCAACTGCCCAGCTTGGCCAACCAAGATGGTCTCGCTCCTTTAAGATGCTTCTTCTCCACGTCAGTCTTGGTCGTCCCCTCCTCCTTTTACCGTCTGGCGACCAAGTTAAAGCTATCCGTTCATTAGAATCGGGGCTCATTCTTAGTACATGGCCGACCCAACGCCATCTCTTTCTCTTTATGTCTATTGTCAAGGGTTTGTCAGCTGTTTTAATATATAGATTATGGTTTGATATTTTTTCTGGCCAATAAATTTTTAGGATCTTTCTTAAGCATTTAGTATGAAATGCGTTGAGTTTATTTTCCTGTTGTTTTGTAATTTTCCAAGTTTCACTGCCATAAAGTAGTATAGATTTAATAATTGCGTTATAGATTTTTAGTTTAAGAGAAATGTTTAAGTTTGACGACTTCCAAACCTTGAAAAGCATTCTAAAAGCATTTTTCCAACTCAAGTGCCTCAATTTTAATTCAATGGAAAAAAACTCTGCCGCATTTCTTCGGCTGTATTGAGTATTTTTGCAAGGTGTTCTTTTAATTATAAATGAAGATAACTTTTACGTGTCTCTATAATACCAATTTTCAAAATTGCTTCTAATACTTTTTGTTAAACAATTTTTTCAAAATAAAAAAAAATGAACTAATTTCAAAAATTGGTGTATTAGGACTAGTTTTAAAAACACCCGAGGCCATTGAATTGTCCATGGACACGATAAAAAATATTTTGGTGAAAGATTTTGTGCTATGTTGCTTAATAGGAAATTATTAAACTCTCTCAGAAAAATGTTGTATTAACTTTCAATACAAAAAAATGTGTTTTCCAGTTATTACAAGTTAAAAAAAAAACAGTACATGTTTTGCGCGCGACCAAGCAATTTTGCATGATTAATACAAAAATACTGTTGAAGGAGCAGCTCTCACGCATTCTTCGAAAATGTAGTCTAAAAAATGCTCTTTGATTTTTCAAAAAAATAGCTGTACTAAAGCATTAATAATGCATTAAAATGAATGTTATAGTTTTGTTATACACATTTAAACAATAAAGTTTACAGTTTTTTATTAATCTCGAGGGCATGGCTATCGTCTCATCATCCTAGTTCGTTTTTATGCCGTCAACACAATTGCTGTATTGAACAATACAATATTGTAAAGTTGCTATTTTTACACAATGCTTGTGTTCCATTTAAGGTAGGGTCATATGGGGGAATTATGGACCAAAAAATCACAACATCCTATTTTTTTCTAAAGTATGAAAGATAGAAAGATTTAATTTTGCATCGAGTAAGCTTAAATAATTTAGAATTTATTTAAATAATCACTTTACCTAAAACTTAATTATTATTAGTTTTATTTTAATTATTGAGTGATCAGGAATTACCCCGGGTTTGGGCAATTATGGATCACACATGGGGTAATTATGGATCACCCCTTTTTTTATAGTAATGCATATTAAAAGTAAATTAATTTTTGGTTGCAGTTAAAATATAATTCAAAGCAAACTTTTAAACGCCTAAATTAACTTTTTATTAATCTTCTTTCTCAGAAAAAAATTAGACTTTATCGTTTGCTAATTTTTTTTCAAACTTGAAGAATAATGATGATCTTTTTTAATAAATTATGTCGCAATTTCCCATTTACATTCTTTCGAAAATTCGGTTATTTATCGTTTGTTAAATTAATTTACAGTTCGAAGTATCTCGAAAGTTTCTCGTAAGTTTAACGAAATGAAAAGAGTCGAAATATTGGATAAAAATGGAATTTGCATGTTATTTCAATGTAGATTAAATTTTTTGTTATTTAAATTTTAAATAAACTTTGAATTCGAATTTTTTAATGAAATTTGGAATGCAGCCTAATCTGATTTTTTGCTTCAAAATGACGCATACTACTTAGCTAAAAACACATGAAAAATTAAAAAATATCACTGATCCAGAATTACCCCAGTGATCCAGAATTACCCCAGTAAACTGGGGGATAAATCGATATACCTTAAAAATCATTAAAAAAATTAATTATGAAAAAATTTATATCGGAATGAAAAGCTTAGACCTTTTCCTATTGAAAAATAGCACCAACAATATAGTTAGTTCAAATATGTTTCTCCAGTATGGATCTTAAAAAAAATCATGTTTTTCAAAGACAATCTTTTTTGAAGATGTTTTTATAGTAGTGTAAAAAGTATTTTTTTCTATTATTTGCTGCAGAGTTACATTGTTTTTGAACTTGATATAAGAAAATAGAATGTATAAGGATGACTTGGCATAATTTATTTTTTTTCTAAAAACCATTTTTAATCCTTAAAACTTAGTGATCATTATTTACCCCGGAAAGAGAGTGATCCATAATTTCCCCCATGTGACCCTATTTAAACACAAGTTTTTCTGTCTGTAGTATTTGAATTTTTTCGTTGTAGAGGGAATATTAGAACTTTTTTTTCGCCAAGTCCATCTTATTTTACCTCCATGGTGTCTATTAGGGAAAATGTGCGACAAATCGGGTTATAGAATATGCGGATATGTTGTTGAGCAATTCTATTTTAGCCAGTGCAACTTGTTTAAGTAATCGAAATATTTGATTTTTTTTATAAATTGAGTGAAAAATCTTCTAAAACATAATTTTTTTTTTCCTATCATGTTGTAACTTTTAGTAAAGAAATAAGATTTTTTTATATTAATTTAATTTAGTAAATGAAAGGAAATCCAATTTTTATGTATGCGGATTACTTTTAGTGAAAGTTGAAAGGGATAAAAATAATCCTGTAACTTGGAGTTTATATAATTGCCTTCTTAACTACACAAGAAGGAAAACTCTGTCCACTTGAATTAATTTTTCAAACTATATTCCCAACGGTGTGGAGTAAAGTAGTAGTGCTTATATGTAAAATATTTGTAGCGAAAACAATTGAAGAGCTTAGTGGAAGAACATGCTAGTAGGTGTTAAATAGGTTAATACGATAAAATTATAACGAAAGTAAAATTACATTTTTTTAAAAATATATATATTAAGTTTTTCGCTTGTAGTTAGATGTGCTAAACAGCGCTTACAAATGGTTAAAAAATGTGCTTAAAGTTTATGAAAAAGGATAACTTGTTATCGTTAAAGGGGGGAATAACATGTTCGTTGACACTAAAATCTGACTTTTTTTCAAAAATGTCAATTCTGTAGGGGAGACCGGGGTTAGTTGGCATTCTGAATTTAAAAAATTTCACTGTTGATTAAGAGCGCTACTGTCACATGTGTTGGCATCACTCAGTTTTCGATGATTGCAAGATCGCGAGATATCGCGTGAGTGTAGTAGGTTTTTCGAAAAAGTAAGATGTTGTATTCAGTTAAGAGATCCGAAGAATAAAGTTTGTTTTAAAACGTAAACCTTTACGATTGTGTTTTAGGGATTAAATTACGATAAGGCTTTTACGTTTACACATGATTGTCATTTAAACGTAAAACTTGCATGAGAACGACAGGTGGGTTCAGCCATTGTCTTCAGAGGAAAGATTGAAAAAGTGATTTTCATATAAGAAAGTAAAATTTTGATTATTCAGTATTTGTCGTTTTGTACAGTGGTATAGTCATTCCGGGATAACATTCCCAATTTTTTAGTATCTTTGGGCATTTAGCTAAGAGGTCATAATTCCATTTCTGCTGTAGTTGATAAACAATTGTTTTGGTCGTCATGTTTATTTCACTTGCTGTATTGAGGTTAGTTGGCATAGGGACTCGGGGGCTATAAGATGGCTGGGTATGCCAACTAACCCCGCAACAACGGGTAAGTTGACACAAGTATGCCAACATTCATAGCGACCTAATTTTAGTTAGGTATAGGCTACTTCATAATAATAAATTATTATTATTTTTATCTATACATATATAAATGCCGAATGCGTTTTCTTTTCGCAGTCATAACTCAATAACGGCTGGACAGCTATTAACTTTTACTCTCGATACTTTTACGTAGATTTGCCAAACTCAGAGTTTTAATAAAGGGCATATTTTAAGACTATACAAATTTCAGCTCGATTTCGAGCAAACGGTTATCTAGTTATTATAATGTAACAAACGGTTACTGTAAGCTCACTTTTTCTGCCTTACCTATCTATGATAATGTAAATATTTTTTGCTCAGATTATGAGGACCTACGAACGAAAAACTGAGAGGGCTACAGTGACAGCAGATCATAGAAAGAGAGCTGTTGAGGCACACTTACTTGAAAAAAGAAGTTTGAGAGAAGTAGCGGATGAATTTAAGATCTCTGTTAGAAGTCTCGCACGGTATTGTAAAATCGCCAAAGGAAAAATGAATTATATCCAAGGGGTACCAGAGGGTATTGGAGGATATGGGATAGAGTGGAAGGTGTTAAATCCTGAACAAGAATTTGATGAATACATGTGCTTTTGAGTGAATACCTTGTGAAGGCAAGTGGCATATACTTCGGCCTGAGATCAAAAGAGGTAAGAAAGTTGGCATATCAATATGCAGTTGCTAATGGCATTGCACATCCTAGCAGTTGGGACTCAAAAGAATCAGCTGGTGTTGACTGGTTTTCTTTTTCCTAAAACGTCACCCACAACTTTCAATACGCACTCCCGAGACAACGAGTTTGTCTCCAACGTCCAGTTTCAACCCACATAATGTTCAAAGATTTTTCAACTTCCTACAATCAGTAATGAACCAACATTCATTTATCGCCCAGGACACATGGAATGTTTAATTTTAAGCAGATCAACATTCATTCAAATTATTCATGCAACATTCATTCACCTTACATAAAGACGAGTAAAAACGCTAGCCTCACATCTTATGCCAACTTACCCCACTACCTATGCCAACTAGCCCCGATACCGGGGTAGGTTGGCATAGTTTGACTGGACAAAGAAAAACATTTTTCACAGAAAGTGACAACAATATATTTAATCAATTGTATGTGTGATTTGTAGCCAAAATGTTCACCTACATTACCCACTTTTTGCATTTCAAATATATTCAAACCAAAAAATTAGAAAATTTTTAAAGTGCCAAACTGTGCCAACTAACCCCGGTCTCCCCTACCTTTTCTATTGTGTTTTTAAAATGAAAATAACGGATTGTTTCGAATTAAAGTATTTTAAAAATGGGAAAAGATTATCTCGAAAGTGCAATCAAATTTCATTGTAACAGAAAAATATTTCTACCACTCCTCTTTTTTAAATTGTAAACATACATTTTAATCACTAAGCTCTTATCTGGTTATCTTTGAAACCTATTGTTACACTGGTCTAATATGTTCTAGAACGTTTCTCAAAAGCTATTTGGTAACAAATATTCGTATTCAGTATCTATTATATTGTCTAACATTAAAAAAAAATCAAGTGTAAGTTATAAAGTAAGTGATAGTCGTAATTGCATTTTGAAAACCATCAATATATCTTTTTGCTTTTTTGCTTTATTTAATGATATGAATTTTTATCTCTTATTGATAGCTTAGTGGCTCAAGTGGATTATGTTTTGATTTTCTGATTAGCACTTGAGATCACGTTGATACTACAAATGTTTAGTAACAATGCACTTAAAATAGGGTAAAAAAACCGTTGATATTAAAAATATGACTGAAGTACACATATTTTCGTATGAAGTTTTGAATGGCATGAAACAGTTGTTTCCTGACACATTTATTTCATTTAAAACAGTTTTCATCAAATAAATTATGATTTGACCAAAGGCAAATTCAATGTAAGAGTAGTGCAAGTCGCAATTTTTAAAAAATGTTTTTTAATTTTAAAAAATAAATCAAATTAAATAAATCACGATACATTATTTAGTTGTAATAAGTATAGATTAGTTATTCAGCTATTTTTTTCATTTAATGCTACATGTAGTAGCGATAATCGCTTTTTACAATCGTAAAGACGTGAAGACAGATTGCAGAAAGGGTAATTTTGCATGGATTTAGCCCAAAGTAGTAAGTTCAAGATATAGAGGAAACGGCTAGTGTTATTTTCACGTATTCCGAAATTTTTTAATTGTTTAATGGCTATTTTAAGCAACACTAGGTGTTGGGTGCTGCAAATTGTTAAATGGAAATTATTTAACAATAACATAGTTTCCAAACAAGCTATTGTTTCTGGCATGTTTTATTGTTCATTTTCTTAATGGTGTTCGGGGGAAATGAATAATGGAGGAAACCAAATGATACATTTAAAAACTTTGAGAAAATTTAATATGTTTACTTGAAAGTTGATGCAATCACGCAACATAATAAACTTACCTTTCCAATATAAAATAAACATTTTATAGTTTTAAAAATTTACTAATGAAACCAAAGTAGCAATTTTATATTGTGAAACATTTATTTTTGTTAAACAAATAAACCACTTGTGCATATATCAGAAGAATAAATATTTCAATGCATAGATTTATTTTAAAGCAGTACAACAAATATGTAAAAAAAAATCGAATAATTTCAAACAATGAAAATAATAAGGTTATTGTCATTTAACTCAATATTTTGGTCAATGCATATTAGTACTGAAAACCATAAATAATTGTTCTTCAACGTTTAATCGCCATAATTTCTTTCGAATCGAATGAATAAATAAATTAATTTAAAAATTAGCATGTACAAGTAGTCTTAAAATATATAGTTATTTTAGAAGTGTTTTATATCAGCGCTCGAATTTTAATAAAATAAAAATAAATGAAGGGTCGAGTTTCCAAAACTCATATTCTCAAAAAAGTATAACTCAAGTATAGGGTCCAGCCCGTTCTTTAACGACTTTGTACAATTGAATTAACGATAACCAAAATTCACCCAAGAGCAGTCCGGACCTTATACCTTAGTAACACTTCGGCCACACCCTTCAAGTACAAAACTGATAACCCACAAAAAGAGTAACTTGTAACTTTTTTTTATTATCTACACAGCAATTTGTCAAGCATCAATACCGCAACACAAAAAATATCCAGCTAACATCACCCCCACTTTAACCGCACACAAGTTACCTTGTTAAAAAGTCAAGAGTTAAAAATTCACTCACAAGTTAAGCGCGCGGTTGTCACTACTCATTTGTTTCGCTTCGTGGGCATTCAGGAAGTAGAAAAAAGGTGCTTAGGATCGCGTACTTAGCGTCATAAGCTCGGGTGCTTAGTTTTTACCTGAGTTCCTTAATGGAGCGGAATAGAAACGTCGTTTTGAGTTTTTGTTTGACTATTTCTTTGCGGAAAAAAATGATGTGATTTATGGGTATTTAAATATTGGTTTTATAAGAAGGGATGTGTTTTGTTGAAAGAATTTTTCTTCGTTGTTTCATGGTCAAAGTTTTTTTTTTTTTTTTTTTTTTTTTGGTTTTTTGTTTGTTTTTCGCAATCAATAATCAAACTGAAACTAAGTTTAATCTGACGAAACTAAGATATTATTTTTATTTTCTAGTAATGCTTTGTTAAAAGCCCGTTTCTTCGTTCTGCCCTGGTCAAATAGTTAAGATTTTTTTTCGCAATCAATAATCAAAATGAAACAGTGTTTAATCAAATGAAATAAATGTTTAAGTTTAATCTTATGAAACAAAGACTTAACATTTTAAGTTTTTTTTATTCAAATAAAGTTAAAATTTAAATAGTTTGCTTGGATGAGTTTTTTGGATGTGATTTATATGTTCACATATTTTGTTTATAATGTTTTCGAAGGCACTGAATTTTTTATAGATATGTATATTTTCGCGAGGCCTAGCGGCTAAGTCGTAGTGCTTCGCATTGCCCTGCTACCAAGGCATGCTTATGGACAACAAATACTATAGGTACACAAGATTTTGGTGGCCCCTTGCGAAAAGGTGTGTGTGTGACTGCCCTTATTCTAGTGATAATTGGATAATGTATTAAGCTTTTAAATTAATTTCTTTATAACATTGATCAGGCCATTCATGTTGAGTCAAAGTCATGTTAAAATAAGTAGGGTCTAAAATTTGCTAAAATTTTGAGGGTCTTAACATTTAGCATGAAAAAAAACTGAAATTTCTTGGGCCCTAGGCCCGGGCCTCTCGCTGTTTATGGATATGCATAGAACCTCAGAGTTCTTGGTCACGTAAGCTGAAATGGGCAAGGCAGACCTTGGTTCACTTACGGGTTGTTGCGCCGATAAAGAGTTTATTTTTTTATATGTCTATTTCCAATTGAAAAAAAAAACTTTGCCTATAAAGTATTTTCAGTTGGACGTAGGCATACATTTCATTTTCACTCACCATTTGTAAAAACTTGTGGTTTGAACTATGAAGTTGTGTAAGGTGCCAGGACAGTTGTAACGCCTCAGGCACCTCATCACTTGTCAGATACTCAATATACCGTTTTGAAATTGGTTGGTTTAGTAGCGCTCAGATCTAAAGCTATGAAATTTTCTCCATTATAATTATGTATAAGGTGGTTGCCGATATAATTATAATGTAATGTAAGATAATGTGTAATGCAGTCGTTTCCGGCAGTCGATTTCTAGACTCCTTGATATATTTCTAACTATGTACAATTTGGAATTTCAACTAAAAAAACCCTACGTATTTCTTTAAAAAATTCTGCTTCGGTATCAAAAGCTATATATTGTATCAAAAAATAATTAGAAATTATTTTGAAATAGTTATTTTCTCTGCGTAATCATTCTATTCGCTCCATAAATAAAAAATGGAACTAACCTGTAAATGAATAATAGTTTGTCTAACAAAAAAATGGCAAAAAAATCGTAAAACTGTTCGATAGTAACCGAGAAACTTATATCTGTTATTGTCGAAATACTTATGATTTTCTGTCACTTAGTTTCTTAGTCTGTTCGTAACAAACACACCAACTTAGCTTAGATAAAATATTAAATGGAAAACACGAATACCGCTTTCGAAGTTTTGGTGCTGCCATCTCTTACCTATATATTCTAGTAATTGTCAATGAGTTCATTTACGCATAAATTTGGCGAGCACATGACCTCAGGATTCATTTTTGAATAAAAATATAAATATTTTTTGCAAATTTAAAAATTACTTTATAATAAATACAAGTTAAATAAAAACGGTAAACAATAACATTACAAAATTGGTTGTAAATTTATTTTTTTAATATGTAGTAGTATAAAAAATATTTCATAAATAAAAATATATTATTATTCATAAATTTAATTAATTTTCTCTTTCATAAAAAAATTATCTTTACTTTAAAAATGTTTTCTTATTAAATTACAGCTAAAAAGTTTTAAAAATAAGGCTAAATTAAAAATGGGCAATATTTATATTCCTTGAGAAAAAAGAATTTACAGTTAAAATAAAAAATAGCAATTTAAAAATAAGTTAAGTAAGCCAAGTTTGAAAGAATTAACAAATCCAGTGCTGCCCTCTGAAGGAATTTAATTTCGATAAAAGTAAGGCATTCACATTTGTTTAATTTAAATACGAAAAGGAATGAAAATTAATCCTAACTAAAAAGACTAGAACTTTGCCAAATTATAAAAATAAAACATTATGGGAAAAAATATTGATTTAATGAGACAAGCTATTTTAATAATCATTTTATCTAAAAAGAGGTTTAACTTTTTGTTTAACATACTAACATGTAGATAGCGCCACTAAACGTAGTTCCATCGAAAACCATAATTTTGGTTTAGGATTAATAACATTTTTTTAAAATTTTATATGAAGTTATTTTGAAATTAGTTTGCGTTTTGAAGGTGACTATTTTAATCTTCTAAAATTCGCATAAAAATTTATTTTGTCTGATTTTGAAAAATAAATTCAAACTATTAAATTTTAAATTTTGAAAATTTGAAAAATAAATTTTTTAATATTGTTAGATAATATAATTGACCAGCTTTACCCCCGAAATAAGTTTTTTTTACACCCCCCCCCGGGGGGATGGGGGGTGGAAAAAAATTCATTCATAATTATCCGGTACTACAATTTTGACGACATTTTTTTACTACACACTATGAAAATATTTTTAATAATTTATAAAAATATTCAATGAAATATCATGTAGCTCCGACATTCTTTACTCTCCAGTGAATATATAGTTTGGAAATGACAAGCTGGGGACCAGAATCGAAAAATTTCCAAAAAACACATTTTGAGATTTTTAGAGTGGAATAATATTTCAAATGTTACCTACAAAATGGTATGATTTGGTAGGCAAAATGTCTCTTAGAAGTATTTTTTATTAAAAAAAAATACTTTCTGCATAAAAGACTGCTAAAAATAATACTTTAAACACCTTTTTCTCAAAATGCATATTTTAGGACAAATGTACCTTTTTCTTATTAACTACTGAATATTTTGCTTAGATTTTTTTTCACATACACATTTAGATATTTTTTCACTTTCTATCATATACTTTAAAAGAAATATTTATTACTTTTTTAAAAATAATTTTGTTGATTTTTTATGAAAATGTGATAACAAATTTTCGAAAATTCATAAATTAAAAATTATTATGTTGATTTCTCAAAGCATATGACCAAATGTGTAAAAGTGTTTGAACTTTGAGTGTGTAAATTTTTAAATTAATCCAAAAAGTAGTTCCTGGGAAAAAGGTACATAAAATGACGATTTTAACATGGGCGTTCATGGGGGCTTCGCCAAATTTATATATAAGTCCCTCTTTGCCAAATTTATATATAATAACATTTTGACAACCGTAAACAAAAACTTTAAAATGTTTCATTAAACTGATTTTTTTTAAAAAAATAGATTAAAATGGTTGTTAACTCAAAAAAATTCGAAAAGACAGTTAAGGCATCACTTATTTTAATTTGAGAAAATGCTTTCTAAAGCATTTTCCTTATGAAATGATTCATTGCATACCTAATATTTATCTATTTAATTAAATTCAACATTTTTATAAAAATATTGATTACAATTACTTTAAAAAAAAACTTTCAATGGTGAAAAAAATTAATATCGTCATAGTTTTGGCGGCTTTTCTTGAAGAATTAGTTTAAGAAAACAATTTTAACTTTATAAAAAACTTCATAAAATCATTTCCTGTTGCAGAATATTGTTTTAATTAAATTAATAAACTTTGATTAGAAGTTTTCTTATAAGTGTGGGAAAATAACTCGTATACACCGTAACACCGTTATAAATGCTTGTTCTTTATAAAAATTATTGGTTTTTTAGTATTGGGTTTTTATAGCATTGGGTTTTTAGGCCGCATATCAACTTGCGAACAGCTGTAAGATTGATGCGGACAAGATTAAATTAATAAAATTTGCGGGACTAACAAGTATGGGAAAATATTATTATCAAACATTTTTGAAAATGTTTAGCTGTACAAAGGTGTGATTTATCTATAGGAGGACCAGTTACTTAGTCGTAGTTCTTCACATTCATATGCTACATGTATGAGGATCTAGTCCCGGATTTCGCGAAAATGACTCATCCTTTCATTCCTTAAGTGGGTGGGCTGGGGAGCCCAGTCGGTTAGGCACTCGCCTAGCATGCGAAAGGTTTTGGGTCCGGGCATCGCCAAAATAACTGCCGACCTATTAACGGCCCGTGCAGCCAAAAACGTCCGACGAATAATACCCCGTGTAAGGGAGTGCACGTTAAATATCCTTCAAAGTCCTAACGCTGCTTACGATGTCTTCCTCAACGGTTGCGTTGGGTGCCTATTTAGGTGGCGGTTCGTCACTTGACTGTGGTTCTAAAATACGACGGCCGTCGCCAATAGCTCTCGTGTAGCTCTAGTGCGACGATATTCAAACCTAACCTAACCTAACCATTCCTTAAGTGGTTCGATAAAATGAGGACCGATCATGCATGGGAACTGAACACTCCGCGTGAGGCTGGCTCCGCGTGAGGTTGACGATCTAACCAATACAAGAGCCATTGGTCAAGTAAGTAGAAATGGACACGGCTGGCCTTATCCCTCTAACGGTCAGGGGAGCCGAGGAATTTAGTTTAGATTAATTTATCTGTCCGCCATTTTCATATACAATTTTTTTTGTTAGAAAAGGAGCGTTGATATTGTAGAAAATGTGATACACTAAATGCTAAGAAAGTAGAATAAAAGCGAGAAAAAATAGTATTTCATTTCTAACCCTTTCAGTCCCAAAAATTTACTACACAATATAGAAAATCTGATATTCACAAAATAAGCTTATTTTAGGTCAAATATAAGATTTCCTTATGATAAAAAAAATCCTTTAAATTTTTTTATATGGTTTTTGAAATAATGATGCCAAAATTTTTTAACTGTGGAAAACAACGAAATAAAAAAATTTATATTACCTAAAAACCCTTCGATTTATATATCTAAGGTATCTGGATGTCATAACGGGGCATAAACATTTAGAAAAAAATATTGAAAGTGATGATGCCAAATGGCATCACTGGAACTGAAAGGGTTAATGCATATTAGGAATGCACATACAAAAAATTATAGTAATAGTGAATTATAGTGAAGTAAGCTATTTTAACTCATTCTTGTCCCGTTTTTTTAAACCATTAACGGCTATGCTGTAAAATAAAATAGTTAACTTTAACATATAATATTCATTTGACATGAAACTTCTTTCGTCCCACATAAAACTTTCAATTGTTTTCATTTTTCTATTGTCCTAAGAAATTTGTATTTATATAAAAAAGTTAATCTTAAAAAAAAAGGCTTCCTACGTTTTAGCTACTGGGATAATTGGAATAAGTTACATGGTATTTAAATGTAAATATATCATTTGTGTCATAATCATTATCTCAAAGCATAACCTCAAAGGGAAAAAAATCAAATTTTTGTATATGTAAAAATATATATTGACCAATTTCATTATTACAAGTTTTATATTTCATTCGCTTCAAAACACACATATCCCATAACCTATTTCACAAATAACTCACCCTATCTCCCATCAAAGCAGTTTCGTCGACTCAAATATTGTTGTTCGAAAACCGAACAAAAAGAATCCCCAGAAATGCTTATGGAATGTCCTCACATCGAACCGAGATAGGGAGGGCGTGAAATACTTCTCCCCAAGGTGAGATGCATCGGCCATTTCGGCAGACCTCTTTTTGAAACTTTTATTTCACCCCGAGCTCCAATATTTTAACATTCTATCGCGTTGTTTGCAGCAACAAACAAGTGAAAAAGAAGCAATAAATGCTCTCCGCAATACATTCAAATTTACTAGTATCTAAAAATCCGCCCCCACAGAAAAATTCTTAGCATAACCTTAGATGTGTCCCCGCAGCAGTTTTTTTTTTTATGGTTCTTGATGCCCTGGAGCAGATACTATTGTACTTTTTTTTTGGTAAAATTGTAACCTATAATAAAGTTGATTTTGTTTTATTTGTTCGAGTCCAAGTACCCAGCGTATCCGTAGGTGGCACATATTGTGGATGCCGTGCGTACTTTTAATGAATTTAAATAATTTTAATGAATTTAAATACCTAAAACATCACATTTGAAAATAACAAATTTTAATCTGAAGTTATCCAAATTCCAAATGTTTGTGAGAGTTGAGTTTCAAGTAAATTTCATATTAAATGTTAAGAAAATAGTGAAGAGAGAAAAAACTAATTAAAATATTTTATAGTTATTTTTAGTTCAACTTTGATGTATGCAAAAGTACACATTGTTTACCACCATACCTTCAAATGATCCATTCAATTAATCTTTGTTCTATATTAAATGTTCTTATACATTCAATGAAATTTTTTCCGGTTTTTAAGTGCTAATTTTAAAGTTTACCTATTGTTTGCCATAGTGTTAATGTGAGCAAATAGTAAATACACTACTCAAAATAATTAGGGGAGCACTTTGCGGTACATATTGTTAGCCCTTTCAGTTCCAACGTTTTGTTTTTTATTCTAAAAATCTAAAATTGTGAAATAATTTCATGATGCACCCAGAATGAAATGGCAAAAAACAGGAGAATAAATCTTAATTTTTAAAGAGTACAATTTAAGAGGGGGGGGGGGGGGGGGGGGGATTGAATAATAACTGTTGAGTAAATTATAAAAATGTTGATAATAATAATTGAGTAAATTATAAAAATATTTTTTTGCAAAACTTTTATGTGTTAGAATAAAAATTAAAAATCAATTTTTAAACATTTAAGAATGCAAGGTTGAAGAATTTAGGGTGAAATTTTATTTCATAAAATCTTTCGGGAGGGAATTTTATTTTACCATGTTTTTTTTTTTCAGATTTTCCTTTAACTAAAGAACAAACATTGATTAATTCTTCAAATGACATGATTCTTCCATCTAACGATAAATAAGAGAGAGCGACCTCAACTTATTTGAAAAAATCCCCAAACTGATTGGAATATCCAAATGGAATCATTTGGGGGATGAAAGGGCTTAAAAACCATGCATTAACCTAATTCTTTTGAGCAGTGTATGATGATTTCCATTTGGGTTTAATTTATTTTTTAAGTATGTGTTGTGTTTAAGTTTTATTATGTTGTTTCAAACCATCACAACACGTTGCTTCACTGAACTACATTTAATAATTATAATAATCATTGTTAGTCTAAAAGCTATAGGTTTTTTAAAAATAACCACAAACAGCAATAAAATCTGTAATTCCTAAACTACAGTTTTTCCATTACAATAATTTTCATTCACAACATTTTCAAACCAAATCTACGATACGAGGGCTTTCTAAATATGAAGCTACTTTTACGCTTGAATAAGATGGCAAAACCTGCAAAATTTTGTTTGGTTTTGAAAACATATCTTCTTGAATACTCAAACAAACACGAAAGTACACTACGAGGGCGTTTTTATTAAGTTGAATAAAGAACACGTACACGGGCTCTATAAGAAGATTTACTTATTAAGAAAGAAATAAAATATTTTTAGCTTTTACTCATAAAAAGGTTTTTATTTCTAACAAAAAACAAGAAACATCGTTAAAGAGAAGAAACATCGTATCGCTCAGGCAAATCCTCGTATTATATTAGATTGGGAAGAACTCAAATTTGGAATTTTGTTTTTTCGACATTGCGAGTTGATTCGCAACCGGTAAACTTGTTTTCCGGGATATTAGTTTTTTTATCTTTGTTAAATTGGAATGATGCTCAAACATACTTGTTTTGGGCTAGGTACATGGAATAAAAATAACAGCTTATTGAAATTTATTTTTTTCGAAGAATATATAAGTATATTAGATTAAAAGTTTTTGAAACTTGAAATATGTTTCAGTAAAGAGTTTTTGACTGCCTCTTTGATACTTAAATTTCATAGTTTACTGAAAAACGAGGAATAATGGAATTAGTATATTATTTTTCTGAGTTTGTTGCAGAAAGTTAAAATAAGGCTACTTGTGTTATGTGTACATAAGCACACGATTAAAAATCCAATTTTCCCGTTTAATAAATATGATGTTTGAGCAGTAATCAAGTGCAACGTTAACTTAATAATTAATAATAATAACATAATAATAATTTTTAAATAAAGTTATGGTAAGATGTTTGTTTGTTTGTTGTTTCCGAAAATAATATACTGTTAACAAAAGTCAAAACCAAATTTTACAGAACGTCAAAATGTATCTATTCCAAGTAAACCGAAGATTATATTTTTCACCAAAGATATAAATAAAATTAACTTTAACTTCTATAAATAAGTATAGAACTACATTAAAGAAATCTGAGCCACATAAAAAAATAATAATAATTTGCAGGAGCAAGGAAGAAAGTAATAATATAATGAATTTCATAATTATACTTAAATAAAGGAAATTCTATTTAACCACGCTTCAAAGTATTTTTTTCCTCTTCAATCCTCCAAAACTAAACTTAATAGGTACTTTCCAATGGAAAAAGACTTAAGTCTCCTATAATGGGATAAGACAACTGCCTTCTTGTGTTGAAGTAGTACTACTCTTCCTTCCATTGTATTTTCCGCACAATAAGTCCAGAAATTCCTTTTGTGTGAAATCGCTAACTTTTCGAAAAAAGGGTCTAGCCCACACAGAAATGTTTCCTTTACAAGCTTATTCTTTAACTCACCCTATAAAAAGGGAGAGTGTGAGGGGGTAACCTTCCAGTAATTATTTAAGTGCTTTTTACGCAAGTTCAAGATTCAAACTGAGAAAGTCTTTTCATAGTGTTTAATTCCTTTCACAAAGAAAAGAGGAAAATAGGCACCCAAGTGCCAACTAAAAGATATTCGCATTCGAAGATGGTTTTCCCGGATTTTCCCACCGAGAAGGCAATTTTAATTTAAATTTGACGAAGTTAATTAAAACTATAATTCAAGTTCTTTCGATTTTTTGGAATTGCTCCAGAGAGGATTAAGTTTTACCATTACGCGGAACCGAAAGGAAAATTTGTATTCGCATCGACGGAAAAAAGGCCATGCGGTGAAGCCAGCATTCCAGCCAGCCTGCGGTGAAGATCTCTTGTCAAGAGATTTCATAGTTGTGCATCCGAAAATATAACTTATGACTATGATCTTAACAACGACCTCGTAACCTCCCCATCCTGGAGAACAACTGGCGCCAATCCAAGTTCAACGACAGAGTCAAAACCTATTTGTATCGCCAACGGCAAAATCGGATCGTTGGTGGTATCGGATAGTTACAGCTGTAGGGTGGGGGACAGATAAACAGAGATAAGAGTACGTAAAGTGGGTTGGAAAAGTATCAAATTAGAAAGTTCAAAGAGAGAGACGAGGGACGTCCTTAGAGAATATCAAGGGTAGGACAAAGGAACATTACTGTCCTACTGTCCTTGGGTTGTTATTGAGGTTTCCTGGGTGGAGTAGCAGGTAATGTAATCGTTTCCGGCTGCCTATTTCTAGCCTCCGTCAGGAGCTTTAACACAGCCAATAACGTCATAATTATAATCTTTAATTTTATTTTTATTGATGGGTAAATAAAACCGATTATTTATGATTTCTTTTGAGAAAGTTAAAAAAGAAATAGTTAAAAAAAATAGGAGTCCCCCTCTCTTCAATTCAGCGGCCGTTAGTTAACATGTTCTCTTATATTTTTTTCTACATCTAGGTGTGTTTCCATCGGTATTTTCTAATCTTTCTTTTATCACGTTAAGAAGCTCTCTTTTTTCCTTTTTTTGTAAGTTTTTTTTATCTATTTTTTTTATTTTATTTTTTTTTTATTTTTTTTAAATTATTTTTTTTTAAACAAGTCTTATTATTTTCCGCTGAAATGTATGCACACATTGCTTCTCCCTTAATGCCTATTCCTTCAATGTTTTTATAAGATTTTTCCTTCAGTGTCTATTTTTTTTTAATACACGGAGTTTTATATGCAAACAACGTAAAAACTTGAAACAGCAAAAAAAATCGAGATTTTTTTTTAGTTTATTCTTGTTTCCATCTCAAATATGATATTTTACACACAAAAAATCTATATTATTTTAAACATTTTTCCTCGTTTCAAGAGTTCATTAAGTAAATAAGCTGTTGTTTGTGAAAGCCTACTGTATAAATCGTTCAAAATTACCGCCTGGAAAGCAATTATACTTTTAAAAAATATGTATCTTGGAAAATTTATCTGACATGAAATTGTTTTCAAAGTTGCTAACTAAAAAAGAACTCAGGCACAAGAACTTGTGTATTTTAATAAATGTTTTTTAATATTTTAAAAAAAGTTGAAGAAGTAGGGTAAAAATAATTATTGGCTATTTTTTTAGCTTTGTATTTGGTAAAACAATTCCGGAACCAATTTTAAATTCAAAAGGACAATTATTATTTTAATTTGTTCATATGTATGTATAATGTTAACAAACAAAATGAATATTGGTATCAATGATAATGCCTCAAAAAAGGGTGTAACAACATAGTTAATTTTAAAATGTCATGAAATCAAATGTTTTCAAATCAAATTAAAACCTAACAACCGAAAAAATTAAAGTATAATGCATTAGATTTTCTGTAGTTGTGTTTGTGTATTAGTTAATGTTTCAGTTACTATACTTCATATTTTTTTACTGTATTTTTAAATGTATTATGTAATATATTTGGCAATTTTGAGTTGATCTAAAGTACAGCACAAAATATGAATTGCTCTATGAAACAATGTAACGATAAACAAAATTTATGTCGGTTATTTTAATACAGAAAATACATGCTTCCTTTAATAAACGCTTTTTTAAAAATAACCCTTCAATTTGTAAAAAAAAAATCTGTAAACGTATAAAATGTATAATCACAATAATACATATTTCACATGATTACACATGTTGAGAGAACATAAAGTTGGTATGTTTTTATAATGAAAAACTCGGTATCAAAGTTGCAATAAGCTAGTTTATACACTAACATCTACCCCGGCCGAAATGGTGTTGTGTTTAATACGGCTAAAATATACGGAAAATCGCTATGATGCACGAATATTTTCTGTATTGCATCTTTACCGGAAAGATCTGTCGGTAAATCTTTTCAGTCATTTTTAATACCTTGATTTTTTTTGTAAATTAACCTGACTTTTTAGAGTGTTAATATAAAATTTTTATTAATTATCATTACATTTATATAATAATTAAATAAGTTTAATCAACTATTGGTTGTCCCAAACCGTTATTATGAAAGAAAATCGGATTAAAATAATAAATCTGAAAAAGGATTAAAAGAGTAAAGAAAGAATTTTAACGGTCATTATGAGTAATAATGATGCAGAAAAAATTATATTGTAATAGTTTTAGGCAAAAATATTTGTTACTATAAAAAATGACGGTTCAGATTATAAAAATCTACAATGGTGAAGATGCGTTTCACATCGTCGAAAAATACATAAAACATTAACAATATGTGTTGACTTAAATGAGTAATTTCCAATTAAAATGACACTACTTTAATAAAAAGAACATACATTTTGAATGTTGTTTAGTAATCATAATACTAATCATAAAACATTCACATTTTCCTATTTAAATTCAAGTGGGCGAGTTTTTTCATTCTGATTATATTTTTGTCACCTTTTTCTAATCATACGAAACAACAGATTGTGACACATGAATATCGCACTTATCCATCTTTAGCACCTGAAAAAATCATAATAACTGCTTATGACACAAATACGCTTATGATACATACATCGACATCTTTTGCTAGATCCACTGACTTACGAACCAAAGGTGCTTAAGTATGTGTTGGTCCTCCAATCTCTCCCGACATAATAAAACCCTACTCTTCCCTATACTCCTGCCGTCCCATTCACATTACCCGATGCTTGATTGGTACGAGAAAGATGTAACTAAAATTGTCTAAGGTTTGTCTAAATAACTAAGGTTTGTCTAAATAACTAAGGTTTATGACAATTATACTAAGGTTTGTCTAAATAACTAAGGTTTGTCTAAATAACTAAGGTTTATGACAATTATACTGTCAAAATTAAGGTTTGTAACAGTATAATTGTCATAAACCTTAATTTTGAAGCAAAACCTTCGATCTTATGGTTTTTTTTTCTATCGTAATGAAAGCCTAGATCCTACATAGCCAACGTAGGAATAGGACTATATAGAACAAAGTATACATTTTATTTGTTCTCAAATACTATTATTGGTGTTTTTCTTTCGATATTAAATGTGGCACTGGGGAAAATCTGTTCTGTAAAAAGTCAGGAAAATATAATAGTTCGTTGCTTGCATTGGACCCATTGCCATTTGTGTAGTAAACATTAACATGCGCTATGCGTTTGCAGCACGGGTGGGGGTTCGATTCCCTTCCTTCGTTGTTATGGGTTTCCTTTTTTTCACAAGAAAAAAGATTATCTGTATTGTTCTGTCTACGTGATGAAGGTAAAGTGGGTCTCTGATCAAACACACAAGCTGCAACATATAGGTATCTACCCCTACCCCTACCTCTTGCATTGTCCTGATGACTTGTGCGACTGTAATTTTACATAATGATTTAATATGATATGGGTTTTCTTAATATTTATGTGTGTATAATTTTGCAACATATTCTTAATAAAAAAACAAAGGAAAATGTCGCGACCACTCAATAACTTTTTATTTCTTCTCGGGAGACAAATCGCGTCTGGACCTTATCATAATGCAACCGTGCTAAATTACGAGGAGTACGTAGGTTGTTAAATCTGCACAATTAAACTAAAGGCTAACAATTAGGTATAAACAGAAATTTTTATTTGTTTGCTCGTTCGTCCATTTATTTCCATCCATTTATCCATTTATTTATTTATTTATTTATTTATTTATTTATTTATTTATTTATTTATTTATTTATTTATTTATTTATTTATTTATTTATTATTTATTTATTTATTTATTTATTTATTTATTTATTTATTTATTTATTTATTTATTTATTTATTTATTTATTTATTTATTTATTTATTTATTTATTTATTTTATCGCGTCTTAACGATGGGATAAAACTTTTTCAAACCAACACATCGCACTGTAAGGTGCCATAAACCCCCCTAGGGGCGCATCCCTTACAATAAAAAGGTTCCCCTCGGTTATCCATCGAGCATCTAAGGAGTTATTATAAGTTAATGACGTGCTTAGACAAATGGTCGATGGTCGCCCGATGAGAAAGCGAGCTTTATGGTGTCATTGGGCAGCCCTGTGTTGCCTAGTCCGATGATTAATTGATCTCTACCCGTTGGTTTTCCGGGCTGGGGATGAATTAAAACACCTTTTGAGGGTTGTGGAAAATTGACAAATGTTTCGAGATAATAAAAAAAAATCAGTTGTTTGAGTTTGACTGTAAGAAATGACAAATTTATGTTATGCTATGCTTTTAAATAAGAATAGATGAATGAGTATATAGGGTGATTATGATTTTGAGTATTAATGTATAATGAATGTGTGAGAGTTAGATTAATGTGTTTGTACGCTTTTATATATTTTAGCTCCCGGTTATTAAATGTTTACTTACCTTACTACACACAAAATATGATGATTTAAAATATATTATTCAATTATATAGATGTTGTACAGTCAATTTCCAGTAATAAAATGTAAAGGAATGAAAATGGACAAATGTATATGTGACAAATATATAATTATAATTTAAGATATTTTAAGACTTAAATTATTTAGTATTGAGCTTTTACACTTCCTCATAACCCTTTTTCAAATACCTTACGAATTTGAAATTTATACGTCACTTTCAGGACGTCATTTCCAAACGTTTAAGCATTTGAACTTTTACAACATAATATTAATTAACTTTAAATAACTTGAAAACGTTAAAGTTTTCAATCACTTTTATTCATACATTCATTTTTTATTAAAATTTCATCTATACACGATTTTTAAAGATGCCAGTTTTAAAATTAAAAAAACGCCTACATCTAGCATATAAAATAAAGTTTGCAAAAAGATGCAATACAGCCTGAGTAATATGGCTTAGAATTTTTTCATTGAATTAATACGGAGACCATTTCATAAAGAAACCCTCCCTAATTCCTCCTTAAAACTGGTAAAAGCTAATAATAATTTATGTGAAAATTAAGTTAAAATTACAACTGCGGATAAATCGTCCCTATGAGTACAAAAAATTACGGAACCTTTGCGTGTGAAGCAGGCTGAGGTTAAAAATACGGAATGCAAACATCTAAGAATTTATTATTATATTTTAATGCACAATATTTAAAGTAAAATATTTTAAATATTAAAATTAAATTGCTTGAGGAAACAATAAATTTTTGAGAAAGTTACTGAATAATAAGCACAGTAAAATATGTACTAATAGAATAACACAAATCAATATATTTAATTTATTTCCTTACATCGGCCAATTACGGGATTGCTGTAACTGAAATTTCTTACTAAGTCAACAACACTAGCACTCTTAGAACCAACAAAAATATGCTTTCACATTCACGTAACTACAAAATAGGAATTTCCTTGTTTGGTTTCCGAAAGAGACGTAAAATATGTGTTTCCAGAGCATCCTAAATTAAATTCCTCTATTAAATTAATGAGGTTGCACACAAAAATAAACAAATGAAAGTTCTAATTGCAAAACTCACACACTCCAAAGTAGAACTAAGATATCAGGTCCGACCCGTTCAGTAACGACTGCGTTCAATTGAATTTACCGTCATCAAAAGTAGCCAATGAATAAACTGGACCTTATATCTTAGTTATACTTTGGAGAATGTGAGTTTTGCTACTGAAACCGTCAAAAATATACAGTGTTGACTTTTGAGTTTACATATCTCTAGAGGCTTGTTTCTAATTTGGCAGAGTATGAAAATTAGATCTATCAACATTTACGGAGGAAAAATATACGTGTTCACGGATAGAAAATAATAGAGTTCAAGGAAACGAAAAATGTACTCCTATCTTTTTAGAACTTGCAATTAATATTTATTTATTTATAAAGCGAAAAATATTTTTTTTACCATTGTAATTAGTTTTAAACTTAAATTTATTTTATTTTAATTTAATAACGTATGTAGTTAATAGTATTTTGTTATAAATTAATATTTGCATTTAAAAAATGTTATGTAATTTAAAACTTTTTATAATTATGAGGCAAAAGTTGCGTCAATTATGACATATATTTTTTATCAATAATAAAAGCAAATAATGATGAAACAGCAGTTATACAGTTTGTATTGGTTTGTAATTAATTGAGAGAAAAAATGAAGAGTTTAAAATCTACCCTTTTGCTTGATCTTAAAAATACAGATGATATATATTTAAGAATTTTTCTAATTTGTTTTTTTCGTAAAATCCAAAACAAATCCATTTTTTAAATGTAAATGCAGACTATTTTTTGTTATTTTAACTTTAGTTAAAAAGTATATATTTAAAATAAAAAGCTATACAGTGGAAAGCTTCAGGTCTTGAATGGCAAAAGAAATATTAAAAATGTACATGCATTTTTCCTCGATAGCCTCGATTGGTGAATCAATGTTAAGTGGGACCGAGCTTTAATCGGAGCAACCATCGGGAAAAGAATAGGTAGGAGTTCTGAAGGGGAAGTTATCAAATCAATTACTTTGACTTTATATCTGAGTTACATTTTTCTTTTTAAACTATGTAATATAGTTATTAAAAACCTAAGAACTGTTTGTATCATCTAGCTCCCTTAATTTAAACCCAGTTTGAAACTAATTTGATTATCATTGCTTCATTGACTGAGTTTCTAAATTATGACAGTAGCTCTAGTGTGACGATAATTAAGCTCGATGCAATTAACTATCATTGGTTAATAGGTAGAATTGATAGGTAGACATATATTTTCATGCTCGTGTGCTTGGTCAGAGACTAGCTCATAAACCTTTTTCAAGTAAGACAGACACAACACATACATGACAGATGCTGCGACATGTCGGAAATAGTCTCAAGTGACCTTTACCTGTTGGCAACTGAGCAATGACCGCCCACAGGACTTTCGGACCCAACAAATTTAACGAGCTACTTACTCGACAAACACAAACATCCATGCCTTATCGGGATTCGAACCCGATCCCAGAAGATAAAAAGTCCAGCTCCCTAACCGTTGCGCCGCCGGGTCGGCAACTATAATTAGAAACATAACTTGTTAATAACTTAACCATAATATTAAAATCCAAAAACCTTCCATTACACCCGTATAAACAAAATGCTACAATCTTTCACAATATACCACGCAACATTCTATTAAATGGAACTCTTTATAAATCAGCCCTTTCGGAAGTAACATCTGTCAGCTGATGAGGGAGAAAATAAATTTCGTGTCCCTTCCTTCGTGTGACAGTCGTATTATTAAGTCTTTCTCATCACGTCAATTGCAGTAGCAACATCCCCTGTTGCTCCCGCCGATCAATAGGCCGGAATTCATGGCATAAGTTTCAGGAAGAAGGAGGAGGAAGGATTTCGATGGATTTAAATTTGATACAGTGTATACGGGAATATGTTTGTATGTTAAGGTATGTTTAAGTTAGTAGACGTGTTTTGTAAATTTAAGAAGTGTGCGAAGTTGGTTGGTATACATATTCAGGTTTGTGTGCTTGATCAGAGACCCGCTTATAAGCCTTCGTCTAGTAAGACAGACACAGAAAGAATCTTTACTTTTATCACAGAGAGTTGAAATACACCCAGGGCGATGGTGGAAATCGAACCCCCACTCGTTGCAGCTCGCAGACTGCTAGCGCAATGGTCTGCGATTCAAACCACTTGGCCATCTGGGCCCCGTTTGCAAAGTATCGGGAGGTGTTTTGTGTGATGAAAGGTGTGATGAAAATACTAGCTAATACCCGTGATTTCACAGCACTAAGAAAACGGAATTCAATATAAGTCCCTGAATTCCATTAAAATATCGGAATTCAATTAAAAAACCGCAAATAAACTAAGCAATTTAATAAGATTCTAAATAACATAAATAAGTTAATTAAAATAAAACTATCTTTAATGGAATACCAAGCAAAAGTTAAATGAAATCAAAAAAGTGCTTCTGCATGCTTATAGGAGTAATAAAGTTTTAATTCTTGCCCGTAACTTTTTGGAAAACCAGCTCTTTCACCTTACTTTTACTTCAATAGTATCTTGACGAGCAGATGTTGAAATTGCTTGTTTCGACAACAAATACATATACATAAATATGTACTTACCACGATAAAACAGTAAGTTAAATAACAGTGCATTCAGTTTAAGTTTCAATATAAGTATGAATGGCTACTGAACGTCGAATAAAACCTAAAAAACTGATCCCTAACAACAATATACAATAAAAATATTTTTGTGTTAGCAAATTGCAAAAATTGTTCACTCACAAGTTACTGTAAGAATTATATGATGACAATGAAAAAATTTATCAATTTAAACATCAGATATAAACTAAGTATAGTAAAAAGTACATAGAATGTATGTATCAAAGTAGCGAACGATAGAAGTATGAAACATAAAATATATAAGACATCTCTTAAACTCGTTACCAAACTTTTCAACTCAAGTACATGAGGCGTAATAATTTCGTAAAAACCATCGCAAAAAACTGGAAATTTCACAATCAATCTACTTTATTACAAAATAACTGAAGCATCCCCTTCCACGAAACGCCATAAACTTCACTTGTTACCTAACTCCATAAAAACATTCAAAATAATGCGCAGAGAAGTGTTTCATAGCCCTATTCTGATGGGGGGAAATACCCCCTCAACTCATCCAAAACGCTTCGTAATTTTCTTCTTTCCAGCCTAGGGGGACTCTTTCTTTCCATATCTGAGGCTGCCGAAGCATGAAATCACTCCGGCCCTGGTAAAGAAGAAAATAAGGGAGGAATCTACTGGCAACTCTGTGGGAAAAAGTCGATCTTACCCCTGTACCCGCGGCTGCCCTCCAGCACACACCGTGTTTTTCCTTTCTTCTTCTTTCGGGCTCTTATTCTTTGGATGGTGGTGGTGGATATGTGCTTGTTTTGAAGAAGAGTGTCTATCTGTGATTGTTTTTTTGTGTATTATATTGGTATTGAAAATCCCATTGTTATATAATCATGCATTGGATACATCGTATATTACTATTAGTAGTAATATTGTTACATGTTTTGCATATTACTAAATTGCTATTTTGTACTTGTTGCCCTTGACAGTTTTGTTTTAAAACTGTGTTTTAATTGTTAGTATACTATAAAGATATCAAATAAGCTTTGTAAGATTTTGTACTGAACTTTATAAGATTTTGTACTGAAAAATCATTAAAAAAGTTTTATTTCGAGAAATTTTCTTCCGCTCTACAAATGTTATTGTTCGACAATTAGTTTATTTACATGTTAATTGCTTTTGGTATTTCGTTGAATCTATCCGGAATTCTTGAGAAAAGTGGTTATCTGTTATTATTTTTTTTTTGTATACGTTTCTCATAAATATGCATAATAGTTCAGGTAAAATCCAATATTAATTAAAAATATTCCACGGATTAGTGGTTTTGTACTATACAAACATTATAAAAATTTTCTTCGTGTAGTTTTTTTCGCTGTCACAAATGTAATTTTTAGTGATTACTTCTTATCTCTTTACTTGAAAGTTAATAAATTTAGAATGATCTCCTCATTCAACCTTATACTTTTGGATTCTTTGAGTTGTTTAAAATTTGTGGATTTCAAAACGAGTTTGGTTTTTGCTTTTCATAAGACTAAGACTAGGTAACGGTTTCAACTTATTAAAACTTTGACCGACTAAACTCATCAGCTAATTTTCAACATTATTTGTTACGTGATTATATTACGTGATTAGACTGAGATGTCATGTTAACATTTTAACAAGATAACCAAAACTAACTAGTTTTCGTTTGGATTGTTTATGCCTTGCACCCATGAGATACAAATGATGTATCGTTAACTTCTTTCAACACAAAATGTTTTACATTATTGTGTGGTGGACCAATATATTTATAGTATACCAATAGTGCCATCCAAATAGGCAACTGATCCTTGGTCCATAAAGCTATTTAAGGTGCATCAGTCTCACATAGTGTAAATACATAAAAAGTAACTTCTACCGAATCCTAACGAATTTCAGTTGCCCATGAATATTCGAAAATATGCTGTACCCATTTCAGTTTACAAGAGGTGACCAAGATGATGATAGCATTGAAACAGAGGTTCCAGTTAGTTGGTCAAACTGACATGATACGACATATATTTAGTTCCCAATTCACCTATTTGGTTCTACTGTTATTAGGATGAAATGTTAAAGTGACGCTTTCCCTAAACGGCGCCATGCTATTCGTCTAATTTGGATTATCATCTTTTCAGTTGAAAAAAGTACGAAATCAATTCGCACACTTCCGGCCATACTTTTCAGGTTCCAAAACAGGATTGATTTCTCACTTTCGTAAAAGCACACAACTACGGCCAATTGCAACAACAATGCCAGAGAAGCTTTCCCAAACATGAGCGTTACGGAATTTTTGACGTCACTGTTCCGAGTGCCGAAGATCGTGAAACTAGTTCGGACGCATTAAAAACCCTAAAAATGTGGTCAGCTGAGAAAAAGTGGTTCTGAACAGGTTTCGAGACGGTTATCTTCATCTTCGGAACAACGTCACTCGGAACTATGACGTCAAACTTTCCGTCCCCGAACGTATATAAGAGAGCTCCTTTGGCCTTAGTAGTTGTGTTGGCCGTGACACAACCCGAACCAGACAGATAGTGGGACATAACAGAGAGCTTCCCCGGCCTCATCAGTTAAGTCAGCTATCGAATAAAACAAGGGACTTTAGTTATTAAAGCTCCAAGTAATTCAAACAGCATTTCAAAAAGAACACCATGCTACTATCTTCCGCATCCTCTTCCGATCTTTTTTCTTGGCGGTGGTCATCGTAGGATGAGTCGCATTTCACGCGGGATCGCCCTATCGCGACTGTCCCGACTGCGCAGAGATATGAGTGTTTGTTTTCGGGGGGTGTTGAAGTGAGGAGCCCAAATGAGAAATGAATGTGCTACTAGACCGAGAGATGTTTGTTTTGAGTATAGATTACTCTTGTTGTTGGGTTTTTCAGAGGAAGATTGTGGTCAATATTTTGACTTTTATTGATTTGTTTTTCTTTGTATTTCTATGTGTCTTTAAATAAATAACGAGTTAATATTGTTGTTTTGATGGCCTATTTTATGATTTCTAACTTGTTGTAGATTATTTTATATGTTGTTGCATTCGATTAGTGCGTCAAAAAAACCGACGCATATCTTAAAATAGCATGATACCCATATTTATCTTTAGGACAATAACAACTGATTTCATTGATGAATCGAAATGTTTCTGTGTTACTTGAGCACACATTTTACTACAAATTCAGTGATAACCTAAAATGAATTATCTTATAAAATTGTCAAAGCGTGTACCCTGTTTCTGATTTAGCATCGTATTTTTACTCAACCGCAGTGTAGGTTGTTAACTTTGCACACCAAGCACAAGAAGACGTACTACTTTGGTCATAACTTCGGGGTTGGAAATCCGTATATGGAGTCCGTGAACGGAACCGCCGTTAATGGACGTAATAGTTATGTGAATTTAAGCAGAAAGTATATGCTGGCAAAAAGTGACTTCTAAATTAAGAAGAAAATAGCCTATACATTTTATTTAAAGTTCATATTACAGAATTGGCCCAATCTATAGAAATGTTGATTTAAACTTCATTAAATAAACTTTCCAATTGAATGACTTTTCTTCTTTTTCACCCTTTCAAAAAATCCCATTTTCACTTCACAATGCTTGAAGTCGAACGATTCCTTTCCGCGAGTCCTTCCCTTGTCTGATTTCTTCACCTTATCGGGGAGCGAATTTAATTTGCTTCTTTTGTCGAATGTGATGGAAGAAATATTTATGGAACGCAATTAAACCCCTTGATTAAAAAAGTCCCATCCCCTAGAAAGCGAGTACAATGAGGAAACAATACAACCCCATATCTCACAAAAGCATAAAAGGTTGGGGCAAAATCGATGCTGCTTGTGACTTAAAGTTCCGCCGAGGCTCATAATCATTACCCAAATAACGCAACCAGAAGCGGCAGGAAAAATATTTATTGTCATTCATTAGTGGGTCCGGACTGCGAAGACTTCGATTGTAGGTTTCTGAATTTGCTTGACAACACCGTAAGCAACAAATTTGACAAAAAAAAAAAAACAGCCGTCCCGGTGGCACAATCGTTAAGACTCTAGCCTTTGGTGCTGCTGGGCTCGGGTTCGAATCCCGGTCAGGCATGGATGTTTGTGACCGTCAACAAATGTTGTTATTTGTCTATGTGATATTCATTTCTTTGACTGTAAAAATTCTTTCTGTGTCTGTCCCACTTGACGAAAGTTTATAAGAGGTTCTCTGAATAAGCACACAAGCTGGAATATATATGTACCATACCATACCATACCATACCGTATTGACAAAAAAAAATATAACATGAAAATACACTTCATTATGAAAGCATATTGAAATGGAAAAAATTAATACTTGATTTCTACCCAACAGTAGATTTGTTGTAGAAATGATGCATAATTTTTTTGCATGTTGAAGCAATACTGTATTTACATTTAATGAAAATTCAACCTATTTACATGGTAAGGATAGATGACTGGAGCAGAATAATAATACTATTGAAGTTCTGATAGTCGGATTCAGATAAATGTATGTCTTCTATAATCTGTATTGTATGACTAAGGACTGAAGAACATAACTGTTTGCACACAGCAATTAATGCACTAAAACAATTAAAAATATTTTTAAGGTAATATTTTAAGTTTATACTCTAGATATGATGATGTACCGTTTTCGTTAGCAGATCGCATATTAATGTTTAAGTTGGAGTCATATGTTGATTTTTATTAAAATGTATGCGTTTGACTAAAATGCTTCCAGAAATACAGAATCTTATGGTACATATATATTCCAGCTTGTGTGCTTGTTCAAAGAACCGCTTATAAGCTTTCGTCAAGTGACACAGACACAGAAAGAATTTTTACAGTCACAAAGAAATGAATAACACATAGACAAATAACAACATTTATTGACGGTCACTAACATCCATGCCTGACCGGGATTCGAACCCAACCACAGAAGCTCCGAAGGCAAGAGTCCTAACGATTGAGCCTCCGGGGCGGCAGAAAGACAGAATCAAAGAGTGTTTACCGTTATTCAGATTGGAATTTCGCAGACAAGCTTTAATATTGTACTTCCGCCTTACTTCACCCTTTTGATGCTGAGTTATTTAAACATAAATTTTTCCCGTTGCATTTAAAAATATCAAATACACCGCCGACAAACCAACTACACAACGTGCATTTAAAACCAAAAACGTGTTGCCATTGAGGACGGCTTTCGGACTTGCTTATTAACATAGGTGATAATCGTTAGCACTTCCTTTTTCGAGTATGCTTTACATCTGAAAAATTAGACCCGCCGACATTAGCGTCTCAAAACCACATAACACTAAATTAACTTTAACTTTATGAGTCGGTGGCTTAGTGTTTAAGTGGCGCCATAATTTGGGGAACTCTCGGAATAGTTGTAAAAGGAGACCTTAGAATTGCCTACAATATATTCCTAATGATGAACATCGAGAGTAATTAAAATACTTTGTTGCTCCTCCAAAACTATTCTTGGTGTTTTTCGCGGTAGTTGGTAAGGTAGGGGTTAATAGAGTCTTGGAGATATCTTATATGGATATTGGGTGAACACAATGGTGAATTATCTGATTTCTTTTTGTGTGCAAGGTTTAGTTAGCTTCATAAGAAATAATGTGTTTTGGGAAACTCGTATTGACTAAAAACTTTTAAACTTTTGCATGATTAAGCTAATTTAGTAGTTCATTTCTAAAAAACTTAGTCCTTTTTAAGTAGTTGTGAAATGCTTTGTTAATAAAAATTCTATTCAAGTACCAGATTTCTATAACTATTAAGGATTTTCTGCGTGTAACTTGCTCACTCATAAAATAATATATTATCAATTATTTTAATAGGTAAAAAATATTGCTGATAGTTATAATAAGTAAAAGGTTTGGTTCTAAACAAGTATATTTCTGAATAAAATGTAAAAACTATTAGATAAGCTTTGGATTAAATAAACTACCAGGGATAAATTATTTGTTTAAAAAATTGATACGGATCTATTAAAAATAATTATTAATGTTTGTATTAGTCTTCTTCTTTCACATCCTAATTTTCTATGAATCTCTAGCCAAGGTCTATAGAATAAAGTCCATATTAATTATTTCCAAAACTTGTCGCGTTCTCCCATCAGCTGCCGCAAACGGGCACCACAATCTAAATTTTCGAATTAGTAATGCTGAAATAACTTAATTGTAAGCGGAATAATTCAAAGTGCTTTTGACATTGCAAAACTAAAAGAAAATGCTAACTATAATTTTTTTTAAACGCTTGTAAAATATTGATCAACTGTATTGTTTTTTTTTTCATTAACCAAATAAAGATGCAGCATGCACCATGACATGAGGCACATAATATCAATGTACTGCAGATAGTAGAGAAAACTGTTCAAATGAGACGAACAAAATGAGATGACAATAAATAAATGCAAAACTTTCTCTAAAAAAGAAGGGGAGGGGCTACGTTTTAAAAGTTCAGGTATGGAGTTATTACGCTGAAACTGGCATTCTATAGTGCGTACAATTCAACATTTAAAACAATATTTTTGTATGAAAGGTGCACTTAATTGTTTAATACATCAATCTATTCCGTGCGTGTTACGTTAGTATTAATGTCAAATTACTTGCTTACTCATTACTTAAAGCAGTGCAGTATTTTGAGTCGAACCGCTTCCGATTAAATGAAAATAGTAAGTACATTATTTTTTTCAAATAAAAAAGTCCCAGCAATGAAAAAACGCTTGTAAGGCACTGTTGTACTAGATTTTATGCAATTAAACAAACCTTTGTCAACATTTTTTTTTTGTGGGAGGTGTATTTTTTTATGTATCATTCCTCTTTGTGTCTAGTAAGTAATAAAGCGAAGAAAAATTTGGAGAGCCTAGTTATGAATACTCATCCTTTCACAGACCCAGTGATAGCACCGCTTCCCGTTCAATGAAAATAATAACTACATTCTATTTTTCAATTGATAAAGTTAAAACAATGGAAACACTTGTAAATCAATTATCTGCTATATAGTGTACAATTAAGCTATTTATAAGAAAACTTTTTTGTATGAGAGGTGCATTTAATTTCTTGATCCATCCATCCATATTGTGTCCCGTAAGTAATAAAGCCAAAATACTAGCTAACTACGAAGACCCTAGTAATAAATACTCGTCATTTCTCAGAAGCAGTGACAGTATTTTGAGTCGAATCGCTTCCCATTCAATGAAAAAGGATGATGAAGTGGGGGCTCTGCCCTCCCTCCCCGAGTAATCCCTTATTATTTCTTAACCTCTTTATCACATCTTGGCAATTGTTGCTCGAACGAAGATGGATGGTGCACGCGAATTCGGGAGACAGCGCCGCGCACCGGATAGTCCTCGTCATTCATCACCAAATTAAGATGAAGGTCTTCTTTTTCTTGCAGGAAGAAATCTTATTTTTGAATGGAAAAAAGTTCCCAACCATCAAATATGTTTGTGTTTCAGAACTAGAAGGGTACAACTCAATTTTTAAGCGTTTTTTAGACGAAAAGAAAAGCTGAAGATGTTCAGGATTTGCTGGTTATCAATGCAACAAAGATTTTTTAATTTACTATCAGGTAAAGTAATTTTAAATTGTGTGTATGGTCAAATAACAATCTATCAGGTACTCTAAGCAACCTTCATGAAATATCATAAGATATTGGAATAGCTAGGTCTATAGAGATAACTATCTATCTAATAACCTATATTATGATTATTTAATGAAATAAATCTTCAAACATGACAACGAGAAATTTGATTTTCTATAAACAGGAGACACGCAATAATGTGTATGGCAACAATATTATTACACTAGACTACACTGTTAAAAAAAACCTGAATTTTACGTACATATTTCTGTGATTATTTTCGGGAATTTACGGAAAGATTGCGTTTCTTCAACAAACAGACGGTTTGTCTGAAATAAACAGCTTGTTTCCGTTTTCCTTAAACGCTTGACAAGCGAAAACGGAAAATCACCGTATTTCTGAGTGCAGAATTTCACTTAAGACCCGTATTAACGTAATTTCTCCATATAACCTCGCACCCAGCAGCTTTTAGCCTCGACACATCCGCCGACCGACTCAGCCACCATATTTTTTGTTTGTTTGTTTTGACCACATTTGAAGCAAGAAAGATTAATATACAGGTATGTTCATTTCTTTTAATAAAATAAGTTTTTATTTAAAGATTATATTTTCTATCTTTCTTTTCTATATACATAATCCAGTTTTTGTCTCTTTCTTATTTGTTTCTGTAATCTCTATAGTCATATAATTGACCGTGGGATGATTCCTGAAATTAATAACTCCGTTTGTTTACCAACACGCTTAACTAAGTAAATTTAATTTAAAAGTTTTAAAAAGCTGTCAAATGTATGAATAAACAATTAAAACATTATTAAAAAATAATGAAATGATTTGAAATTATTACATTGAATACGATTGAAAACCAATTGCCCTCATGTAGCTCTAGTGCGACGTTATTTCAAAACCTAATCTAACCTCGATTGAAAAGCACGGTTACGCTATCGCTATCAGCACAGCATGGTTTATTTTAAAAACTATGCAAGTATACATAACGTAAACTTTCTCTTTAATAAATAATAATCTTTTGTTTAATTCAACGAGTCAATTAGTGATTACGGATGTATGCAGATCACATGCTTTGATTCGATTCAGATGTTATATACACTATTGTCAATGCTCTTTGTTTTGAAAAATCTGCACTTAGAAAAACACAATTTCCAATTAAATGCAAATTTTCTAACGAATTCAAAATTTAGGAATTGCAAGTGTCCGCAGAACGCTATTTTAGTGTTCATTTAGATATAGCTGTGTGCTAAGTGATCTCTCATTTTTGGCCCACCGTCTACAACTACAGCAATAGTTATTAGCTTTTGCTAGAATACTAATTATAAGATTGTATTTTATTACTAAATACTATTATAAAAATTGTATTTTTATTACTATATTACTATTAAAAATTGTATTTTTTACTAAATTTACTATTATAAATTGTATTTTATTACTAATACTATTATAAAATTCAATTTTTATACTAAATGACATATTTTAAAATTGTATTTTATTACTAAATACTATTATAAAATTGTATTTTATTACTAAATACTATTATAAAAAGTTGTATTTTTAATTTTGATATACATTATTCAAGAACACTTCTGTTCTGTTTCTACCCCCCTCCTATTAAAAAAATATTTTTAGTGTTCCAATTCTCAAAACTGTATTGTAAGATATGGATAAATCAATTCATTAAAGGTACTCTAAGATTCATGCCTTGTCTTCCCCATCACCGTCTTCACAAAAAAGAGAAAAAGCGTTTTTTAACTCTGATATTAAATTATTACGGTGCAGATACTATGGAAGACTTGCTCGACAAAAGCCTAAAATTGACAAATTGTTTAATTTTAGAAGGGCTTAAGAAGATTTTGTCTGATTAACGCCTGATTACCACTTGCTTCTTTACATTAGATCTATTTATTCAAAATTGGATTTGTATATATTAATATATTATTTTTTTAGGTGCCCTGTTTATCATAAATCTCCAAAGAGGGTCGAAAGTTCAGAAAAAGAAGAAAACTAAATCTGTAGTTCCTGCACAAATTTTTAAATTAATTGAGGATTTGAAATACCAAAACAGTCTTTTTCAATTATGAAAGAAAAATAAAACATGATTATATTCTGTAATTCTTTTGTTATTCACACATTGTTAAATTGTATCAGTGGTGTATCCAGGATGAGGGGGGTGGGGGTAATAATTCTCGTCCCCATATACTTTTTTTTTTTTACTATCAGCGACTATACAAATTCATGTATGTATTGCACAAATGCAGACACTTAAAAATTTGTTGGTTTTGACTACAAAGGTTACTGTCTTAAAAGTCTCTCAGTTAAGGGTTGTTCAACCCCTAAGACACCCGATTCATTTTCCCCTACCCATGATTTTGCCCTGGATATGCTAACTGTAAAGTACGATACCATTTAGCCACAGAACAATACTAAATATATACATTGTAAAAAATATGACAGAAAAATTATCAAAATTCTTAAAATTTTTCTGCCATATTAAAATTGTTTTAAATATATGAAGAGTGGTAATTTTTAAATTTCAAAAATGTGAACAATGTCCTTTTTATTCAGATAATATACCAAATATGGTTAAAAATTATCACAGGATTAGAATGTATTAGTTTTGAATAGATTTAAGGTAAAAGTATGAAGACATTATAAGCTTACGTTTATATAACAAACGGGATGCATGTTTAAATACCCCTATGCTTAGCTTATATTTATAACACCATATATAAATGGATATATTTAGAATGATTGATGTTTAAATAGTATATAGAAACAAAATTGACAAGAAAAAAGCAAAAAAGTCTTGGAATTAACTAGAAAATACTAAGTAAGTTTTTTTAATTTAAGAGAGAAATGCCAATTAGAAATTCATGAAATTAACAGGAAACAGCTAAATGGAAAATCCTGAAAATAACGGAGAAAATTCCGAAATGGAAGATCCTGAAATAACGAGAATTCCGACACGGAAGATCCTGAAATTGACGGAGAAATTCGAAATGGTTCCAAAATGGAAGACCCTGAAATTAACGGAAGAATTCCGAAATGGAAGTTTCTGAAAATAACGGAAAAATTCCAAAACGGAAGATTCTGAAATTAACGGAAAAATCCCGGCAACTTGCTGCCAGTAGTTTTTCCGTTAATTCAGGGAATTTTTTTTAACAGTGTACAGTCTAGACCGTTCACTGGCGAATTTTGATGATGGTAAATCCAAGTCCTTTCAATCAATTAGTATACCCAAAAAGAAATTTAATGAAGAAAAAGCAACAGTTAAATATTTAGATAGTGTTACATTCTGAACTAAAAAAAAAACCCTTTTTTCCTTAGCCAGAACAAACAGGGGCTTTCAACATTCAGGCAATCAAGACTTGATTCGTTGTTTCACGGACAAGCCGGTATATAAGTATTGAAGTTGCGTTTAACCTGGAGCTTAAACGTAATTAGATGTGATGGAAGTTCTGATCCATTTTTATAAATTATTTTCTGTGTAGGTCTATATAGGATGCTTTTTCTTTTCATGGTCCGTCTACAGGGTTCACCCGAACCAGGCACTCTTCATGATGAAGAGACGATCTAAAACAAAAAATGTCGTAATCAAATAGAGATGCTGAGATTTTTTGTGATTTTTATTTTTTTCCTGCCCTCTTGATGCGCTTATCTAATCTATTTTTAAAGAATGGAACAGCAGAAAATAAGGATTTTTGCTCTAGAACCAATTTATTTCTGAAACGTTGCTCTTGAATACTAACTTCCTAAAAAAATCCCTTTTGAAAAGAAAGAGGAACAACTTGGTATGCTGGAGAAGACGTCTGCTTTATGTTTACTTTTTTGATCTCAGTGTGTGTGTGGGTAATAAGGGGAATTTTGTTTTAAGAAAAATGCGTCCACCCGTACTGAGTTAGTGGAATTTTTTAGTTTGTATGTATGAGTTGTATACAAGGTAAAAAAAACCTCTTAACCATTAGCTATGCTTTGTAACTAATGAACCTAGCTGCAGTGTGCCATTAAGCGAATCATTACCTTTTATAATGTAGTTTAGGGAAATAAGTTTTTTTTGTATGGAAAACTTTAAACTCGACTTAATTATAAAGAACTATTCCCTATTTTAAAAGAATAAGATTTAAATATGGTTTGAAAAGTTTACAAAGTTTTTTTTATTAAAAAAACAAAAAATTAAGAAAAAGATAGATTTTGCGAGCTTTATGGATGCTTTGATAAAAAATACTTAACTAATTTATTAAAATAAGACAATAAATTTTTTGATTAAAAAAATAAAGAATATAAACTTAAATATCTAGGTCGAATTTCAAATTACCAATTAATAAGTGTATTTTATTTAGAAATTAGTAGCAAATAATTCCACATGATCAAATCTATTTTAAAAACCAAATCATCAATTTAAATGACTATATTTTATTATTTGTACTTTTAAAACGCCATCACAATAGATGAAGTAAAACTTTGCAACATATCTATGGCTACAACCCAATGGAAATAATAATTCTGCACAGTTGATGTGCTAATTCCTTAAAATTTTGAGAGTATTTTTCAAAAACCGTCACATTTCGTAGGGAAAACACCTTATACTTCTTTAAATATGCAGCAATACAGTAAACAATATTACACAAATTCTGCCGGAGTATCAGCAGGGAATCTGTTATATTTAAAGCTAAAATTGTTGCAGTTTTACAAGTAATATTTTAAACTCAAATATTCTTTAATAACTAATAAAAAAATACACATATATTTGCTCCCGTCAGTTCCTACACATGAATCTGTTGAACGTGTTTCGTTTAAGCGAAAATATATCACAGCTGGCTGTGTTGTCAATCCATGTAATTTTCCCCAAAATAAAAAGTTAGATATTACATTCAAAAGCAATCTCATCTTCTCATAATGTGATCTTTTCATGCAATTTTGTGCTGTCAGCACTGAAGATAACAGGCCCTGTTGCTTTCTTCCTGTAACGTTGCACATTGTAAATGCCTGGTTCAATAACACTCTTTACTTCATCAAACAAATAAAATATGGTTATTTTTGATAAAATATTCAAATAAGTACGGTGCTAGACTATTAATAACTAATGACAATTTTAAGAATTGCATTTTTAAGCTTGGAAGTAGTTTGTTTTGAGTTGTACATTTTTAATGAAAATCCATCCATTTATTTAAACGAATATTTAACATTTAACAAAAAATTAAATTATTTATTTACATTTTTACAAGGAAATATTTACACTGATATGTTTTTCATTAACCAGAAAAAATATATTTAGATTTTTTTTCAGTGCTTCTAACTCCGGTATTTGACTAAATTGACTTCTAGTGTTGTTTTGTCTAATATAAATCTATCACGGCTTCCTGTCATGTCAATTCGCGTAATCCGCAAGGAAATAAATAATAAAAAATATCACATTCAAAAGCAATCCATTCTTCTCATAATGCGATCTTTTCATGCAGTTTTTGTGTTGTCAGCACTGAAGATGACAGGTCCTGGTGCTTTTATTCCTGATCTGTACATAACACTCATTAAGACAGATGGTATAGAAGACCATCTCTGCATTCGAGGAATCCAAAAACCTATAACCTATGCAATTCGAGATTTCCTATATGCAATCAACAGCTGTTATGGATTTCTTTGTAAAAGGTATTGAGGGATAAATAGAATTTAATTTGCATAAATTTCTGAATATTTATTGTAAGGATATTTCTGATTTTTTTAATTCTTATTTTTTCAATTTTCCCTATTTTGATTTTTTATGTTTTAAAAAAAACTACTTTTAATAATTAATTTTTCTATTCATAAATATTAATGAGTTTTAAATTTGTATTCAAATATTCCTAATTCAATCTGTCTTTATGAAGTCAGCTAGCAATGCTATATTATCTAGTAAAACTATAAGAACTATATATTGATAAAGGCACGTTGTATACATTCTCATGTATTAAAATGTAAATTTAAAAAGAAATGGACAATATTTATTTTTATTTTTCCAAAACCCACGTTTATAGTTAAAATGAAAATGACAAACATAAATCGGAAAAAAATCGGAATTACATGAATTTCATAATTTATTAAAATAACAAACTATTGTTTCTTTAAAATAAAAATTTTTTTGTGTAACGTTGCTCATTATTAAATGCTGGGTTCAAAAATCATTTTTTTACGTTATTGCGCAAATAAAGATTGTAATTTTTGATAAAATATTCAAACAAGAAAAGTAAAAGAATATTAATAATTAATGACAATTTTAAGACTTTCATTTTTTCAGCCTGGATGTAGTTTTTTCTTGCGTCGTACGTTTTCCATTTAATTTAAACAAATATCCATCTCCTTAATGAAACATCGAAACGTAACATTATGTTGAAACCCAGAAACTGCTCCAAGATGTTTATCACAAAAAAAAGAGAATCAAATGAAATACAGCAACTAAGAAGTAAAAAAAAATCATCAAACACACTTTTAAATTCACGATTTCCTAACCGCACAATCTCATGATTTATGCAGAGCAGGAGGTCGTTAAAAATTCTGTCAGCGACGAATAAGTACTCCGACCGAAAACTTCAAATTTAAAGAAAACGAATCGGTTACTCAGGGTTGCCAGACAAAAATTTGTAAAAAAATAGCCAAGTTGCTGAATAAATATTAAAAATGGAAAAATAAATTAGTTTTATAATAAATTTCAACACGTTATCGGTAAAACCCCAATAGCTCATAAATTAATTCACACATGTTATGAAAAATCTACCTTATAATGTAATTTCTTGACTCAGTACAACCTAAATCTTAGTTATTATTTCAGCCTATTCTTTAAAAATATGCGTTTTATTTTATAATTTATCGATACACTTACTTTGTTGTTTTTATAACGTATGAAAAGTTCTGAAAAATTGTGTTCCAAATTTGAAGGGGGCGATGGATGTTAATCAACCTAAGAAGGGGGCGATGGTCTAGAAAAGGTTGGAACCTCTGCTATAGTGCATTCAAACACGTTCCTTCTTTTACAGATGCATGTCATTGCTTTGGTGAGTCAACTATCGGTACAAAAACAGTAGAGACCGTTTTGGCAACTAAAATTAGATGTATCATTCGACTTTCAATTGTCGCTCAATAAACATTCAAACATGTTAAAATCTACCTCTTCACTTAATTTTTGAATGACAAGTCCTTTAAACTTTTACCTTAAACTTTGCAATAAAGTATTTTCAATTATTGAAAATAAAAATAAAGTTCTGAAAAATACGTAATATATAATTAGTAAAATTACTTGTTAATGCATTTCATGCTAATAATTTAACATTTTATTAGGCAGTCTGATACTGATAGCCAAAATGGCTACAACTGGCTAATTCTGGAAGCCCTGGCGTTATTTCGAAAATATTTAATGGTAAAAGAAGAGTATCAAGGACTGATTGCGATTTTAGAAGCATAACTCACTTCGATCGAGAATTGACCTTAAAACTTAAAGTCCTTCCGCATCGACGCTTTTTACCAATTAAGATATATAAGATCTTTTCGTCAGATATATATCAGTTTCCCACGCTAATACTCTTTTTGAAAAAAATATATATTAGAAGTTCAAACAAAACAAAAAAAAATGTGAAATGTAGTTTTTAGATAGAAAAAGTGATACGTGGGGTGGAATTTACGTCCTTTTTTTACTCCTTTCTTGTTTTTTTTTATCGAATGAAAATTTATGAGACATCGTTTTTGCATTTGTACCATTCCTGGGACGCATAATTTATTCATGGTATTTTTTGTAGTTGTCGGTTTCATATCTTAACATGTTCCATTTAAAATATTTTAAAGAAAAAAGAACATTGAACACATAACTATTAGATTGATGAATGCAAATATTTTTGTTGAGTCGGAAATATATTATTTCGGACGGCCAGGCACAAGTTTTGGTTTACAGTTCCACTTTTCTACAAACTAATTTTAGCTGAAGTTTAAAGGCATACATATTATTCAAATTTTTGACATGTTTAGATTTAAAAGTAATTCACATAAATTATCATTTCCACATTACTGCACTTTATAAAACACCAATACTAAAAAAATATTTTTTAAACTTTTTTGTTTTGCTTTTGAGTACAAAAAAAAATAAAAGTGTTGGTTAAATGAAGTTTAGTTATTTATAAGCTGCATCTTTATCATAATATTGGAGTGTAATTCAAGAGAAATATTTAAGTTATTTATGAGGAAATAAAAATTATTGAGATAGTTTTGTTAAGACAAATTACAATTTAATATTGAATCATTTTTGAATAATCAGTGTTATTTACTTTGTAACGTACATTTTTAGCAATTTACTTTTTAATGAATATTAACTTTTTATAATTGTTTATTTTCGGTTTATATTTTAAATGTATATGTTTTAAATTTAATTTGATAAATTTTAATAATAACATGAAAAATACTCTGAAAAAGTACAATTTCAATCAAAAAATCTCGGGGAAAATATTGATGAAAATTTTTTTAAACTATTTAAGTTAAGTTTAATTTTTATATTAAGTTTTACATTGGCCACTATAAAACGGTCACACAATAGGTATACAATAATATTTAACTCATTAAAATTTGCTTTAAAAATTTGGCTTTTTTCACGAAATTATAGGTGTTAGCACTTCACTGTTTTATGGTGTAAGTTGCACTTCTTTTATGCTGTAATGTAACTAAGACATATGTAATGTAACTCCCTAAAAGGAGAATGCTAATATTTATGAAAGTAACCATTACCTTTCTGGAGTAAATCTTAACACCTAACAGTCCCGATATATAATTAAACGGATAATTAAAATGTACACTGAATAAAAATACAAAAAGAATATTTATTTTTAGACGTTCGGCTTATAAAATACAAAAAGAAATTTGATTTTTTTATAATCATTGGTGTTTTTTGCAAATGTATTTATTCTAAAATACTGAACTTAAGTCATATCTAATCACCTAAAATATTAAAAATGAATCAATGCTTCTTGAAAAAACCAAAAATCTTGAAAGAAAAGAAATATGAAGACAAATTATTTTTAATACATATTTAATATCGTAAAATTCAATTTTTTTTCAAATGTCCTAAAATAGTAATTTAAAAATGATATAGAGTTCCTTTAACAATAATTTTTATGATCATGGTGTTTTTTGCAAATGTATTTTATTCTAAAATACTGAACTTATGTCATATCTAATCACTAATATATTTAAAAAATGAATCAATGCTTATTGAAAACCAAATCTTGAAGAAAAGAAATTGAAGACAAATTATTTTTAATACATATTTAATATCGAAAAATATCGAATATTTTTTTCAAATGTCCTAAAATAGATAATTTAAAAATGATATTTGAGTTTCTTAGTATATTCGGAATGATTTCACACTATGTTTGTATACTTAACCCAGTCAGCGTTAAGGTTCGCATTCTGGCAACCATTAATTTTTTTTATTCCCGATTGATGAAGATTAAGCATATTTCTTTGTTTGGCATACCTTTTATTAATCAGAGGTAAATGTGCTTGAACGTTAGTGCATTTTCAAAAAAAAAAAAAAATAAACTTTTTGCAATTATAAAGGTTCCAACACTTTTTAACTAATAAAAGATATTTAAACTAAATTAGATTTTAGACATTTTTTTAAACTTCAAGTTGTTATTTTTTATATTTAAACCTCGGTACATATAGCGGCTTTTATTTGGTTTATAAGTTCATCGCATACTTTTAAATAAGGACAATATGGAATAACTGAATAAAAAAAAACAACTCTCACAGAAAAGAAAAAGGCAGAATAGTAAAATAACCACCAACAATCCCCGGAACTAGACTGCCATCCAAAGTTACACGACATCAGCAATGTAGTCGCACTATTCATTTACTTAGATTTCGTAAAACTTTTTCAACAAAGATGGACTCCTTCTTGGGGAAATGGTAACATTGATGCGTTCCAGAATGGCTTGTTATAGCCCGAAATCGGGTTGTAGCGAAGGGAAGAAGGGTATTTGATGAAGGAATATTTCACGGTAAGGTATATCTGGAGGACATTCAGGTGGGTGAACGTGTAATGGAATACGTTATCAGGAAGTTGGATCCGTTGCGTTTACACTGAGGGTCGTTTGAATATTTCAAGAGTAAGCCAATAGTTTGAAAATATATATATTTCAGATTTTATTGACGGGAAAATACAAATGATTAATAATAAAGACTTTATAATGATGAAATAATATTATTTAAAAATTAACTTATTAATCAATTATTAACTTATTAACTATTATTATATTAATTATTAACTTATTAATCAATTATTAACTTATTAACTATTATTATATTAATTATTAACTTATTAATCATCGAAAAAACCGATGTTTCTTTCATAAAATATTAATCAGTTTCCTTGAAATTGTAAGTTAAATTGGTTTGTGCTGTTGCACCCTACTTTTTCCTGTCGCAAAATGTTAAGATTTTCGATTTTCTACCTCATTTAACAGAACTAAGAAAAATAGGATCGTCAAAAAAGTTCACTTGTAAGTGTTAAAAGTAATTTCAAAATTGTTAAATTGGATCGGAATAAGTTTTTAGATAAGCAAAAAAGTTCTAACAATTTACGTAGTATAAGGATGCCACTAAAGACTGAAAACGAGCTGTTTTGTTAGTAGCACAACATATTTGATTAAGTTTGAATATGAATGAGTCCGTAGTACAAAACAAGAACTATATAAGTATCAAGTCAAGTGGTATCTAGGTACAAAGATTCTTCGGCTTTGATTCTACTGATGTTAGAGTTACATCTCCATGTTTTTAGTTTGCAGTAGCTTGTAATTCGTAAAAAAATTTGCTTGCAAAAATGGATATTAAAGTTATTGGAGGGTGGCAATCTTCGTTAAAAAACATAACACTTCATAAGTAATTTATTTGTTTTAGATAATATAAGAGCTAAAATGTTTCGTTATCTTTTGAAACCTAATCATATTTACGACGTTTTGAAAGAGTTAAATTTGCATAATTTCCCTAAACCAAAGAAGGAAAAGTCAAAACACTTTAAAAACATAACTACCTTTGCGTCACTTTGGTATAACCTTTCAAACGCTCAAACTCTTTGACAAAGTATTCCATTTTCTTTTTTATACTAGACTCTGTGAAAGGCAAACGAAGAAAAGTTTGACATCAAATGCTTATTTCACCCTAATCTGAACATAAAAGGCCAAAAAAGCTAATACCTCAAAGGAAATTTTCTTCTTCTTTAGAATTTTGGACGGGGAAAGACGTCTGTTTGGTGTTTTTGGTTGAAAATAAATTATAAGACCCCTTTTTCTATCTGCTTGGAAAACAAGTTTTTTCTCTTGCTCGGTTGAAACAGAATGTACATTTTTTAAAAACACAATATCCTGGAGGAAACTCAAAAGAACATTCTCAGTTCCTGGGAATGCTTTTTTTTCAATCTTTAGTTTATTTCTATAAGAAATTCGAAGAATTTGCAAACTGGATTGAGCGAGAGAGAAAATATTGGTCTGATCAAGTTTATTAGTATATTCCGTATTGTAAGATACTTTTGTTTAAGGGATTAAAATAAATAACTTGGTTATAGGTATTCAAAAGATAATTTGATTAAAAATAGAATGTATTGTTGGCTTGGGTACCGTTTAAGCAAAGCATTTAGTTTTCATCTTTCTAAGCTATATAATCACTGTGTGTTAAATCGTTTGAAAGAGCTTCATTGGATGTTCAATTTAACTAATTTATTCATTTTTATTAACTTAAATTGGAGATGAAGAGTGTAATGACGTGCTTGATTACTACACACGTAAATATTATAATTTTTTTTTAGCCTCATAATCCCCGCTTAGCTATCACCATCTGTGGCTAACGCAATGGGCCCCCAAAATATAGAAATTACCTTTTCTTTGATTCTAATCTGCTGTTTTTTTTTTTAAAAAGCATATAAATAAGTTTCAGAGAACCCAATACAAAACTTGTACTTCAGACGCTGCAAATTTATAATTCAAAGGAAAAGATAATCATTTTCTGGTCCTAAAAACAATAAAAGCTATTAAGAGGAAATAAATTATATAATTCATTTTCAATGTTAATAAATAAACCTCAATCTTCCATAACTTTTCTGTTCTAACAAATTCCGAGGATGAATTTACGCATTGATGCATGCAATTTGCATTTTTATACTATTTACAGAGTTCATCCTTACAATGTTGTAACGTATTTAATAATTTGAACATTATTTGAGTTTTAATTAAATGATTTTAAATAGGTAAACTTTTGACATTAAAATTAATGATGGTTAAACAAGGTTTTTAATGCTTTAAATCTATTTCAAGGTAGATACGTTTCATTTCATATATTTTCCGTTGCAAATCGTAATTAAGCATGAACACTGTAAAAGATTAAATATTATACCATTTTAAAGAATTCGTTTTAATATTTAGATTTTAATTCACAAAGTACAGTTCGAAAAGGAAAACGTTTAGCAGTTAAAATTAAATGTAAATCCTTTATATGTTGTTAGTTAAACATAATTTGTAAACTTTTTTAGATTTAACAGATAACCAAATAAAATATTTTAACTAAAAATCTAATAAATCACAAGGCGTTAAAATGTTAAGGACATTTTAATAAACATTTTTATCGACAAAATGCAGTATTAAAACGTGTTTTTTTGCAGTTATTGGAAGCTTATTGTTTCTGAAAACTCTAACTATAAAAAGCATGACAAAATCAAGTTAAATATATTAATTAGTATCATGATAAAGAAAAATGGTTTGTATCTTAATGCGCTTCTATAAATGCATTTATGGGATATTTTACTCCACGTTTGAACGCTTCTATGCAAACAAAAATGTACAAATGTTTATTTTAAGTTTTCGTGGAAATTCGGTTTAGTCTTTTACTTAAAAACTAATTGATATGTTCAATAATTTAAAAAAAAATTGTAACCAGCCAAACTGCTAACTTTTGTAAAAAACGTTTACAAAATATTCCCTTAATATGAGTTTTCTACTAAACATTAAATACAGTTCCACGAATTATATTTTTAAAAGAAGATTTTAAATAAAGTTTGCATTTTTATTTGCAATTTTTATTGTAACTTAGTTACGCAAATTTTATTTTACTGATTCCACTCGACAATTTTCCTCCACATCTCAGTTTACAATACCTTTTTTCTAAATTATTTTCATTTCTTAAAAGAGTTTAATATTTTATGAATCTCTATCTTATAAATTATATAATTTTTTTAAAAAAAGGGATCCGAATCAATATTTAACAAATATTTCATACTTTGACAAAATACTCCCTGACAGTTCCACTGGTAATAAAAATAATATATAAATATTATATGTGGATTCAGTTCTTGTACTTTTATTTTAAAACGTAGCCTGTGCCGTTAAATTAGTATTGCAGCTAATTTTCATTCAATTTTTCACTTTTATTGGAATTCTAAGATACCATTGTCTGTGCATTGCCTTTTTTTTTACCTTATGTAAATTTATTATGACTCACAGATTTTTTTAAATAAAATTTTTATTTTGCATTATCTCAGAAAATAAAATTTAACAGAAATCTAGAAAAGATTTTGCAAAGTTCTTATTTTTCGTCTCTTCTTCTTATTGTTATTAAATTGATTATTTATTGATTTAATTATTATTAATTGAATTGAATTATTATTGATTTATCAGTTGAATATGAAAAAATTAATTGAACCTTATATATTTATATAAGGTTCAATTAATTTTTTCATATTCAACTGATAAATCACTCACTAAAAGTTTAAAATATAGAAAAAAAACTTCTATTGTGGATTTTACTAAAAACATTTGTCATTTCATTTAATTCTTCACGCACTTTACGAAGAAGCAGGCAACTGGTGTTTACACTCTCAGTTCTCTTCCATAAAAAAAGCATACGCCAAGTAGTCTTTTAGGTGATAGAAATCTTAAATAAACGAACTAGCAAACCCCACCCTGCGAGCCCGGGTGTCGCTTAAATGTAAATCCCAGTAAAACATATTCCAAGAAAGCATCGCTCTGAAAAGAATAAAGACGAGCTGACTGGAGAGGTGGCAGAGAAGAAAGATTTTGGAGGCAAAAAAAAAATCGACAAATACTCAACGCCCTTTTCAGAGAGGAAAACACTCTCTTCTTCGAGGGATGGGAAGGATGAAAATGCATCTTTCGTATTGACTTGTTGCTGAGATTTTTTTTAGAATTGTGTGGTGAATGAAGGGTTTTTTCATATTGACGTATATTTGAAGTATTTTAAAGGTTTGCCCTTGTTCCCAACTTATTTTTTTAATTGGCTAATATGTGATATAAGGTATAATTCAATGTAATATATGATATATTGTAATGTAATATTTGTAATATAAGGTATATGTGCTATATCTAATATAAATAAATGAAAGTATTACAATGGAATAGAATATCAATCCCCCCCAAAGTCCTGCCTAGCGGCCTCATCGTGGCGGGGGGGTGACCCTGGATGGAATGGGCGAAGTACGTCGGGAGTTTACTCCTGGTAGGGCCACCCAAGGCGTGAAGGCCATTCCATTATATCCAGCTAATGCTAGGCAGGCGAATGGAGCAAAGTCGGACTTCTACCTTTTCTGGGTGCTCTAGTAGCTTGCTACTAACAGAAGCCGTCCCCTTTCCCTTTTTTCATGATGATTTCGCCTTTATCTTCTAATACCGCATCGTCCGTCGCGCGGGTTACCAAGGGACGCGACCTGGGCTTAGGCAGAGGGCCCAGACCGTTAAATACCTTACAGTCTCCTCCCAAAACTGAGCGAACTATGCCTCTGAGAATATTGCAATGTAATATCAATGGACTCTGTACTAATGCAACTAAAGCCAAACTAGATCACCTTTTAAAACTGGCAGATCAACACAGAGTACAGATTATCGCACTGCAAGAAACTAAATACAAAGCTGCTTATCAGCTGAAACTTAAAGGTTATAATATATTTCGTAGAGATAGATTGTCTAGAGGAGGTGGCGGTTTGGCTCTACTAATTCGTAAAGCTGACTTCCAAGCAATTGATATCAATCAACTCCATGATGACTGCGATCTTGAAATACAGGGTATTTCACTAAATTGGAATGGTTTACTATTAAAGATTTTCAACACATACTTACCTCCCAATGGGCGAAGATTGTGCGAGGGCCTATCTCTTGCCACTGACGAACTGACTTTTATATTGGGAGATCTTAATGCTAAACATCCCTCTTGGGGTTGTTCAATTAGTAACCAGAATGGTATTGAACTTTCGAATTTTATTGATGATCGAGCATTTATGTGTATTAATGATGGTTCTCCAACACATTGTTCATTTAGCTATGCAACAAACGAGGCCTTGGATGGTTTCTTTTGTTAGCCCTGAACTGTTTCCTAATTGCAAATGGAAAATCTTAGAGAATATTGGAAGCGATCACCTCCCTATTCTAATCGAATTTAATCAGTCGTCTGGCGCAAAAGCAATAAAGAGAAACTTTTGGAATTTTAAAAAGGCAAACTGGGATCTCTATGGTTCTAAAGATTGCGCAAGCTTCTGAACAATTGGCTCCTTGCACTGACTTGGAACGCCATTGGTCTTCCTTCCGGGAGATCATCTTTGATGCAGCCAAAGCAGCAATTCCTAGAGGAAACATAAAGGGATTCCAGCGAAACTTCGCGGATGACCTTTCCGTTGTGGAGCCTCTTATTATCAAGAGAAATGACCTTTCTAGGGAGCTCTTTGAACACAACAATATATCTGTAAGATCTGAACTTAATAGAGTGAATGCTGAAATTAAGGCAACTATACGCTAGTGCAAGAAAGAAGAAATGGACAGAACTTTGTGAGAGTTTAGATGTTGGGACCTCGAACACAAAGTTATGGAAATTGGCCAAGGCTATTGACCGAGAGCAACCACAATTGAGAAATCAAATGGCATCAACTCAACAGACACCTCTCTTCCTTTAAATGACCGAGATTCGGCTGATACACTTGGCAGACATTATAGTCGAGTTAGCGATCTTGAGTTTGTGATGGGCGACAAATTAATAGCAGCACGGGCTAGAAAAATAGCTCATCGTTGCCGCCAAGTTGAATCTAAAAACCCGTTGTTTAATAATTCTTTTAGCCTTGATGAACTGGAAACGGTCTTAAAACAAGTTGATCCTATCAAAACTCCGGGACCAGATGGTTTGCATGGATTGATGATTACCAAACTTGGAGTTTGCGGAAAACAGCTTTTACTTGATATTTTTTAATCATTCATGGAAAGTCGGTCGACTTCCGAGAAACTGGAACGAGCTATTGTTATCCCCATTAGGAAGCCTAATAAACCTGCAGGCATCCCAGGCAGTTATCGTCCAATTGCACTGACAAATTTTGTCTGCAAGGTCTTTGAGAAATTACTTTTAAATCGTATCAACTTCCACCTGGCAACTAATAACTTATTGCCGAGTGAAACCAATACGGATTTAGGAAAGGGCATAGTACTCAAGATCAAATTTTATATTTTGCACAGCACGTGCGAGATGCCCATAATAATAAACCGACCAGCCATACAATTGCAGTCCTATTGGACATGGATAAAGCATTTGACAAAGTATGGACGAATAAGTTAATCAATAAATTATACGAAAAATTTGCTATAGATGGTCGGGCTCTTTCGTGGATTAATAACTTCCTTAAAAATAGATTTTTCAGAGTCAACTATAATGGCACACATTCAGGATACTATCGTTCCAGACAGGGAGTGCCTCAGGGTTCTGTTCTGAGTCCTACACTTTTTTTCCCTTTACATTTCTGGATTGGAATCTGTGATTTCTTGTGACAGCAAAATTGGACTATTTGCCGACGACATTGTTCTTTGGTGTAGCGATTCAAACATTGAAGCCATAGAGGCAAGCTTAAACCAATCAATTGCGAATATTTCTGGTTTTTGCGGAGGACCATAAACTTCATTTCAATCCTAGTAAATCTACTACAGGCTTTTTCACGACTAATAGAAAACTATTTAAATATAGTCCTAACATTTATATGAACTCCCTACATTTGCATTGTGAAAAGTAACCCTAAATATCTTGGATTTATTCTCGATCCTGAGATCTCTTGCAATAAGCACATTGACTCTATTGTAAATCGGGCCAAGAAGCGACTTAACATTTTGAAGTTTATTTCTGGACGTGACTGGGGCGCAGATGCCAAGACCCTGAGAACTACATACACTTCTCTGATTCGCCCAGTTCTTGAATACGGTTATCAAATATATCATGTTGCCTCAAATACCAATTTACTGAAATTAGAGAGAGTGCAGCTCAGTGCGGCTCGTATTATTACGGGGCTCCGTAGGAGCAACTCCATCCAATATTGTGCTATACGAGGCCAACTTGCAACCGTTACGGAAAGAAGTATCCCTAATCTTATGAAGTACTTTAGTAAACTCTATAGCTATAGTGACCAACATCGTACCGCTAAGTTCCTGAGTAGTTGGACGAACGCTCAGAGGTTGAAGAGACATAGTCCTCTTGGACATGCTGAAAAGTTAGATGTTTTGAAACCCTCTGTTTCGTCTAACTCTCTAAAGCCTATCGCTTCCCCCCTTGACTCACTGACTGATGTGTACTTCCATACAGAACTATTGACTTACACCAATAAATCTTCTCAACATCCTGAATTCTTAAGACAAGCTGCTCTGGAAGTAATCAATAATATACCATCTGGTGCTGTACTGATTTATACTGACGGTAGTAAAGATGAAAATGGGCCATACTGGAAGCGGGGTATTTATTAAATCCGGCAGTGAAGAAACCTTGCTCAAACAAACGGAATGCTGATTTTGGTTCCGTCTTCGGCTCAGAACTATTTGCCATTGACATGGCTCTAGACTTTTCTTTAGAACGACAACTCGTCGGAGATATTTGGTTACTTGTAGATAGTCGTAGCGTTATACAGTATCTTGAAAATTGGAGGAATATTGTTGACCAACGGGGCATCCGTGTTTTTGAAAAACTTAAGATGATATCCAGGTCCTCCATTATACATTTTCAATGGATACCATCTCATGTTAACCTTAAATATAATGACATCGCCGATAGTTTGGCTAAGAACGGGTCATCTCTGCCCCTGCGTCTTGCTGAGCCTTTAACTTTCCATGAAATATACTCCAGAAGAAAGGCTCTTGTCAACTCGTCTTGGAAAACTATCACCTCCTCATCCTTGGTACTCTGGCTCTAGCCCTGGAGGTGCTCTGAGCTTTGACGGTGTAAGACAGGACCAGACAGCATTGACAAGGCTCAAATCCGGTCATCTTAGGACTCTTAGGTTCTCCGGGGGAAACAAAATCTTCTCCACTTGTACAAAGTGTAACACAAGCGAGGCCACTGCCGAGCATTTACTTCGATGTATTGCCTTATCTCGGGAGGACCTTCTGCGTAGCCCTCATGTTGTTCTAGATAAACTGAAGGCGGAGGGACTCATGGAACTGATCTGATCCAGATCAGAGGGATAAGAAAGAAGAAGAAGAAGAAGAAGAAAGAAGGAAGAATATCAAAGTTAGATATATTGGTGATTTCTACACGTTTTGGAATTTTCTGATTAAGAAAGAGTGACTTTTTGAGGGGGTAGGTACATATATATTCCGGTTTGTGTGCTAGATCAGAAACCCGCTTATAAAGCCTTCGTCAAGTAACACAGACACATGATGAGTTTTTACTGTCACACAGAAAGGAATATACACCCAGGCCCAGGGCGAAAGCGGGAATCGAACCCGCATCCGTTATAGCGCGTAGACTGCTAAACCACTCGACCATCCAGGCCCTAAAGGATTTTGAACATTAATTAGTATGTATGTTTGTTTGCACCCCTTAGAGCTCATATTAAAAGAGCAGTGTGGACTTCAATTTTGGTACACGAGTTCTCATTATCTGTTTTACATCATATTAAAATTTTTGGCAAAATCTCACACGCACACACTGCCATATAACTTTTGGGCTTTAGAGGTATTGATGGAAAACGAAAGAGATACAGATAGCAAATTTGCTAAATGATTTACCTGCATCTGTCTGTTGTCATAATAGTTTCTTCAACATTTAGAGAGACGCCTCAAATGGTAGCTGTCATCGAATTTTATATGTTTGATAGATATTGAAATCAACTTATGGAGCATAATTGCCTATTAAATGCATATTAATTTATTGAGTGTTTAGTGAAAGTCATGTAGTGTAGCACACCCAAAGCTCTAGCAACAAATGCGGATGATTTTGGATGATAAAGGTCTTTATATGGAAAGGTACCATCTGTGTACTATTAGAATATGTACTATGAGAATAGGGTGTCACATATACGTATGACATTCTATCCTACAGTATTCCTAGGCTAAACCTCCATCGCAACTCATATATGAGCGATATCGAATTTATAATCAAGTTTAGGCAGGCACGTAACAAACTAAATATATGAGACTCGTTTCTAGCAATGTGTTATAATTTTTTAATTTACTTAATTATCGATAAAAAAAGCTTTGCAGTGGAAAAATAACTTTTAGAGAACGAAAAACTAATTTCGAACTCAACCTGGACATTCTTATATTTTTATAAACTTCCAAAACAAATCAAAATCGTTGAAAGTTTAGTCACATATTCTTTTCTTAGTTTAGACTCTAAATGAAAACGTGATAATGCATCAAAGTAATTAGAACTACTTAATGCCCAAATTATGCAATTGTTCAAAAACTTAAAACATGATAATATTGACAAGTTTTCTTTAAAAAATTGTGTAAGTTTTGATCTTATAAGAATTTGTTGGGCCAAATTTAACTAAAACACCACTATAATTACAAACACTTTGTCTTTTTTGAATTTAACTGAAACAAATCTTTCGCATAATCGTGACATTTCTAGTAGTTTGAGACATTTCAAAGTGGTTATGGATATTATTAGTGGAAAACGATGAAGGATTTTTGTTATATCCACCATTCAGTAATGCCGTTGTTTTTGTATTTAGTAACTGTAATCACTAAGTACTTTTTATCGTCTAACATATTTTCATTAATTTTAAGATTAAAAAAAATACTTAAATATGATTTTAATTAACATTTGAAAAATAATTAAATAAATAATAATAAATTATTTTAAAGAAAATTGAACTCGTAAATATAACAAGACTATTTAAACCAAAAAAAGAGATCTCAAAAATATCTTAAATGTTAAAACTCCACTAGGTTTTTCAAGGTCTGGTCTTATCTATTGGGGGTCAAAACTATTTCCAGTGAAAAAGAAATAAGTCAGATTGCTATATGGTTGATGTATACACTATGGGGTGGGCGGGGTTTAATTTCGTGGGGGGTTTTAAATTCAATTTTAATTTTTAGTACAGATAAAAAGTTCACAAATGGGGGGGTATTTGAAAAGTTAGGTTTTGTATAACGTTAGGAGGGAGAGTAATATTGTTCAAACAACGATATTTTTTCTCTTAAGACAGGCATGGCTAGTAATACATATTATAAAATTCTACTCTCATCGTTTAAAAAGACATTAATCAAAAAAATATGCAACACTTGTATTTGATTATACCAAAACCGAGCTTAAGTTTGCAGCAGAGAAATGTACTAGGCGGAGGAATTTGCGTAAACAACGCTGCTGGAGCCGAAATTTGGCCTGCTTCTATTGGCTGCTCCTCTGACCATGATATTCGTGCGTACGTTACGTCAAAATCGAAAGAAAAAAAATAATTAAAATAACACTCTAACTGAAGCTAAACTAATATAAATAATTTTATGTCTTGAAATAACAAATAAATTTGTTTATTGAATGTGAAATACCTTTTTGTATTCTATTCTCGCACTCAAAAATGAGAACTATGTACCCTTTTTCTCGTAGAACATTTGTGTACTGCAAACTTAAGGTCGGTTTAGGTGTAGTGGTACGATTTATAAAATTTTAAAATTTTCTTTTAAAAAAATACATAAATCAATGTAATTTGTCTTCCAAAAAAACCTCAAACACCACTACTTTTTTATCCTCTTTGATGTCACCACCACGCACCAACACAGGAACCCGTCGGCTTTTAGGCAGGCAGAAGAAGTAAAAGCAGCAAAAAAAAATCCTTCGGTCGTGAGTGAGCAAGCAAACAAACAAGCGACAGAGGGTAAAGGAAAAATCACTGCGCTAGGAATATAAATGAACTGATTCGAGGAGTCAGTGTATCAAGTACACCCCAGATGTTCCTCCAGGGGTAGTACTGGAGTACTCTAGTCCTCCCCCACGCCTTTCTGACATCGTTACCGGGAAGGAAAACGTATAAACTGTGCTGAAAAAAAATGGTTCCTGCTTAAGCAAGGCATGTTCTATTGATTCGGTGTCTACTACTTGTGGGGTGCTGAACTCTGCACTTGTTTTGTGGGGTTGAACTGCGATAGAAATTTATAGCTTTTATTTGTTTATGGATTTTATTTGGATCTCTTTTTTGGGTTTACGTAGGGGGAAATAAAAGTTTCAGTAAAAAAGTGTATGAGAATGTCCTGGTGGTAATCCAGTAAGCTCTTCTGTAAGCCCAGTAACGCATTCTTTTAAATATTACATTTTGAATGCTTCGGAAAGATAAATGTGTCGTTGTTGTTTCTCCTCCGCGTGACCGAGAAATCTAATTCAGGTTCGTGAGCCCGTTCACTCTGAGAAAGTCATGCACCTATTTGGGATCTTCTACCAAATATTGCCTAGTAAGCCCCAGAAAAACACTTATTTTTTAAAAAAGAAAACTGGTAATTACCTGTGGATAAATAAGATACTTTAAGGTTGATGACAACTGAGGACGAATTATAAGCTTTGTATGTATAAGAGTAAAAGGAATTATGCGAATGTCCAACTTAAGTAGGTGGCTGCCCTATTGATTTAGTGACCACGATTGATAAAGTGCTGAATTCTGTATTTGTTTTGTAGGTTGTGCTGCGATAGAAATTTAGAGCTTTTATAATTTTGCATTCGTTTTGGTGGTTATGCTCGGATAGGAATTTTAGACATTTTATAATTTTGCATTCGTTTTGTTGGTTATGCAGGATAGAATTTAAAGCTTTTATAATTTTGCATTCGGTTTGTTGGTTATTATGCACGGGATAGGTATTTAATCTTTTTTCTAATAGTTTATGTATTTCATATTAGAATATGTGGAATGTTTTATGAACTATTTATTTTATTGATATTCTTTAATGTTTTATAAATTATTTATTTTTATTATATTTTTAATACATATGTCAACTCTAACTAAAACTAAACTCTAAATATCATATTTGAAAATTTTGAAAAAAAAAAAAATGAGAAAAAATGCAATATCAATGTAAAAACTCATAAACTCATAAAAAAAGTTCATAGTTTTTCCCAAGAAAAAAAAAAACAGCCACGAATTTTATGGACTACGATATAATGCAGTATCAGGTTATTGCGAACAATATTTTACCACAGTAAGTGAATCCTGGTTGGCATCAACTCGCGAACATCAATAAAGCTAAGTGTGAGTCATTCGACGTAAATAGAAGCCTGGAGAAAATAGAAAAAGTGTTGTAACAGACACTTTCTCGGTCTTAACAAAACTCTTTTTCCGTTAGTTAACTTGGCCGTGACCTGTTATAGATCTTCACATTTTTCAATGGATTACAGGGGCATTCGTTACTTAAATAGGATTTCGTGAGGGCTATACTTAATCTTATATGAAACCTCGTATTCGACAAATGTCTGCATATATATTTTATTTCGTTTTTTTTAATCGGATGCCAGTACCTGAAAATATCAGCTACTTTGAAGAAATCCTAGGAGTTTTTAGCGATTAGGTTGCTAGGGTATGGGTTTAGGGTGCTGCTTACTGAAACTTTTTCTCGGATGTACTACAAAAAATGGTATTAGAAGCCATGAAAAATATTTATAACAAATATATAAGATTTTTATGTGAGTGTTAAATTAAATACTTATTTAAGTCAGATTTAGCTAATGAGTTACAATCGAATCACACTTGTTAAAAATGAAACTATCATGCGAAGAGGTGGGATGTTGTTCTCGTGGTAGATGTTCTTATTGTATTGAAATGTTTAATTTTTTTAATATACATCAATGAATATTTTTTATATATTTTTTATCTTTTGAAAAAATTTCGCTTATCAATCTTAAACAAAATTGTAAATAATTATTTTTTAAATATTTATAAACAATTTTTGAAAGTGTGTTGAAAGTTTGAAAAACATCGTCCCAATTAATTTTTCATTTACAATTTTTAAGCCTTTTATTTCAAAATCAAAAATCTGCAACAAATATATGGTTACAATATGCGCTATCGAAAACTTACACTAAAACACTTTGAAAACCGTCTTCATAAATAAACGGAGCATTAAAAAAAAAACCAATAAAATCGGAATTTTGTGAAATATTTTGAATTTAATCTGTATTTTTTCTGTTTTCTTTACCATTCTATGCAAAGAAATCAAATCATAAACTTCCATTTCTGAACTGTTGAAAAACTTTCATAGTAGAAGTGTTGACCACTCGGCGATTCGTGGCGAAACGAAAATAAGGATATCAGACTTCCAAAGAAATCAATGTATGGGTACATAATATATATTTTATGTATGCGAAAAAAAGGACGAATGCGTGACATAATGCATAGTCGGTGTTCGGACGTGATAGATGCATTTCTTCAGATAAAGTATTGGGTCCACTATGATGACATAAAGCGAAAAAAATCAGATACATCTTTTTGCCTTAAGTTATGGGTATCTGTAAATAAAATAGACCTCTTGTTAGTGACACATTTCCGATCAGTTGCAAAATGCCCTTTTTTTCGGAAGAAACTGGATTGCCTCTGACCAACCTCAAAATGATTTTCCTTATATTTCTGCCACCACGAACACGTCCGGGGAACCAGGAAAGAAATTTCCAAGATAGCCCTTCCTTGGGCCATGGGGTTAAGGGGTCTGCTCGAGATTAGGCCTTCTCAGGAGTACGGAGGTTTGAATCCCACACAAAAGTATGTTATGTTAAAAAAAAATTACAAATAATTTTAAAACGTTTATAAATTTAAATAAGGAACCATTGCCGATTTGTTATTAATTAAAATACAGGGAGAAAACATCATTCATGAATGTAGATAAATTATGCCACAAAATGGAATAAAACGGATAAAATGGGTCACCAAATTTGTCTCCAAACGGTACGGACGAATTTAATCAGCCATTACGATATTATTATTACATACCAGTAAGAAATTATTTAAATAGATGCTAGAGTTACTTTGTGTAATATTTTACTATTTGAAACACTTATACACTTTATTATTACTTAATAAATGTTATAAAAAAGGTCAAGGACACTCGACCTTTGAAAATTCCATAGCGAATACCAATGACTATTTTAAAAGAGTCCTTTAATTTTTTTTGTTAGATGAGATCTTAGCTCAACAATTAAAATCCAGGAAGTCCGGATATTTAAAAACACTTATTTTCAATCTTTGTGAAATAAATATCCGCATCTATTTTTATTTTATTAATTTCATTATTCACGTTCGAAAATCCATCCGATCTGAAATGAGAATCGATTCCAAACGTAAGTTCCGGAGCCAAACCTTCAAGTAATCCAAACAAAAGACACTTCCAAGTTGTTGTTCTTTTCCTCCTCGATTTGTTCGGTGACAAAAAAATCCAATAAGCCATCCATTTCCCAGGTTTTTGCTTTCGTGGATTACCTAAATTAAGGCCCGAGCCCCTGGGAAAAACAATGGTAATGGATACGGCGACAACAGTCAATAGCAGCCATCGGATATGGGTTATTAGGCTTCTTAAATTGTCTCCATTAATCAACATCAGCCCTGCAGTCATTCATTAATTGTCGTTTTCCACAATGCCTACATTGCTTTACAAAATATTTCTGGAAACGCTATATAACAAGGCTTTTTACCTTTTTCTGTATTTTAATTGATTGGTTTGACAAACATGTAAACTTAGCATGTTGGATTGAGTATTGTTATTGAAATATCTGTTGTTACAAAGCTCTTTTAACCCATTGGGAACCTTAACTTATTTTAGAGAAGGGAAATGGAGTGATAAATTGTTATTAACTTTGAATAAATAAACATATACAGTAGAGTCCCGCTTATCCGAATGGTACGGGACCAAAAATTTGAGCATCAAAAGTAAAACATTTCTGCATATTGGGAGAAATAAATCCAATTTTTAAATACGTATTTATTTTTTGTGTATTTATTCATGAGTATACATTTCATATTTGAACCATAAGGCTCGGGTATTTTTTTTTTTTGATTAACCGAATTTCGGATAACCGGGATTCGGATAAATGGGACTCTGCTTTATACGCATATATTGTTTTAAACTAATCAAGTTAGTATGTTTTGATTTTTAATTGTGATATTTGTTTCTCTAACACAATTCTATAGTTCAGGTGTGATTGTTTCGAATTGCGCTTTTCATGTTGCTAAAAGCAACTGTGGAATCTTGATCAAAATGGCTTCTTAATATCGAATATCATTTTACTTTTTTAAAGTGTCTCCATCATTAGATAAAGGAGATGCGTATTCATTATGAGATATGTTAAAGTTAACTATCATTACTAAAACAGTCAGGTCTTACATATTGAAATGTGACGGTCGCTAAAAATAATAACCAAATTCATGACTTTAAACATAAGATATATAAGAAAATAATTAAGCACAACCCCCCCCCCCCCCCCCCTACCCAAATGAAGATACTGCAAGTTTTTTTTTGTATCATAAAATTAATTGGTTATACTATTATGCAACTTATTGGTTTGACTCTATTATGATTGCAAATAACTCTACTAATACACCAGTTTTTTTTTTGTTGAAGCACCCACTTTCAGAAAAAAAATATTATTCTACTATTGGAAAACTATGAGTTTGGTTCTATTTGGCTTGATTGGAATTGGTTTTGGTTCTTTATGGTTGACTTATTGGTTTGGTTCTATTATGGTTGATGAAAAAAACTCTATTCACCAGTTTTTTGTTTTTTCTGTTTAACCATTTTTTTGTTTAAGCACCAACTTTCGGAAATAACTACTATTCTGTTGGAAACTTATTGGTTTGGCTCTAATATGGTTGAAAATAACTCTACTATACACCAGTTTTTTGTTTAAAGCACCAACTTTCGGAGATACGTGATGAAAAGATTCTCGGTCCAATTATGCCTTTAAGTAGCCTATTCGCCCCATTAAAGGATATCTAGTAATATGTCTATTTTATCATCATGATTGGAAGTTAAAAACAAAATCGAATCAGGGTCATAGAGTATGTTTCATGTTTCGAATTATAAGCCCTTATGTTTGTGGAGAATTTGTGAAATGACGCAAGAGAATACTCGACCCACGATTCTCTGTCACTCAGAATTTCTTTATTCTAGGGTCGTTAAATGAGGATATGACATGCTTGGGAGGGTATCTCTGGGGAAATTGTTAAAACAAAAACAGCTATTCGGCATGCTGGTGGCTGGTAGTAATTAGTTTTTCAGTCCCAAGGCTACAGAAACTGTAACGGCCAACAAGTGACGTGTCTCACAGTTCTTACGTGAATTTAAATACCATATCGATATATTTGTTTGCAGTTACATGTTTCAAACTAGGGGTGCGTAACACTCTTTTTTCCCCAATAGGGCTGCATATTTACGGGAAATCCTTTGCAGACTCGGTATATTCTCAGAACTAAGTGTCCATTTTGTGGCACCACATGGAACTTCGATATACGATTTGACGAATTGATTACGAATATCTGAAGCTATCTGTGGATGGTTTAAGTATACCGAGATTTAATTTTTGCGGAGAGAACCCAAGTCAAATGGATACTCCAGTGGAATCTTTTTTCATGCCTCATGAATGCGTACACTCTTTTTTCCCCAATAGTGGCTGAAATATCTGACGGGATTCTTTTGCCAGATCGTATATTCTCCAGAACTATGAGTCAATTTTGTTTGGCCCACATGGCAACTCTCGCTATCGATTTTGACGCATAGATTACGATAATATCTGAGCTTATCTGTGGATGTTTAAAGTATTACCGAGATTTAATTTTTGCGGAGAGAACCCAAGTCTAAATGGATTAATCAAGGAATCTTTTACATGCCCATGAAACGCGTACCTCTTTTTTCCCAAAGGGCTGCAATATTGAGGGAAATCCTTTGCAGACTCGGTATATTCTCCAGAACATAAGAGTCATTTTGTGGCCCCACATTTGGCAACTCTCGCTAACGATTTGACGCATAGTACGAAAATATTGAGCTATCTGTGGAAGTTTAAGTATACCGGAGATTTCATTTTGCGGAGAGGAACCCAAGTCAAATGGATCCCAGGAATCTTTTACATGGCACATGAAAGCGTACTACATGACTTTTAATTGCTGCTCATTAAATCAAAAATCAAAAATCAAAATCAAAGGTGATTGTTTTCTCAAAAATTTAATTTCAATAACTTTAAAACCTAAATTGTTCAAGAAGGTCCTTACTCTTTGAGTATGCGTGATTTTCACAAGAACCATAATTATGACGTCTGACAGTTAATATGCGAATTCATGTGCTAAATTTAAAGAGAGTTGCACATTTAGTTGCAGGTGTAGAGTTGTTTTAAACAGACAGGACGGTATCAATTTTTTAAACAGTTCACTTATTTCAGGATCAGTACCTCCAAGATGAAGAAGACCTGGAATCTAATTTCGGATTTTCGACATCATCGCAATGCTTTCATTACCTTATATTTTCAGATTGGGTTATTGAAAGCTAACAATTCAATCAGAACAGATATTTTATTACGTTAAGAATCATGCGCCTTGATTTGCAACGATGTTTAAACTAGGGCGTCCACTTTCAACCTTCGTTTGTTTCATTTATTCTTCCTTGCAGGGCAGGAAACTTCGCAGAAAATAATCATTTAATGCGAGAGTTTGTGGATTTTTTGACTCGCCCAAATCTCCACGAGGCGGAAGAAATAACGGTGTTTAATCATATTCGAAACTTCTGGAAAAATATGTTCGATCTTGCTTTTTTAAACAAGCGACTGGGATCTATTATTTCATCTAAGGGTCATAAATCACAAGCCACAGTCAAATACCATACGAAAAGGGAGGGCAGGAAAAATAGAATAATACAGTCGAAAAATAAAAAAATAAAGATTTTACTTGGACTGGACCCGAATCCGTACATATATATTTTTACCCATGACAGGCGATTCCTTACAATTCTTTTCATTCCGTGTTGAAATACATTCTAAGAAGACCGCTAGTATTCATTCTTCGAGTCTGTTCATTTTTTGAAGATGTATAAAATATCTGTTTTTTTCTTTTCCTTTACTGCGCGTATAATAATGGCTAGTAGAAAAAGAAAAGTTAAAAAATATTTATGATGGAGAGCGGCTAAAGATCTGATATTATATCAAAAAGGGGTGGTTTTCATATAAAGGCGATGTGTAGCGGGGAAATAATAATCTGCCACCGAAATGATTAATAATAAATATTAAATGCAAAAAACGAATGAAAAAATCTGTCGCTCTTTTCGATTTTGAGCGGCGAGGTTGAAAAAACAGCTACTATATACCAAGGCAGAAAACGCAAATACACTGGCCTTCCTCATCACACTACAAATCATACAATGCATTAGAAGCGGGGAGGGAAAATGAAATAATAAATTACTCATAGATGGCGCTGCTTTGTGAGTATTGAGAGTCCGATGTTTGTCGGTGGGCCTTTCTTAAAAGTCAATTCCACTAGATATATTTAGGGAAGTATGTTATTTAAGTATTTTCGTGGCAACGCGTATTCGCTTTGGAAGAATTGTTTTATCATGGGAAATGTTTCAGCGTTGATTTTGTTTAAAGGCATCTACAAATATTTAAAAAAAATTATAAAAACAATTTTTTTTATACAGTTTATCCTTCTAAGGAATTTAATAATTTAACGTCTTACATGATTAATTGGCATAATCTTTACTTTTTTTTTAAAATTAAATTTAATTGATTAGCATATTTGAAATCAAAAGCCTCTTATTCAAAGCATAATTCAGGTTTCGTGGAAAGCTCATACGTGAACGTTGTCTTGGACAATAATTTTCCTTACTACAGTGTAATTCTCTATATTGCAAATTAATTTCTGCGTTAAATTATCATTAAAAAATAATGTTTTCATATTTTGTAATATTTGTATAGTTAAATGGTTGTAAATGACTCATCCATTCTTTAAAATTTAGGAAATTGGAGAAATTGTAAACATTTTATTATAAAAAATAAAACACAAAGAAGGTTTAAAGACAATTCTTAAAATAATATTGAAGATAATAAATGTTTAATAAGATGCTATCTTTTTTAAAGATTTTCTTGTTTTAAAAATTTTTTCGACAAAGTTTATGCCATTGTGATTCCTTTGAAAATTTTTTTAAGACAATTTAACAAAACGTTTTCTGGGAAGCATCCACTCTTTCCAACTAGTGGGGACTTTGCAGGTTACTAATGCCAAGATCCTCTTGAAAGGGGAGGACTTCGGCGAGGCTATTGTTAGCACTGTGACTCCGGTAGAAGAAACTAATAATAGTCCGGCCATAGTGTAATCGACAAGATGGTATGGACCGAAAATAACCGGATTAATATAAGATAGGCACATGGCGGTGAGGCAGTCGCTGTTGTGACCGATCATTGCATTTAATTGAAGTTGAATTTTGGTTGAGGTTGTTTGGTTTGAGGTGGATTTTTTATATATAGAAACAATGAATTGAGGTTTTTCAGTTAGTTTTGAGTGAGCAATTGCATAATAACTAGATCATATTTATTGGGGTGTTTTAATAGTAGCTCTCTGCAACTTTTTAAGCGTTTTTTTTTTTAAATTGCTTCATATTTTTGGTTCTTTAATTTCTATGACTTCTACATGGAGTATAGGAGTTATTTAGTCGAAAGTTATTTTCATTTTTGATATTAAATTGGATGTGTAGTTCATTTGAAAATAAGCCATTAGTTTTAAAATATATAAATACCATTATTTAAATTTTTATATCGTTACAGTCGGGATAAGAATTACAGCTGGTGCATTTCCACAATAATTGTTTTTAAACACATCTGTTTTGTATTTTCTTATAAGGCAAAATCCGAAATTACTTAACAAAAAACGAAAGATTATTTCAGTTAATCCGTAATAAATTATAATTTAAGTAAAAAATAATCATGACTAATTTTAAGTTATCCCAAAAATTTCTTGAGAGGACAATACAGTTCCATTGGATTGCTAATATTGTTCGATTGGTTAATGAATGTACTGTGTGGAACTCACCTTGTCAAACACCAATCATCGGAAAACCAATCGTTGAAATCCAGAAATGAATTCAATCAAAAATAAATTATGTCACTTGAAACTCGACAAACTCCTGGTAAAACCCATTTCTAAAC
>CM043119.1:39828131-39998517 GCA_023701765.1 Hylyphantes graminicola | reverse complement strand
TGAGGAGTGCTTTTACTACAGTCGTGGTGCCATCTAGTGTTAATAATGTAAGTTACACTTTACATTCTAAATACTTAACGTGTGAGGTAAACTAGAATTTTTAGAAGGTGTAAACAGTTTACGACGTCTGCGTATTTTTCACTAACTAAACGTTAATAGTAATTGTAAAACTTTGAAACAATTCTTCAAGGCAACCGTTTATCAATTTGCTTGTTAAAATATTTTTTTTTTTATTTTTAATTACTTATTTTAAGAAAGCATTATTCATGGCAGTTAGTTACTTTCATTTTTGAAAATTATAAATTTCCTCAAATAAACACTGTTATTTAAAACTTTTTAAAAATGAATACACTTTCGAAAGAAATTATACAACTATTATTACAGCTGTAATACAAGTTTGACATTACAACTTGTAAAGTGCTTAAGTAAATATAAGAACCAAGGACTTAAGCTAACTTTATAAAGAAAGTAAATATCTACTGTAAAGTTTAATTCTAAAATATTGAAATTTTTAAATTCATAGTAATATAAAAATTTATATGCGTAAACATTAATAAAATTAGCAAGGAAAACTTCTGGGAAAATAATAAATTAGAACGGTACATAGCGTGTGTACTTCGCATTCCAAATTCCAATGATAAAATGACAGCAAGAAACAAAATTACTTAAATTCATATGTATAAATATGTAACGTTTTTTTTTCCTATCAAATATAAGTAATGAAATAACTTTATTTTAATGGAAAGGTTGTTTATTGATCTAAATATTAGTTTCGTTTATTAAATTAGAATGAAAATAAAGTTGAATTTAATAGAGTACAATTTACCTTATTAGCTCTTCTGAAACTTTTCCTACACATAAGAAAACACTTAGAAATAAGTGATTTATCCTTAGTACTTACATGTATCTATACAAGTTTGAAATAAAGTTCACAATTACACACTCCAAATATATTCTAAAAAAATAGCTATCAAATATATCGCATAATATAAATAGCAATCAATTTTATATCAAATATGTATAAAGAAAGGGTAATTATTTGATTAATTGACCTCATCAAAATGATATAATCAGTAAGTGCAATTTTGAATCTGATATTAAATTATTCCTCTCCCAATTATCTTCCTGTATTTCATATTGAATAAGGCTCGAGAAAATAAATTTTATTTTAATAAAACGGAAATGTTTGAAGAAATTAAGATAGATGCCTAACAATTATAATATTAATTTTTAATTATTAGCAGTGAATCCCCAAAGTTTTAGTTAACAATAAGAAGATCAAATTAAAGCTTAAGAGACAAAATGAAATATGAAAAAAATTATTGACATTGCTCATTAAATATAGCTCGTGGCTCATTTAGTCAATACAGGGATGATTTTGTAATTAAGTCGATCCATCTCTAATATTTATAATTTTAAAGTTCGATTCTTATTATTGAATCTCTAGAGTTTTATTTAACAATAAGAAGTTAACAGTGCACCCTGAGAGATAAAATTAGATAAAAAAATTTATTGACGTTACTCATTAAATGTAGTTCCTCTCATTTAGTCAGTACAGTGATGATACTGTAATTAAATCGATCCATCTCCAATACTTATAATTTTAAAGCTCGATTCTTATTATTACATCTCTAGAGTTTTATTTAACAATAAGAATATAACAATATACCTTGAGAGATAAAATGAAATAAAAAAAGTGATTGACATTACTCATTAAATATAGTTCTCTCATTTAGCAAATACAGTGCTGACGCTGTAATTAAATTGGCCATCCTCCCAATTAGCTTTTCTGTAATAATTCTTCGAGTGAGTAAGCTTCATAAAACGGTAGTTACTTTTAAGGAATCTCTATCGTTCCGGGAAATTATGATAATCAAAATAGATTCCTTTTCAAAATGAACGTAATTGCTGCTGACGGGCAAGTATATATTCCCAGATAGAACAACCAATAAAGTTACAGTCTCGTGGGAAGCCAAACGTTCATTAAAGGCAATTACTGAACAGCAAATTGAGTTACCGAGTCCCAGAGTAGCCTAATGAGGTGGTTTTAAAACATTCCGTTTGACTTGCCAAAGTTTTCTAGGCAGAATTTTTGGAGGAATATCTGAGCGAAAACTTAATTGTAGTTCGTTTTTTTAAGTAAAATTAGATTTGAAAAAATAGTTTGGAGTTTAGTTACTCTTTTAAAGTACTAAAAAATAAATATTTTTTTGAGCCGAATGAAAAAAGTATTTGGTTCTGTGATTCAAAACAAATTATTAAATACTTGATTGTATCATAAATATATTAAGTATTTACATTAGTACCTCTACATTAAGAAATTAATAAAAAACATAGTTAATATATCTTTCATATAAACTTTATTACATTGCGTGATCACAGAAAACGTATTTTAACTAAATAAAATATAATAATTATAATTTAGTTTTTGAAATCAAGCATAAATTGTTAGACGTGGAGTCGGTAAAATGGCAAAATTCGTTTGTTGTATATTACTTCGAAAATTCTAAAACATAAGGTCGATGCATAAATTTCGTCTAACAAAAGTAGATATTATGAATAATTATTTATATTAACATTGCAATTTTTCTATTATCGATAGCAATATAGGCAAAAATATAATATTTTATACTTTTTCAGATTTTAAAAGAAAGACGGAGACGTTGAAATGAGATCCAAGTGGTATGGAGTATATTGTGTCAACAGGGATTTCGATGCCAGTCAAGGCAAAAAAGAAAGGTGACAAAAATAATGCAATAAAGTATCAGTCAGGTTGCAACAAAAAAAATCATCCAACATTTTTTTTCAATAAAATAGGGATAAAAAAACGGGAAAATCCATCAATACAAAAGAAAATTAAATTTCTTTAGATTTTTAAACATGGGTTTCCGTAAACTATGGTAATGAGGATATGACAAACTAATTTAATATTAAAAAATATAAAATTAGTTTATATTAAAAAATGCATGTATTTTACAATGCCAAAATATAAAATTGAGGCAATGTATTTTTTCACTTTTTATTACAAAAATTCTGATTTTTTTTTAAATTTTATTTTCAACCCTTTTATTTTTTTTAGCAGTGGAATTCGACAAATAACGTTTCGGCAAAAAGAATGTGAAGAAAATGATTTAAATAAAGCTAGAAGAGAATCGAGTAAAAGTTTGTAAGTATGCTTATCGATACATAATTAAGACTTGATCTCTTTTGCCAGCTTTTGGGCTCACAGCGGACGGGCCAGTGAAAACATTCCTGGAGTCACTTTCTGCTGCTTAATATATATATTTTTTCGAATTAATAGATATATTTTCATAATCGAGTGAAAAAAATCGGATTTTTACAGCATAACTTTAATATCAGACGCGTAAGAAAAGTTATACTTTTTAGAAACATTGATTAAAAGGTTACTTTTTTTCACCCAAAATCAGTGAATAAACGTATTTTTTCCACTCTTTATATAAGATGCCAGCAATGCAAGTAAAACTATTTTGTGGATACTAAATAACTATTTATTAACTACTATGATTATATTAACTACAATGACACGGTTAAGAGATGTAAAGACTTTTTTAAAAATGATATAGACATTAAGAAATTGGCTATAAGTTTATATTGAATAACATAATATTTCAAACGTGTTAATTTAAAATGCCCAGCGTAAGTAAAATATTGTAAATCGATTTTTAGTTATACTAAATATTCTTTGGATTGTAATAATTTTTAATTCGTTTTAATTGTAAAGGTTAAAATGATTAAAAAGTGCATGCATAATATCAGGAAACAGGGAGTCCACTTTTTATATTGCAAAACCCTAAAGATTTTGTTCTAGAAATTAAATGCCACGGAAATTAGTCATTCCAAAGTTGTATGAACAAGGAAGTATTTTTATTTTATGAAAAATATATTTTGACGCGTTTGATTGCAATCCTTAGTGCTTACAGGAAATAAAAAAATATTATTTTCGTCTAGCATGTGTTTGATTTAGAAAACTAACACAAATTACTCAACTAGTTATTTATAGATATCAATTTTTAAGAGCTTTAACTTTAGATTATAATTTCAAAGTTTATCTATTCTTTTATTTTTAGTTGGGTCACAACTTAAAATATTTTATAAAGTAATATATTTAATTTTATTTTACTTGTTGTACAATTGATTCGATTATTTTTTTAAAAAAAAAAGAATGGATTTTTCTATTAGTCTTATGTCGTTTATTATTTCGCGAATTTTATAAATATTATATTGTAAATCATCAGTATTTCTTGAAATATTTCTTTATAAGTCATGAAACCATATCTCAAACTTTTGCAGACCTACCTCGAACGCCACCTCGAAGAAAAGAATCGCCGTAATTGGGGGTGGTTGCGTTGGACTGACCACCGTAATCCAACTCAAAGACGAAGGCTTCGAACCTGTCTGCTACGAAAAGACCGACAGACCAGGCGGGACATGGTGCTACAGGGAAGAATCATACGCAGGACTGGGTTCGATCATGCCTACAACAATCATCAACCACAGCAAAGAGCTAGGAGCCTACAGCAACTTTCCTCCAGCCAAAGAATTCAACAATTACATGCGGCATAGCGAGATGTATCAGTACTTTATGGAGTACTGGACGACCCACGATTGTCTGAAGCACGTGAGATTCAACATGGAGACGACAAGTATAAGGCGTGCTGAGGACTACGACCAGACTGGACGGTGGGTCGTGACTGTGAGAGATACTGCTAGTGGGCAGACCTTTTCTGAGGTGTACGATGCAGTAGCGGTGTGTGTTGGGCATATAAACCGGCCAAAGATACCAAACTTTCCTGGACTGGACAGCTTTAAAGGGCGGATCTTGCACACGCATACCTTAAAAGGTGTCGAGAAGTTCAGAGGTGAGAGAATCGCAGTCGTTGGGATTGGGTGCTCGGCTCTGGATGCTGCAGTTGAAACGAGCAACGTTGCAAAGCAAGTAAGTACATTGGTTGAATCAGTAGTAAACATTTGAGACTTTATTATTTTTCATTTGCTAAAAAAGGGTTGGTCTTTGGTTTACTTAGTGGCCTTTAAGTTCGTATTGGTATTACCTTTTTGTTAACGAGTTAACTCCAGCTTAACACAAACATAAGGAACCTAGAAGAAAATATATACAAGTAAGAACACAGTAATAATAAGAAAAATGAGGTTAGTTAGGTATCTGAGAAGTAGCTGACTTGGAGATCAAACTTATACCATTCGTTAGAGAAAAGCTCCATACATATGCTTTGATTCACTTGTACCAGTTTTCCAGATTAATTATTTTTGACCACACACACATCAACTCCTTGATGCACATATTTGCAATACTAAAAATACGGACTTTTTCCCTTGCCTCTTAGGCTTATTGGCAATAAAAGAATTTTATATTGCAAAAATTTTATCATAATAATATAAGGTTTTTCTGGATATAATAAAATTTTTTTTTTATATTTTATTCTGCAGTTCAAATATCTTAAATTTATAATTGAGCTTTTCATGGATAAATGTTGTTTTTTATTTATTGCCAGGTGTATCTCAGCACCAAAACTGGGGCTCTAGTCATGACACGAGTTGGACCTGGAGGATATCCAATGGACTACAAATGCATGCGTCGATATTTGACCGGTTTTCTAAACATCCTTCCTCGCAGCTGGTGCAGTTGGTTCATCGAGAAAGTCTTCGTCGAACCGAAATTCAAGCGAAAAATGTACACCATCAACCCCAAGTATCCCTTACTTTGCAAGGACCCAGTCATCAACGACCACATCGGATCCAAACTTCTATCAGGCTCCATTGTACAGAAAGGGAACATTAGCCACTTCACGGAAAACGGGGTGGTGTTCATTGGCGATGAACACATAACGGAAGTGGACACTGTCATCATGGCTACAGGATATACTTGGAAGTTTCCATTCCTGGAAGAAGACATCGTAGTTCACGAAGACGGTGTGTTCCAGCTGTATAAATGCACGTTTCCAATGCATTTAAAGCACCCGACGCTTGCACTAGTGGGTTTCATTCTGGTATGGGGGCCTGGCTTTCCTTTAGGTGAGATGCAGGCTAGGTGGGTTGCCAGTGTTTTTGCTGGGAAGTTCAACCTTCCTAACTTGCATAAAATGGAAAAAGATACAAGAAAGAGATATAAGAAAAACGCCAAGGAGTATGCACCTAGTGACAAGTCATCCATTCGTGTAGATTATGTGCAGTACTTGGATGAAATTGCCTCACTCATTGGTGCTAAACCAAATTTCGCCAAATTATTCTTTACTGATATAAAACTGTTTAATAAATTGATGTTTGGACCTTCTTTATCATATCAGTACAGATTACAGGGACCTCATAAATGGAAAGGTGCAAGAGAGACCATTTTTAAGTGTAAAGAACGTGTACTTTATCCTCTTCGCAAGGAAAGGGACAGTAAGAAAGTAGAACAAGCCCATACAAATTTAGCATACGTACATTAATCAACATTGTATGAAACTGTAACACTTATGTGCAATGAATAATACTTCATAATTTATGAAATTTGTACTATGTATGAAATAAAATGCATAATAATTTGAAAGATTTCCCAAAAAGTATATTTTTAATTTGTTGTAATTTAACTAATAAAATATAATAATAACTGTTATATTTTAACTTTCTAGAAGTGCTGCGTGCATTAAAACCTGAACATTTGTATTTTTAGACATATTACCTTTAAAAAAGACATACATATACAGTAAGATAGCATACACCCTTTTAATTTTTTTTCTATTTTCGAATAGTGAGATATAACACTAGGAAAAGGAGCAGTTGCTTTTGAAGAAACTTAATATTCTATAATTCCAGATTCTAATAGATTATATTCTTAAATTTGAAAAAAAAATATGTTACTTGCCAAGATCAAGATTATAAGCACTTGACGCGTGGCGAGAATAATTTATCAAACCTGAAACAGTTCTTAAGGAAGTCTAAGGGCAAAAGTTGTCGGTAAGTGTCCTTGAACGCATGAAAAGCTACGAGGAAGAAGAATTAAAATATCATAATTATGATTTTGTAAACGTTATAACAACTGAGATTCAAATATTTAAATAACATTGTAGCTAAAAAGGATCACCACAAGACCTATCATTGTAAGTGCAATTTCACTTGTTTATCCGAGTTTTCGTTGCTTCTAACGAATGAACAATGTTATTAAAATTAAATTTTGCGTAATGTTTGGTATAAATATAGTCTCGTTTTTTTTTAAAAAACATGGGGCGCACGATATTTCGGCCGCTTTCGGCCGCGATATTTTGGCCCGCGATATTTCGGCCGCGATATTTTGTCCCATTACCATTTATTAGATGTATCAAAAAATATTTAACTCTTTTTCCACGGAAAGCAACACATTGACACAAGAAAATCCGTTCCACAACCACCATTCTATGAGCTTTTTACCTATGGGTAACTAACAATCGATGGATTATTCTTCCAAAAAAAAAAACAGTTTTCTGTCCAGGTTATTTATTTAGAAAATAGTTATGATTATCGATGGTTTCTTTTAGTTATTATTATTTAAAACTTCGAGAATGTTCTCATATAATTTAAAATGTTCTAACAATTGAATTTAAGGGTTAAAAAAATTACCAGACAATTTTGGAGCATTGCATGACTATTTTATAATTTTTTCAAACTGTTGGTTAATCAGTGGATTTTATAATTTTTTCAAACTGTTGGTTAAACAGTGGTCACCCTGTAGGCATATCATTTTCGAATATTTGATAAAACATAAACACTTTAAAAGCAAGAAGATTAATTTTTATCGCCAAAATTGTGAAAGATGTTTTTTTTTTTTTTTTTTTTGCAATCGTGTTTTCTCTTGCGATGGGTTTCATATAACCTTATGAAGCATAGATGCTTGTTTATCCATTTATAACAGGATATTATTTACAAACAACTTGAAATCGATACAGGTAAAGGGATATTTTGTTGTTTTACATGGTAAAATCTGTTCCTTTGTCGGATAAGATTTGAAGGGTCTATTTTCAAAACTCGCAATCTCAAAATTAAACTGAGATATATGGACAGCCCTTTTGTTGGCGATTTCGTTCAGTTAAATTTACCATTATCAATGAATTTTGCAACTGGACCGTTCATTACTTTATGAAAAGGCAGGATAGTGTGGGATAAGAAAATTATGCTTATTTATTTGAATTTGTAGAAAATAGTTTTAGCTTCCACACTACGTTTATAACGTAAAGAGTGGAAGGTTTTATAATCGTTCAGTCCGTCCTTTTGTCACCCACTTTAACAGAAAGAACCAAATGTCGCACAAACAAGTGCGATACATCATTTTAAAGCAAAAAATCGGGCTAGGTTATATTCCAAATTTCATTAAGAAATTTAAATTAGAAGTATATTTAAAATTTAAATAACTAAAAATTTAATCTACATTAAAATAACATGCACATTCCATTTTCATTCAATATTTTCACTGTTGCCATTTCGCCAAACGTACGAGAAACTTTATTTAAAATAAAAATAAAACTTTTGGAGGAATATTTATCTATATGATATAATTCGGTTTGGATTGTTGTAATATCACAATAGAGTTCTTTGATGGTTCGTTATATATGTATGAAGATACACTGTTAAAAATTTCAGTTCAACGTTGAACCAAATATTGGTGAAAAAATAAGAACTTCTGGCTGATGCACCATAAAATGGTTCAACCAAATATCACATTCTTTAATTAGACCTGCTTTCACTAAAAATTGGTTCGGCTACTTACGAAAGTTCGGTTCAACTTCTACTAACTGCAACCGACAATTTAACTGCTTACACAAATGGGGGCGCCATAAGTAGTACTGTTTCTGCTTGCGAATCGGCCAAGTGTCCGTGGCCGAGTGGTAATTTCATCAGCCTAGAGATTCAACCATCTCAGGAGAGTGGGGGTTCGAATCCCACCTACTGCCTGTCATCCTTTGAAAAGGATCTCTTTATTAGAAACAGCAGAAATAATCATCAATGCACCATGGGCCCGAGTACACTGGGACAGACGTTCTCGTTAAGTCTGTGGGGCCCAAAGTCCAGAAGGCGTTAACCTACGAAATACCGTTTTTTTTTTCACCTTTCACTATTGCTATGCATTGGGAGAACCTTTTTATGGTTCAACCTCTCACCATAGTTACGCAATTTGAAAATACCATTTTATGGTTCAACATTCTACCAAATCATGGTTGCAGCAAATTTGAACCATATTTTGGTTCAACCTTGAACTATCATTTTTAACAGTGTAGATGTATACAGAATTCTAATTTTGCATTAAAATATGCCAGGTTTTACTTTTAATTTTAAAGCATCAATTTTACTAATTATATATTTTCGAACTATAAATTAAATTTTGGCGACTAAAAGATGGTTATTAAAGAAATTGCATCATTATTCTACAAATTTTAAACGAATTTAGCAAACGATAATGAGTAATTTTTAATTTGCGAATAAATATTAATGAAAATAGTTAATTTTCACAATACTAATTTCTTTCTGAGGTGTATAAATAGTGTGTTTCCTGTAAGCATAAGTACTGTGTGGAAGCGGTTTAAGTGACAGATTCTGTAACAAACTTACTTGTTTATGCTTTTCTACCCCTTCACGTTAAAATATATAACGATGACAAGTCGAGGTACTCGCCTTGGAATGCATTTTATGTAATTTCGGATTTAATTGAAAATATAATGTAATACAAAAGTTTTGATACAATTTTTTTTCATTAATTAATATGTATTTTTTAAAAATAAATTTTCTGTATTTCTGTATATCGTATTAAAATGAGAATGGAATATTTTTGTTATTGGCTTAATGGTGCAATGGTGTTATTGGCTTAATGGTTTTTGTTATTGACTTTTGTTATTGACTGGTAACGAAGTTACTTTAAGGTGTCATTCCTGTTCTTCTTGGACTTTTGCATCGATTGTTGTTCATTTTATATTTATCTATCACTTTCAAGCAATAACGACAAAAAATAATTTAGTTTCATTTAAAATTTATGTTGCCACTTAGCTTATACCTTTAAAAAGCTTTGATTCGTATCCTCGACTGAGTGATGGTCATAAACATCCAGCTAATGCATTGGTTTTCAAATTTTTACTTCGCCGAAAGTATTGACATAAATTGTTTTTTTTATGTATAGGAATCGTCATAACAGCAAAATGAAACATATTAAAAATATAATAAAATCGCATCCCGTTCAAGTATTTATTAATAACGTTTAAGAAGCGTGCAATCCTCTTTAGAATATTTTGAGACCCAATCAAAAACTTTAATAAATAATCATTGAATAACCAGCTGTTATTTTTTGCTCAAATTTGTTTTATTTTGCTGGTATTCTAATATACATGAATTTACCAATTATTAACACATTCGATGACATTGTGTGAGAATGTAAAAAACTCATTTAGTTTTCTTTCAAACTCCCCTTATTTGCAGAAATATGGCTACGCAATTTTCAAAAAGAATAGCCGTAATTGGTGGTGGATTGTCAGGAATCGTGTCCATTGTTGAGTGCAAAACAGTCGGCATGGAACCTGTATGTTTTGAGCAGACAGATAAGATCGGGGGGACATGGAACTACAGAGAAGAGTCCGTAGATGGTGTGCCCTCCATAATGGCCTCCACGTGCATCAACATTAGCAAAGAACTCACAGCCATCAGCAATTTCCCGCCGAGGAAGGAATACAACAATTTCATGAAGCATGACGAACTCTTGCAATACTGCATGGAGTATGCAAACGAACACGACGCGGTGAGGCACATCCGGTGCAATTCGGAAGTGACCAGAGTGAGAAAGAGCAAAGATTATGATGTCACTGGTAAATGGGACGTTACGGTAAAGGATTTGACTGGTGCTGAGACAACTGAGTCTTTTGACGGGGTGCTGGTGTGTACTGGCCACATAAACAGGCCGAAAATGCCAACTTTCCCAGCTCAAGAATCATACAAGGGTGTAATTATACACACCCATAGCTTGAAGAGAGTTAACGAATTCGAGGGAAAGACTGTTGTGGTAGTTGGAACTGGATGCTCAGGCGTAGATGCAGCAGTAGAAAGCAGCAATGTGGCTAAGCAGGTAATTATTGCACACGACTTCTGTTTAAATTTCTATGTACTAGATTTTTACTTCGATATCTCTTTTTGCGGAATTAATTTTAAAATTACGTATTTTTTAATAAATGTTATAATTGTAATTAAAGAAGCACAATAAAGTGTAAAAATCATGATAACACTTATTTAAATTTTAAATTAATTCAATTGATGCCGTATAACTCTTAAGCAAAACTTTATGTTATCAAAAAACCTTTTTTTTTTATAAAAAACGAAGATGTTTTGATGATGATGACTAACGAACAAAATTAGGAGTAAATATTAACTTTTTTAACAATTTAGACTTGTATGATTTATTTGTTATTTCTCAAAATTTAATTTTTCTTTGCAGGTTTACTTAAGTACACGCAATGGTGCACATTATGTGAAACGTGTCTCTACGAGTGGATATCCATTCGACAGTATTTTAGCGAGACGTTGGTTGCTCTTCTTTTTGCAAGTTTTACCAACTAAATTTGCCAGCTGGTTGGTAGAGTCAATATTCTTGGACCCTTTATTTGACCATAAATTGTATTCAGTAAAACCCAAAAGACCTTTTCTTTGTCAAGATCCGAGTGTAAGTGATGAAATTTGCACAAAGTTTCATGTCGGATCAGTCATTCAAAAAACAGACATCGAACGTTTTACAGAAAATGGTGTTGTTTTCAAAGGCGAAGCTTCAGAAACCAAAGCAGATGTTGTCATCATGGCCACTGGATACTCATGGAAGTTTCCATTCCTAGAAGATGGCATTATAGTTCAAGAAGGCAAGAAAATCAATTTGTACAAATGTGCCTTTCCAACGCATCTCCAGAAAGCTACTTTGGCTTTCGTGTCGTTTATCCTTCCATTTGGACCAGGATTCCCTTTGTGCGAACTGCAAGTCAGATGGATAGTACAATACCTGGTGGGAAAATTGAAACTCCCTTCCACGAAAGTCATGCTAAAGGACGTCGAAGATAGATATTCTACGAACTTGAAAAGATACGACTACGATGACAAGATGTCGCTTCGTGTTGACTATCTTCCATACATGGACGACATAGGTTCGTTGCTTGGCGTAAAACCTAACCTACTCAAGTACTTCTTCACCGATTTCAAGCTTTTTGTAAAATTGCTGTTTGGTCCGGTACTGGCATACCAGTACAGACTTACGGGGCCTTATCGATGGGAAGGGGCCCGAGAAGCCATTATGACAAGCGATGAGAGAATGCATTGGCCCCTTCAGAAGAGAAAGGAACCCAAAGAGTCATTGCTCATGATAATCATTAAGAAACTACTGAGAATGTTATTTTTATATTAAAAGAAAATATTCGTGTTTTTTTTTTTTTTTTTGGTATTGCTCCAAATTGAAATGCTTTATCTCATATAGTAACTATAATATTTTGCAATATCTTTTGTAAAATTATGTATTATAAAACTTTAGTTTAATACATGTTTCAAATAGGTATGAACATATTATTTTGTAGATTTAATTTTTGATATTCGTAGTAATGCATGACCTATTTCAGAGACAATAAGATTCAACTTTTATTGATTTACTTCAAAATATAAACAGTTTACATCATTCTTATTAGAGCAAACAGCTTTCCCTTACTTACTACATTATATATATGCCTTGAAAACTAGGCCAGTGTTTTCTTAGAATCGATTTTCTCAAAACTTAAAACATCTCCATGAAAATGCTGAGCCACTTTTGGATGTACAAAAAATGTAATGAATATTTGTTTCTTTACCTTGTTATTTGATTTCATCACTTGCTGCTTTAGGATGTGTGATGACACTTTTTTAAGGGAACTTAAGTTGAAATAGGTTCCAATTTTAGTAAATTAATTTCGTAATTTAGAAGATAAGTTTGTAAGACTGTCGGCCAAAGTTCTCGAATTGATTGTAATCGGATAAAATCTTGGGGTCAAAGTGATAAAAAATTAAAGTTTTATGTAGTAAACTAGGGGGCTCCGCCCCCTGCTCGCTATCGCTCGCCAACCCCCGGAATTGCTGCGCAATTCCATTGGCCGCTTCGCGGCCGGTAGAGGGCTTCGCCCCGTGCTCGCTACTGCTTGCCAACCCCCTAGAATTGCTACGCAATTCATCTTTGTTTGCTGCGCAAACAAACATTCAAGACTAATAAGTGGGTACTGCCAATGCAGGAATGCGCATCTATACAATCTGCATTAAACAAAGCATGCTTCCTGCTCATTAAACATAAATTATTCATGCTCAGTGAAAAACGATTTGATTGGTCGATGCGGTGACGTCAAACTCTTAAGCTTATTTAGTTACCACCTTTGGCTCAGTGCGTTTAATCTTCCCCAAAAACATTTAAAGAACTGAATTGGTGATTTATTCACTGTTTACTAATTCATTATTTTTATTTCCTAATGCAAAAATTAATTGGAACAATCAGGAAGATATTTTAGTTAAAATAACTCGATCAACTTGGAGAGTGCGAAATACGAAAAAAGGGTAGATACATCGGCTTCGGCTGTTTTTACCATAGAGTTAGGAAGGGGGAGCAGAGGTTCTATCCAGAGACGTTGAGTAGAGTGGACTAAACCTGAAATGTCCTCATAATCTAACTTACACAGTCACATGACTGTGTCGCGTTTGGCTCGCATGTATCGCGAGTTTACCTTTTGGTGAGTTTTTTCACAACGACCTGAACACATGAGGCTGACAATCTAGTGGTATAATAAATAAGCTTGGAAAGGTGATGGGGATGAATCGCTAGTTGTTTTTTTAAAGATATTCTTATTATTCATTGATTTATTGATTATTACCCATTGACCTGATTTCCAGCAGGGCAAATGGGGCACGTTTCCAGGGCCCCCTTAAAGGGGACCCTCAAATTTTCTGCATGGACATTTATGATTTATGATCAATACAACTGCCCCACATTTTTTAATCTGGAGTAAACAAAAAAATAATAAATTCACGACCAAAAGTTTACTCTGAAACTGTGCTTAAACTCTGAGTTGATTAATTCACAAAAGATAAAAATAATAATTGTTATTTTTTTTGGAGGGGGTGGAGGAATTAAGCATGCTTTCCCAACTAATTAATTCGGATATTTTTTTAACAGTATAAGATAGGAAAATACACGCAAATATTTTATCGATATATGTTTCGGGGCCCCAAATTTGCCCTGGATATCAGATTATTCCTTTGCTTTTGTACTTCTATTTAAGATTACTTGAACAATTGGATTACGTGGACTCTTTATTAAAAATTAATTTAAAAGAACAATAAGAAGGTTTATGTAGAGTGTTGCTGTAATATAAGTTGATGATTGACATGGTGAATATTTTCAGCCGTCTCTATAACTTTCGTTCTAATGGTCCGATTTGAAAAAATTAATTCAAATCGTGGCTTTTTGAAATATTGCTTTTTCCATTATTTCACCTGGAATAAACCAGCTTTCTAAAACGCATCAATATATTCCAAATTCAATGAATGTTCAACTTTTAAGATATAAAGAACTCAAAAACAACGATTGCAAAAACAGGTTATGTTTTACCAAATTGTATCAAAAATATTCTATCTAAGCTGTCAATTTTCAGATCATGAATTTAATTGACTTTAATTGACTTAATTTGACTTGAAATTATTAATTATAATTAGAATTCTAACAACGTTGACTTAATCATGAATATGATTCTTCAGTATAAAAGAGCTTTTATAATAAATTCTCGCGATAGAAGTATAGTTTATAAAGAACACAATTACTAAAAGTAAGCAGAACTAATTTTACCCGTGAAGTGTGACAAATCCTTTTTTTATACCCTTCTTTACAATTAGGAATTGCACAAGCATTTGGCATATTGCACAAAACGTTACTGAATTAAGAATATAACATTCACGATTGTTAACATGCTCAGAGATTAAAAGAAAATAATTAAATATTTATTATAAAAACCAGAAGAGAAAAATAAGAACTATGCGCAAAAAATCGTCTGCAAAAACATTAAAAAAACACCAAGCGGCTGTGATTGGTCGAAACCCACGTGAGTTGGAAATAGATGCAAGTCACCACTTCGGCTTGCCAGCTGATATGCAGGTCTGGCACAATTTGAAATAGTTCGTAACGAAACGGTAGCGTTAAGTTGCCATATGATAGCAACCTTTCGCCTCTTGGCGATTTGTGATGGTTAAGAAATAATGCTAATTTGCAAGGGGTGGCGGTTTTTTCCCTAAAAAAACCGATTTCCGGTTCAGACCGGCCTCATTGTCAAAACCTGGCCAAAACACCATTTAAAAAAAAAAAAACGATTACAGTTTTCCCTCCCTAAGCTGCTTGAGGCTATGTACACATGACGCGTTTGCCAACGCGCGTTGACCGCGCGTTGGCAAATTGTGAAACCGTACACATGAGGGCGTTGAACGCCGAGTTGAGTGCACGTTAAGGCTATGTACACATGAGGGCGGTTGACCGCGCGTTTGTCAAACGCGCGTTAGCCAAATACATAGAAACAAATGGGATCGTACACATGCAAACGCTCGCTTTGAATCAACGTCGCCAAAACGCGACGGTTGTAGTTTTCCCTTCAACCGCTGCGTTTTCAGCGCGTTCGAGTTACTATACTGGGCATTAGAACGCACACATGTGCTCAGTCGAGCGCGCGCTTTTGCTCGGTTTTGACGTGAATTGTGTGATCTGTGATTGATCATTGTTTTGATCTGTTTGTGTCTGTACAATGGATGCGGAAGCGTTTTTACGATTAATAAATTTGTTTCTAAAACATTACTTTGTCAATTAGGCTAATTTTTTCCTAATTTTGAGGTTTAATAAAAAATATTGTTGTCATTCTTATATTTAAAAGTGTAATATGAATTGTAATAAATAATTGTAATAAAATACCTTAATGTTACAACGAGTTTTTCTTCTGGTGAAATTGCATCCCCTCACAACATATTCACAAGGTGATATGTCATCAGTGATTAAAGATAATAGTTCATCAAATGAACTTATACTCATACGGAAGTAGTTGAAAAACTTGTTGGGGTGTTCCCTTAATTTTGGGTATAGCGTCACAAATGAACCCATGGTTAACCGGTCATCTATAAGGGGATGAACCCACCATCGTCTTTGTCTTCTTTGCCGAGCCTTGTATCTACGATACAATAACCGAAAACAGGTAAACTCTTCTAACTCCATGTATTCGCAATGAGTACGCTTGTCCAACTGACGGATGCCGTGTCTTGCGCTGTCAGCCAACGTGCACTCAACTCGGCGTCCAACGCCCTCATGTGTACGGTTTCACAATTTGCCAACGCGCGTTGACCGCGCGTTGGCAAACGCGTCATGTGTACATAGCCTAACTGACAGCGCAAGACACGGCATCCGTCAGTTGGACCAGCGTACTCAGTGCGAATACATGGAGTTAGAAGAGTTTACCTGTTTTCGGTTATTGTACCGTAGATACAAGGCTCGGCAAAGAAGACAAAGACGATGGTGGGTTCATCCCCTTATAGATAGATGACCGGTTAACCATGGGTTCATTTGTGACGCTATACCCAAAATTAAGGGAACACCCCAACAAGTTTTTCAACTACTTCCGTATGAGTATAAGTTCATTTGATGAACTATTATCTTTAATCACTGATGACATATCACCTTGTGAATATGTTATGAGGGATGCAATTTCACCAGAAGAAAAACTCGTTGTAACATTAAGTTATTTTATTACAATTATTTATTACAATTCATATTATACTTTTAAATATAAGAATGACAACAATATTTTTTATTAAACCTCAAAATTAGGAAAAAATTAGCCTAATTGACAAAGTAATGTTTTGGAAACAAATTTATTAATCGTAAAAACGCTTCCGCATCCATTGTACAGACACAAACAGATCAAAACAATGGTAAGATCAATCACAGATCACACAATTCACGTCAAAACCGAGCAAAAGCGCGCGCTCGACTGAACACATGTGTACGTTCTAATGCCCAGTATAGTAACTCGAACGCGCTGCAAACGTAGCGGTTGAAGGGAAAACTACAACCGTCGCGTTTTGGCGACGTTGATTCAAAGCGCGCGTTTGCATGTGTACGATCCCATTTGTTTCTATGTATTTGGCTAACGCGCGTTTGACAAACGCGCGGTCAACCGCCCTCATGTGTACATAGCCTTACTATTGAAGCGCAGTCCATTCTATTTAATGTCTCTGGGTCTATCACTTTAAATTTAAGGAAACAGGGCTGTCTGGTTTTTCGAGCTACTGCTCATAACAAACCGGCACTGAGGTATCCCAAGATACACCACTTTAGTAGTTTTTTCAGCTACCGCGCATAACATAGTAGCCGGAACTATAGAAACTGCCACTGAGTATTCCAAGATGCACCTCTCTAGCCTGCTTCTTCTGTGCGTTACTGCACACATACATATAGACCGCTCAATTATCTTTCGTAACTCTATGGTTTTACGATCCATGGCCGGAAACTCAAGACCGATGCCAACAGTTGAAAAATAAGCTAGTATCCGTGGGACTGCTCCAGGGCATCACGTAGCTCTAGCGCTAAGCAACGATCTCTACCAAAGCCACGGGACGCAACCTGAAGCAGCCCCGGCACAAAAAAAGCACACCACCACACTTTTTTTCAACGTTTTTGACGTTTCTGATTGGCTGGAGCCGCGTAAGTCACGTGGCTTTCAAGCGTACGACAATTACAATTTTATATTATATAGAGAGACTCATATAAAAGTTATTATGAATCGTTGTATGATAGATTATTTCTTGATAAATATGACATTTGACATGTGGAAATTTTTAAGAAAGTTTACGATCGGCTAACAAACATTTCAACGAAATCCATGTTTTGTATTTTCTATGAGAATTTCGACAATAAAACCTTATGAAATTTGTTTTGAACTTGATTTCAATTTTGGTTAAGTTACGAAAGCTCTGTAACCTTTTTACCTGATACACTGCGATCCAAAAGTTTAGACAATGAAGTTTTTTAGCTGTAAAATTTAGATTTGTGATATTAGAATTTCAAAACATCCCTACATATATAAAATACGTATTTTGAAATGCTATAATTGAAACATAATTGCTTGATTTGCTATAACAATTTTTTGTTTCATAAAATAAAATTTTGTATGGTCCCAAAAGTTTAGACACAAATACGAGATTATGCTAATTTAAAGTACATAATTGCCTAAATATAATTTCGCATTTTATTACATAACCATAATTTCGTATTTTTATTGTTAAATTATATATTTTTTATGTGATAAATTTTAAGAAAAAACGATATCCGGTGAACTAAGCAGATTTTATAACGATATTGGTTCAATTTTACACCAAACAGACAATTAAGCCATATTAAATCTTTATTCAAATCCTATTTGCTTCAAATGTACAAGTTAACATCTCCACATACGAACCGAATGAATAACAGTCCATCACCTTAAAGTTTTGAAACGAATTCGTGGATTTAGAGACATGCATTGACCAATTTTCTTGATGAAACCTGCAGTATTTCCCATATAAAATCACAAAATAGCGACATATCATTCTATTTTGCACTTAAGTACAATGCAGAGATAGTCACCTCATCAAAAACGACAAAAAAAAGAAGGAAATTTTAACGCAAGTTCACTCCACACAATTACGAAAGTTCCTTCTTCATACTAAAATTTGAAGCTTATTGAGAAAAACCGGTTTCTTTGAACCGGTTACAATTTAACCGGTCTCTTTAGTGCTATTTAAACACGTTCAGTTTAACCGAATATTGAAAAATACGCTTTTGAAAACACCGGTTTTTCCCCTCAAAAACTCTAGCATCAAGGTGGTAGTTTGTAATGGTGTAGAGTGAATTTACTTTGAAATAACCGAATTTTTTTGGCGTTTTTGAAGAGGTGACTATCTCTGCATTGTACTAAAGTGGAAAAAAGAATAATATGATGCTATTTTGTGATTTTATATGGGAAATACTGCACTTTTCATCAAGAAAATCGATCAATGAACGTCTATAAGTCTACGAATTCGTGGAAAAACTTTAAGGTGGTGGGCTGGTATTCATTCGGTTCGTATTTAGATATGTTAAATTGCAAATTTGCAGCAAATATGATTTGAATAAAGATTTAAAGTGACTATATTGTCTTTTTGGTGTAAAATTGTACTAATATCGTTATTAAATTTGTTTAGTTCACCGGATATCGTTTTTCTTTAATTTATCATATAAAAAATATATTATTCATCAATAAAAATGCGAAATTAGGTCATTATGTACTTCAAATTAGCATAATCTCTTATTTGTGTCTAAACTTTTGGGACCATACACAATTTTATTTTTTGAAAAAAAAAGAGTTGTTATAGCAAATCAAGCTATTATGTTTCAATTATAGCATTTCAACATACTTTTTTAATATATATAGGGATGTTTTGAAATTCTACTATCCCAATTCTAAATTTTACAGCTAAAAAACGTAATTGTCTAAACTTTTGGATCGCAGTGTATTACCTATCAGGGAAAATAAATATTTCTAACAAATATTTTTCAGTGAGTTCTGCTGTTTAGAATTTGCACATCAGTATTTATATAAGGAAAAAATTACTTAAGGATAAAAAAACAATTGTGATATGCTCTCTAGAGTGTTTATCAAGTAAAATAAAAACATTAATAAATCTGATGATAAAATGGAAACTGTTATAAAACCCAATCTTTACAGAAAATCATATTGCAAGTTAGTGTTGTTATCAAAACCGAAATCGCATAAAAATGAAGTGTTGCTGATTGTAGCTATAGTGGGGCCTTAATCCATAATGTTTTAATGTCTGTACATATTAAAAAAAATGCGTACGCTGTTTGCTTTACCTTTTCAACACGATTGCTTAGAATTGTTATAGAAAACGTTAAAAATGTGAACGTTTTATCTAAAATTATTTCTTTAAACTTGAAATTTGTCAAGTATATTAAAAATTAAGGAATAGCAGTAAAAAATTGTAATTAGTTTATCAAAGAAATAATCCAAAGAAAATAAAAAAAATATTTCTACACTTAAAAACAGCTTGTATTTTTTTTATCATTTCAACTTTCATTATCAGAAATCAGATCAATACAGTTAGATAACTTCTATTTATCTGGTTTTCTATTTTATTATCATGTGCTTGTCGTTCGTTTTCCCTTTGAAATTTATCAAACAATTTACACACGCATTCGAGGCTGAAATTTCTATGAAAGAAACACACACAAAACATGCCGAAAAAGAATATGAAAATCGCAGTGTTGGGATGTGGGTTTGGCGGCTTGGGCAGCATTTTAATGCTAAAAGAAGAAGGCTTTGATCCGATATGCTTCGAGAAAACAGACCAAATAGGTGGTACTTGGTGCTACAGGGAGAAGGCTATTGAAGGCGTGGGATCTACCATGCCTACGACAATCATCAACCACAGCAAGGAGATGGGGGCCCTCAGCAACTGCCCTCCACCAAAGGAATACAACAACTACATGCGACACAGCGAACTGTACCAGTACATCAAAAATTTGGCAGAGGAACGGGACTTGATGAGACACGTAAGACTCAACCATGAAGTCGTAGGTTGCCGGAGGACAGAAGACTATGAGGACACTGGGCGATGGCTGGTGACTGTTAGGGACACCATATCTGGGGTTGAGACAACTGATGCCTATGACGCCGTTGTGGTTAGCGTCGGTCACATCAACAGGTCGAAGATCCCTGCTTTTCCAGGCATGGAGAAGTTCAAAGGCAAAATTGTACACACGCATGAACTAAAAGGAGTTACCGAATACAAGGATCAGAATGTGGTGATAGTTGGAATGGGATGCTCAGCTTTAGATGCAGCTGTGGAAATCAGTAGAGTGGCGAAACAAGTAAGTCAAAAATGTTCAAGAGTCTTTTTTTTTCAAAGGAGGACAAATTTGTGTTAGTTGATACTTTCGATTATCTTAAAACTTTCAGGATATGTTAGTAGTACTATGATAAGAAAAAGTGATTTTCTGTCTTTCTTAAATATGACTTGTTTGACCTTAGGTCAAATTTCGAGGTAATAGACAAATGCTGTTCATTATATCATCCCTCTACTTATAAAGCCATGAGATTTCCATGATTGTTTTTGAAATATGGATACTACCTGATACTAGGTACATGTCAGCATAGTTATTTGCTGGTTAACTCATGGCTTTGAAGGTCAGGGTCCTTTGAAAGATGTCATTTTTGCTGATCTGTGTCATTTTTCTGTCTTATTATAAGCTTAAGCTATAAGTGACCCAAAAAATAATTATTGGATAAGTTTCACACACTAGGGTAGCACTTACTAAAATATAAAACACCATTGGTGACTTGTTACTTTGGTAGTTGCAGGGTCTCAAAGGTGACCATTTTCCAAAAAAGTTCATATATAAAGGTCAATTGCTCGCGAAAGAGAGAGTCAATAACTTGGGGACACAGTTGTAAATACACTTCGAATATTGTAGTTTTAGACCCAGGTTAAAAAGCATATGGTAACTCATTTACTTTTTTTTTATTACAGTCCATTTTATGCAGTCCATTTTGAAAATTTCCAAAAAATATTCAAATTTTAAAGTCAATTACTCTTAGAAGCAAAGGGTCGATAACATGGAGACACAGTTGTAACATGCACTTCAAATGTTGTAGTTTTAGACCCAGGTTACAAATCCATGGATCTAACTTTCTTTTTTATTGTAGTTATTTTTGTATCTCCTTTTCATAACTGTGTGCATTCCAACTATACCTCAATACAAAGCTGCACGCTTTAGATCATTGCTAACAGCATGATAAAAAATTCTTCAAAATTTTTAGAAATGATCAAAATAGACTATATGAAATTGACTGTAATAAAAAAAAGTAATTATGATGCCATGGGTTTGTAAACTGAGTCTTAGGCCAAGAAACATGCTTAATTGCGTTAAGTGTTCTATTTCTCCTTGTAAAGGAGAATTATCTATTTCGAAAAATAAAATGTTTTTCCGGAATGCTAAAAATAAGTAATTTTTTGGTCTGCATTTAACAAATAAAAAGAAATAAGTTCTTAAACAAATTTCAAATACATATTCTTTTTATATTCCACTTGCAATAATAACTGAATCATAATTTTGGAAAACTATATAAAATTACGCTATTCTCCATTTCAAAATAATAATTAATTACATTCATGAGGTACCTTAACAAAAGATAATTTCAAAAATCTATCACTTACATTGTTTCGTCGTCCCGGTAAATACTCGTATTTGCCTATTTATTTTGTTGTTTACTTGAGGATTTTGATGAATTAAAGAATTGTGATGAAATAAATAAAAATAACTTTAGAAGATTTATGATATTATGATATACTTAAGTATGCCTATTTTACTTCCAGGTTTATCTCAGTACCAAATCTGGTACCCACGTGATCAGTAGAGTTGGTCCTCACGGATATCCAATCGACTACTCCGTCATCAGGAGATACTACATGCATTTATTTGATATTTTACCAGCTGGTCTTTTAGGCTGGTGGTTCAAAAAAATATACATGGATCCACTTTTCGATAGTAAGCTGTATGCTGTTGAGCCAACTTCTCATGTGTTTGCCAAGGATCCCGCTCAAAATGACCACATCGGTTCGAGGCTGCTTTCGGGTGCTGTCTTGCAAAAAAGAAACATATCAAGGTTCACCGAAACTGGAGTTGTCTTCGATTCAGAAGATCACGTCACAAATGCAGACAGTGTCATTATGGGAACTGGTTACGATTGGAAGTTTCCATTCCTTGAAGATGGCATAGTTGTCCAAGAAAAGAATTTACAGATAAATCTATATAAGTGTATGTGGCCACCACACTTGAAACACGCAACGCTTGCGTTTGTAGGGTTCTTTTTACCATTCGGGCCAGGATTCCCATGTGGAGAGCTACAGACCCGGTACATTGCTCAAGTGTTTGCCGGCAATGTTCAGTTGCCTCCCGTTGGTTCGATGATGAAAGAAATACAAAAGAGACATTCGAACAACGTCAAAAGGTACTTGCCAGACGATAAAATATCCCTCAAGGTGGACTATGTGCAGTACTGTGACTCGCTGGCTTCGAAAATCGGCGCCAAACCAGACTTTTTGAAGATCTTTTTCACGGATTTTCCCTTGTTCCTGAAGTTGGTTTTCGGACCAAGTGTTTCTTACCAGTACAGGTTGCAAGGGCCCCACAAATGGGATGGCGCCAGAGAGGCCATTATGACAGTGGACGAAAGACTGCACTTCCCTTTGCAGAGGGGTAAAAAGCAGAAGCGTCCGAATGTAGTTCAAAATGCCCTGAACTGGTTATGTTCCTTGTTTTTCAGCTTATTTAAATTTTAAATTAGAGTTAGTGATTGGGGTCAAAAATAAAAAAAAGTCCATGTTTTAAAATATATTAGGTATTCTGGATTTTACATTTTAACATTCCAATGATTTTCATTATAATTGTGTTAAAAATAACATTACTATGCAAGTGAAAATAATCCCCTTCTCATATTTAATCTATATATTATTATAATGCCCTCAATTTTTATTGTTTTTACCATATTGTGACTTTATATTTCCTACTAATTCATATGTACTCATCATTCAAATTAATATATGTATCGAATTATTGAATAGCTAGACAATTTAGATGCAGTAAAAGATAAATTATATGTATTCTAATCTTCGACTGCTATCTCCGACAATAAAACTAACAAGTGTAAATATTTTTCTTTCGTTAATTGTATCCCAGAATCTTTAAAAACTGAACGATTTTTAAATCCGTATACTAAGACAGATATTTTTTTTAATTTTGAGACTCATCAATTCATCATCTGCACTGTAACTTTGCTCTCTTAACTGTTTTGCTCGGGGCCCGGATGGCCGAGTGGTAAGCATCGCAGGCCAGCAGTCTGCGTGCTGTAACGGGCGCGGGTTCGATTCCCGCCTTCGCCCTGGGTGTATTTCCTCTCTTTGTGACAGTAAAAAATCTTTCTGTGTCTGTCTTACTTGACGAAGACTTATAAGCGGCTCACTGAGCAAGCACACAAGTCGGAATATATATGTAAAATACCCTACCCCATACCCTGTTTTGCTTTCGATAAAAGGAACAGTTTTGCGATACTTTCATTGAGTAGATACCGATAAAATTTCAAAATAGCAGGAAAAAAAATGTAATTGACTTTTTCTTAGGAATTTATGACCACTATGATGGAAAACAATATATAAAGTCAGTTGGAGTATTGTGTTAAAATAAAAATAGAAATAAAAATGATAAATTTATTCCCGATTTTCTCCACTTAACGCACCATAAACAGCTTGAATTTCAAAAGTTTTTTACTTTGTAACTTAAATTATGATTCATTCATGTTTGTCATGAATGGTATTTTGAGTTTATTTCATAAAAAGAGATGCCGAAAATATTAGTTTCAAACTTAATGTCAATTTCTTAATTTAAAATTTGAAGAAGCTTTTACCCTCAATCACTTTATTTATTTCAAATTTATGTTTCTGTCGGGATCTTCAGAACGATATCGACTGTTTCCTGGCTCAGGAGGCACCCTTGTGCGTATTTTTGTTTCTATATGCCTTTCCTCCCATCGAATTTCATAAAAGCAAAACTCCGTTATGCATACAAGGAAGGATGTAAGAGAATATATCAATATAATTTTTCAATATCATATACATATATACAGCCTTCTCCGACAAGCAACTCAACTGAAAGTATAACTCAATGTATTTTGCATTTCAGATCTGCAAACTGAATAAAAAGTTATCTTGTATATTCTGCAGCGCATTCTGAAATGGGAAAGAAAAGAAAACACACCTGTGCTAGGTTTTATTGACTTTTTTGAAAAAGTCTCAATATTTCAATATTTTTGTATTTGAACTCTTCAAGATGCAGATTAATATTTATATACGTTCCTAAAGTTATAAAATTGTTCATTGGGGTAGAGAAAATGTATATGGAAACCGATTGAAAAATATTTATTCAATTAAATATTGTAAAAAAGCATGATATTAAAAGAAGAGAGGGAAGTTTTAAGGTATAATTTTATTTTTTCTAATTTTACTTCTTAAAAGATAATGTGTTTAGTTTGACCACTTTCATTAAATAATTTAAATTTTATTGTCAGATAAAATTATGTTTTTATAATTAAAAACCCGAAAATTCTAGTACCTCAAACGTGGCGCCATCTAAAGGTGCTCGTCTGAAAAACTTCACGCAACAAATGGCCAAATGACCATGGGTTGCGTGACCTTCGCTGCTCATAAAGGAGTTAAAAACCCTCTTCTTATAGACTCCTTTTGGGAGCTCTTACAGGAAAAGTGCATTTTCAACACTGGAGATAAGAAGTGAAAATTAACTCAGACTGAGTTAGAATCGCTCGGCTCGCACACAAGAGATCCCTGTATCAAAACCGGACCCGGTCAGGACCCCATCAGTGGTGTAACTTTTTACCAGCTATATTTGATGTTTTTATTCTTTTTAAATCATTAAATGAAAATAGAAATCCTAAGAGAAGTACTCTAGAAATGTTTGCGCAAAAAATATTTTTAAATATAAATTTAAAAAAAAAAAAAACTTATATTCCTATTTTTAATAAAATAGTTTAGTGTTGATAAGGAATTGAATAGTATTAGATTTAGTCATCAAAACATTTAAAATAGTGTTATAAAAAACTTAATAAATTTACACATTTCGTATACTTTCAATACATTAAATTCAAATATCTGCATAAATATTGAAAGAACAGCGACATTTTTATGAGACAGACTTCTGTTTTAAAATTACAATATTCATGGCACACGTAAAAAAGTTCATTTTCTTGAGAAGTTTCCGTATCTCATATTATCCATAAAAAGTATCTGATTTCCATTTATATGATATCTAAAGTAAAAAAAAATAGAAAGAAATACATATATTCCACAAAATCTTAATATTTATATTGTATTGGATATTTATGCTAATGCCTCATAAATGTAAAAATTTGATTTATATACAAATAAAAAGATTATTTGATAGAAAAGATTTTTTTTTATCACAAAAATGTTTGGCAGGATATAAAATAGTTTAAATAGTAATTTTTTTAAAAAAAAATATATAAACAAATTCAGTATATTTAAAACATGTAGATTTCACGTTAAAGAATTCTTCAAAGTCATTTAAGTGTCTTTTTATATTCAACGTTGAACGTACTACTTACAAACTGTAATTAAGGTAGGCGAATACCCAAAATTCTAAAATTTTTATTATTAGTTTAAACTTTTCCAAATTTGGCATAGTGATTTCAAATATAATGAACAATGCATTTTAGGCAATTTTTTAAATTTAAATATAATTGATTTATTTTAAACGGTGTTTTTCAACTAAAAAAAGAGGTTTACGCTAACACTTCTGGCATAAAAAGTTTTACATGAATTTACCTGGAACTTTTTACAGATGCTATTTCAATATATATCTGTGCCATGAACCTCTAACATCTGGTGTAAATATACAAGTTTTTTTTAAATGTTCAAGTGGTATAAGTTAATCGAAAAAAAAAAATCTTTTTTTTTTTTTGGTTAAATTCATGGCATTTTTCTTAATAACTTCTTTTCGTGTAATTTGTATGTAACTCTAGAGGGTCATTGCATGTTTCAGTTCAAAACTGAGAATTTAACACATAATTAATGTTTATAGGAGAAAAATTCAATGTGGTAGACTTGTTAGCGTAATCCTCCTTTTTTAGTAAAAAAACACCTACCGTTCAAAATAAATAAATAATATTTAAATAAAAAAAATGCCTGAATAGCATTGCTCATTATATTTGAAATCACTATGCCAAATTTGGAAAATATTAAAGTAATAGTAAATTTTTTTAGAATTTTGGAGAATTTTGGGTATTCGCCTACCTTAATTTAAAATAATAGTGAATATCAAAAAATATAGACTGAATTCTGACATTTTTTTCCTTTTAACAAATATTATGTACTATATTTGGCAGAAAAACTCAAGGCAATGCATGTTACGTGACCATATTAGCTCATTCAATACGATCATTGGTGAGTCGCAATGCATAGTTAATTTCGCTTACCCGTATTCGAAATTCGATATCACTCAAATCTATTGTGTGAAACATTCTTACTAGGAAACTAAAACATAGCGGTTTCGCCTGAAAGAAATATATGCACGGGATTAGGCACAGAGAAGAATCTTGCAACCAGGGAAATTGCATTCCGAAATAACACATGTGCTGAAATGCCAAAAATTACCTTTACAGATGAGTAAATTAACCTGGCAAGGGGCAGGATTGAATGAAGGAGAATTTCATAAGCATTTGAGAAACCTACTTCGCCAGGTGTGTTGGTATATGAGAGATTTTGTTAATAAATATGTAGGTACGTACACATGCATGCATATAAATATATTTAACATACGTAAAATATGAGTAAAAACTATTCAAGACCGAGCAGAACCGAATTGTAGAATGAAAGGTAATAGACGGGATACAAACCTTCGCCTTCCAAAGGAAATTATAAGTTTAGTCCAATATGATATCAATTGGGCCAACTACACTGGTGAAATTTACTGCATTGAACAAATGAATAGCATTTGTTTTGTAACCATGAGTGTGTCTGATATTTCAGAATTTAATGCACTGAGTCTTCATAATTAAAACAAAATATTTTAATAAAAACATATATTTATTCAGATTTAAAAAAATGTAATTATTAAATTATTATCTAACATTTAAAAATATATGCACTGATATATCCAACATTTAAAAATATATGCAAAATATATGCACATTTAAAAATACAATAACCAAAATGTAACACATTAACGCTTCCAAAAAATATTACTTGTATAAGTAAGAAGAAATGGTTTAAATATTGATCAAATAGAAGATTTTAAACTGCAAAACTGATACAAAATAGGATTATTTTCAATAAAGTAAGCTGAAATCATTGCGCCATTTTCTCAAAAGTAGATGGAAATAGAGAAATACTATTCGCAAATCATAAATTGCTTCTGTCTCTTAAAACAGCATACAGTAAAGCATACCTTCTAATAAATAGAAAGGCAAGGAGCAAAAAAGCCATTTGCAATTGATAAATGCTCTGGTTTTTAAGCATTACTGTCAAATTTTATTTTCAAATACCTTACTTTTCTTAAAAGGTAACAAATCAAACTTATATTTAAAAAAAATTCTCAAATTGCATATTATATTGCCTACGGTTGTAAAGATACTATTTTATGAATATTGTTTTGAATTCAATATGCAGTTAAAGACAGAGCACCATTTATTCGATTTTTTATGCTGTAAAATAATATTTCGGGTAATAAAATAAAATAGTAAATACATTATGAAAACTGAAAAGATTTGTTTAAAAGTGTTTGAAAAACAGTTATATAAATATTAACAATATTATTTTGTACGTCTCAATGGACCACTATATTTTCCTTTAATTTGTTATTATTCGATTTCGGGAAAAAAATTACTAAGTATCCGCATAATCTGATTTTAAATTTAGTTACCAATTAAAAAGTGTTTGAATATTGTACAACGTTTCTCTATTTAATACATAAAAAAGAAACTCTTTAAGATCTAAGAAAACTTTTTAAGACATTTTCGACACTTTTTCTTTTCAAAAGAAGTCTAAAACAGAAATATATATGAAACAAAAAAAGTAGATAAATAGGTAATGACATTTCTTGCTTCAAATCTGAATGTACTATTATCATTTTGAATGCGTCGAAGTTAGAGTTATTCAAACTTTACACTTTTTTCCTTCTTGAAAAAATAGAAGCTTAAAACTAAAAAAGTTTGGTATTTAAAGTACTCCAAAGCACTTAGTGTCATCCAGCTTATGGAGACAGTTTTTTTTGTGTGTGTAGGCGGAGAAAGAATAAATTAGAAAATCAATTCAGTTGTGTAAATCACAATTGCTCACCTAACTAAAGTAATTGCTTTAAAATATCGTTTTACGATAAGGTTCCTTGTATACACTAAAATATTTGTCGTAATATTACTCCATAAAGCTTTTGGTAGCTTATATGACATTTGACATTTTTGGGGAGGTTCAGTCAGTGCCTAGCACTGCGACCAGAGGTCTATTGTACTGTCTCTTGGAAATAAGAATAAATCCCTGCCTCTTTAAGAAAAGAGGCTTGCAGCTGAAGCAAAATTCAGCGAAAACCAAATTGGAATATCTTGAAGCTCCCAGGATTCAAGTAAATAAGTAGTAGCTTAGGTGCTTCCAGTTTTCTGGAGTAAAATTGCATTAAATTTATGGAATAACGTTAATTAACAATATCTGTAAGCTTATAAGCTCACTCCTATTTGTGCAACATTATATCGGAACTTTGGTGTAACTTTCATCATGTAGAGGGAAAAGGACAAAGCCAACACCATTTTTGGGCTGCAAAGTTAGACTGAACTTTAACACTGCAAATTTAAACCCTCATTCATTCTGTTCTGTAGATCAAACTAAATAAACTTATAAATTCGCCATTTTTTACCCTGCAATTTGTCTAATGTTATTTGTTCGAATGCTTAGCCGTTTTTCACGTTGATGTAAAATATAGAATTTATTAATTTTAATTTTTAATGCACAGCAACACTATTCCTAATTTTTTTCTTCAGAAAAATGGAAATCTAATTATTAATATAACGTTTAAAAGAATGGAAAACTATTTACACCACCAACTACACTGCGAGTATCTGCGTTCCTCAGCTTATAAAAGACCTATGGCTAAGGCTCTAACATTAAAAATATGCCCCTTTTCTACTTAGGAACGGATTTAATCCATTCTAACGGAGTAAAATCTCCCTTTTCTCTCCCTGAAATGCAATTTGGCGATTTTTTTTTCATGCAAAATATCGGATTTTATCGCACAGTTTTCTCGCTATGCTCAGGTCTTCCAAATAACTCATCTATCATAAAGGCCATGGAATGGCATGACAAAGTTGCAATATTCATTTTAAAAAAATGGTTTGTTTCAGGTAACGTATTTCCCTCCACCTGCGCTCCGATTGGTTCTCAATTACCAAGTGTCATTAATTCACCAATTTAAGAAGATAAATTATTTTCATTCAGAATTGCTGTTTCCACTCAAAACCTGAAACATGTACTTGGGTTTATATCTACACTAGGAAGCACGTTACCATTTAAAAAAATGTAGTTTCATTTTAGCCAATTGTAGCACAATTGTAGCCAAACTTTGGCAGCGGTAAAAGTATGCATTATTATTACGTGATGTTTGTTACGTCACGTTTGTTTTGTAGATACCATAAACGGATCAGAGGCACAGCATAATAACATGATTTCTGCAATAGAAAAGTTGTATTTATGCATGGTATACAATATTATTATTTTTAAGTTAATGAAACAAATGAATTTATATACTGAAAAGTTTCACTACACAGTAAAAAAAAATTCAACTAAGCAAAGGGGTATGAAACACCACACAATTTTCAATAACCACTCAATAACAGATATTTAATACACTATGTTCTAGTGTGTAGTGTACTCTGCAAGTGCGAGTTTTTTTTTTGTGTAAACTTTGTAATCTTTTATAATCTAATCGTAATTGTTCTCGAGTGTATCACACTTATCGTAGGTGTGATCAGCGTTTTTCGTTTTTCACCAACAACTGTGGAGTGGTTTCAGACAGATGGACCAATGCTCAAAAACATCTTTATCAGAATCAGCACCCTCCAAATCAGGTGGAAAACAATAAATCTCCATTTCGGATTTTGGAACACATAGCAATAATTTCATTTCCTTAAATTTTATAGAAGGTAGTGATATCATTCGGTTTCATATTCATACCTAATTAGGTACCTTATATTTCACAATTGCCTTTCATGTCATCTAAGGTAATTGGAGAAAAAATTGCATAAAAGTATATTATTATAGATATAATCGCCTGGAAAACACACAAAACGCCTAAAAACGTGTAACAAAACACAAAAAGCCAAAAGGTAAATAAAAAAAAACTTTTTCAGGTTAGGTAAGTTTGAATTATCGTCCAATTTGAGTTACACACGAACATATTTGTCCAGAATCATTATCTATACTATATCATTTTACAACTTCAGCAAAAAAGAAGCGTAAAAGAAACATCTTTAGTGACAATCTAGTAACCAATGTTTTAATATAATCATTAAGTTTTATTGAGCTGGTCATAGAATGTTTTTTTCTTTAATTTCTAGACTTCCATCACTATTCTTGCTTTAAAATTCAATTGTATTAAAAAACAATTGAAGTGCAGTTACAACTGTACCCAAACGACACAGCTCTGTATCATATTAGATATCGATCCTCAATTCTGCACGCTTCTTAGAAGGAAATTGAAAATGAAAGCTCCTTCTTTTTTATTATCTCCTTCTTCTTTCGATTCTGGTCTTTCTTCTTGTTATCTTCTCACACAGGTGTAGCAGCGATCGGATATGAGGAACGGATTTTCAACTGGTGCTTGCATGGAGGCCAGAGAGGATGGAGGTAATGCCGAGAGGAAACATATTACAACAACCGGTGTTCCTAGTGAAGCCATGCCGCTTTATTTATAAACCCAAACAAATTACTGAAAGAAGACTTATATTCCCTGCAGGAATTGTTGAACACCGATGTCCAATTTAACATCTTAACACATTCTTATGGGGAAATGGGAGCACTTTACCGGTGGGTCGCCAAACTCACTTGCCTCAATGTTAATCCAATGGGAAAAAAAACTATCTGCCCCATTTCTCCGGTTGTATTGAATATTTTTGGAAGGTGTTTTTTAATAATAAATGAAGATAACTTGTAGATGTCTCTGTAATCTCACTTTTCAAAATTGCTTCGAATACTCTTTGCAAAACTATTTATTCAAAATTAAAAAAAAAAAATCGAAGTAATTTCAAAAAGTTGGATTGTCGGGACTTGTAAATCAGCAACATTTATAACTTAAAAAATCTTTTGGCAAAAATATTCAATACAGCCGGAGAAATGTGGTAGATAAAATATGTATTTTTTTCACCATCAGATGCACTTTACTTTGAAGACCCGCGGTCCAGTGCGCCCATTCCCCCTTAAGTGCCCAGCCCTTACCCAACATATTTTACAACTTGTCATGGTGACACTGGCTTCAGAACTTCGAAAGGTTCTTTACAGGACAAGGTTACAGGTCTTTACAGGTATTAAGACTAGCTTTAGACACCCGAGGCCATTGAATTGTCAATGGACACAATATAGTGGAAAATTTTGTGCTATGTTGCTTTATAGGAAATTATTAAACCCTCTCAGAAAAAAATGTTGTATTAACTTTCAATACAAAAAAAATTATTTTCCTGTTACTACAAATTGTGTTAAAACAGTACATGTTTTGCCCGCGACCAAGCAATTTCGCATGATTAATACAAAAATACGGTTGAATGAGCAGCACTCATGCATTCTTCGAAAATGAAGTTCCAAAATCTGCTCTTTAATTTTTCAAAAAAAAAAAAAAAATAGCTATACTAAAGCATTAATAATATATTAAAATAAATGTTTTAATTTTGCTATACATATTTAATAAACAATGCAGTTTACAGTTTTTTGTCAATCTCACATGGGCATTATAATCGTCTCCTCGTCCCAGTTCGTTTTTATGCTATCAACACAATTATTGCATTAAACAATACAATATTGTAAAGTTGCAAGTTTTACACAATGCTTGTGTTCCATTTATGCTATTTGAACACAAGTTTTTCTGTCTGGTATTTGAATTTTTTCGTTTTAGAGGGAATATTAGAACTTTTTCTCGCCATATGTCCATCTTATTTTACCTCCATGGTGTCTATTAGGGAAAATGTGCGGCAAATCTGGTTATGGAATATGCGGATATGTTCTTGAGCAATTCTATTTTAAGCAGTGCAACTTGTTAAGTAATTGAAGTTTTTGGAATTTTTTTTATAAATTGAGTGAACAATCTTCGAAAACATAAATTTTGTTCGTTATCATGTTGTAACTTTAGTGAGAAAAATAGGATTTTTTAATATTAATTTAATTTAGTAAATGAAAGAAATCCGATTTTATGTATACGGATAACCTTTAGTGAAAGTTAATAAAGGGATAAAAATAATCATGTACCTTGAAGTTTATATAATTGACTTATTAACTACAAGAAGGAAAACTCTGTCCCCGTGAATTGATTCTTCAAACTATTTTCCCAACGGTGTGGAGTAAAGTAGTAGTTCTTAAATGTAAAATACTTGTAACGACAACAATTGAAGATATTAGTGGATTAACATGCTATTAGGTGTTAAATAGGTTAACACGATAAAATTAAAACAAAAGTAAAATAATTTTTTTTAAAAAAATAAGTTTTTCGATTGCACTCAGATATGCTGAAACAGCGCTTACGAATGATTATAAAATATGATTAAGGGATGAAAAAGGAGAACTTGTTATCGTTAAAAGGGGAATCGGGCTGTGAGGCGCCCTGTGGTCAGAGTAGCGATCTACGGATCGGAAGGTCCCGCGATCGAAACCTGGTAGCTGAAAACTCACCGAGTATATGCGAGTACGTGCCCGTTAAATCTGTTGGGTCCGAAAGTCCTGTGGGCAGTCATTTCTCAGTTTCCCACGGGTACAGGTTCCTCGAGAATATTTCCCTCCCCTTCAGGGACATGTCTAAATTGTGGAGGTGGCGCGTGATAGATGACAGCATCTGTCACGTATATGTGTGCATGTGAGAGTGTGTGTTGTGACTGTCTTACTTGACGAAGGTTTATAAGCGGCTCTTTGAGCAAGCACACAAGCCTGAAAAAATATGTATGTCAACCAACCAACCAAAAGGGGAATAACAAGGTCGTTGACACTAAAATCCCAATCTTTTTCAAAATTGTCACTTGACACGTCTTTCACTAAGTTCTTCAATTCTGTACATTTTCCATTTTGTTTTTAAAGAGAAAATAAAGTATTGTTTAAAATTAAAGTATTTAAAAAAAAATGAGAAACAATTATCTCGAAAGAACAATCAAATTTCAATGTAACAGAAAAAATATTTCTGCCATTCCTTTTTTTTTTTAAATTGTAAACATAATTTTTTATCACAAGCTCTTATCTGATTATCTTTGAAACCTATTGTTAAAAGCTGGTTAACAATAGGTTCTAGAATGTTTCTCAAAAGCTATTTGGTAACAAATATTCGTATTTAGTATCTATTATATTATCTAACATTTAAAAGAAATTCAAGTGTAAGTTATAAACTATAAGTGATAGTAGCATTTGCATTTTGAAAATAATCATTATATCTTTTTGCTTTATTTTATGATATGAATTCTTATCTCTTATTGATAGCTTAGTGGCTCAAGTGTTTTATGTTTTGATTTCCTGATTAGTATTTGAGATCACGTTGATACTACAAATGTTTAGTAACAATGCACTTAAAAGGGGGTAAAAAAAACCGTTGATAGTAAAAATATGACTGAAGTGCACATATTTTCGTGTGAAGTTTTGAATGGTATGAAACAGTTGTTTCCTGACACATTTATTTCATTTAAAGAGTTTTAATAAAATAAATTATGATTTGACCAAAGGCTAATTCAATGTAAGAGTAGTGCAAGTCGCAATTTAAAAAAAAGTTTTTTAATTTAAAAAAAATAAATCAAATTTAATAAATCACGCTACATTATTTAGTTGTAATAAGTATAGATTAGTTATTCAGCTATTTTTTTTCATTTAATGTTACATGTAGTAGCGATAATCGCTTTTTACAATCGTTAAGACGTAAAGACAGATTGCAGAAAGGGTAATTTTGCATGGATTTAGCCCAAAGTAGTAAGTTCAAGATATAGGAAACGGCTGGTGTTATTTTCACGTATTCCGAAATGTTTTAATTGTATAATGGCTATTTTAAGCAACACGTGTGGGGTGCTGCAAATTGTTAAATGGAAATTATTGAACAATGACATAATTTCCAAAAAGCTATTGTTTATGACATTTTTATTGTTCATTTTCTCTATGGTGTTCGGGGGAAATGAATAATGGAGGAAACCAAAGGATGCATTTAAAAACTTTGAGAAAATTTAATATGTTTACTTGAAAGTTGATGCAATCACGCAACATAATAAACTTACTTTTCCAATATAAAATAAACATAGTTATAGTTTTAAAAATTTACTAATGAAACCACCGTAGCAATTTTAAATTGTGAAACATTTATTTTCGTTAAACAAATAAACAACTTGTGCCTATATCAGAAGAATAAATATTTCAATGCATAGATTTATTTTAAAGCAGTACAGCAAATATGTAATAAAAAAATCTAATAATTTAAAACAATGAAAATAATAAGGTTATTGTCATATTTAACTCAATATTTGGTCAATGCATATTAATACTGAAAAGCATAAATAATTGTTCTTCAACGTTTAATCGCCATAATTTCTTTCGAATCGAATGAATAAATAAATTAATTTAAAAATTAGCATGTACAAGTAGTCTTAAAATATATAGTTATTTTAGAAGTGTTTTATATCAGCGCTTGAATTTTAATAAAATAAAAATAAATGAAGGGTCGAGTTTCCAAAACTCATATTCTCAAAAAAGTATAACTCAGGTATAGGGTCCAGCCCGTTCTGTAACGACTTTGTACAATTGAATTAACGATAACCAAAAGTCACCCAAGAACAGGCCGGACCTTATACCTTAGTTACTCTTCGGAAAACGCGAGTTCTGCAAATACACCCTTCAAATACAAAACTGATCACCCACAAAAAGAGTAACTTGTAACTTTTTTTATTATCTACACAGCAATTTGTCAAGCATCAATACCGCAACAAAAAATATCCAGCTAACATCACCCCCACTTTAACCGCACACAAGTTATACCTTGTTAAAAAGTCAAGAGTTAAAAATTCACTCACAAGTTAAGCGCGTCGTTGTCACTACTCATTTGTTTCGCTTCGCTGGGCATTCAGGAAGTAGAAAAAGGTGCTTAGGATCGCGTACTTAGCGTCATAAGCTCGGGTGCTTAGTTTTTACCTGGGTTTCTTAATGGAGCGGAATAGAAACGTCGTTTTGAGTTTTTGTTCGATTATTTCTTTGCGGGAAAAAATGATGTGATTTATGGGTATTTAAATATTGGTTTTATAAAAAGGGATGTGTTTTGTTGAAAGCATTTTTCTTCGTTGTTTCTTGGTCAAAGAGTTATTTTTTTTTTGTTTTGCAATCAGTAATCAAACTGAAACTAAGTTTAATCTAATGAAACAAAGAGATATTTTTTTTTATTTTCAAGTAATTCTTTGTTTAAAGCCTGCTTCTTCGTTCTTTCTTGGTCAAAAAGTTAAGATTTTTTTTTGCAATCAATAATGAAACTGAAACAAATCAAATAATCAATAATCAAAATGAGTGTTTAATCAAATGAAATAAAGGTATAAGTTTAATCTAATGAAACAATTATTTAACTTTTTAAGTTTTTATACAAAAATAAAGTTAACTTTTTTTTAAATCGTTTGCTTGGGATGTGTTTTGTATGTGATTTAGATGTTCACATATTTTGTTTATAATGTTTCCGAAGGCACTGAATTTTTTATAGATATGTATATTTCCACGAGGCCCAGGGGCTGAGTCGCGTAGTGCTTCGCATTGCTCTGCTACCAATGCCTGTACTAGGACAACAAATACTATAGGTATACAAGCTTTTGGGGGCCCCTTACGAAAATGTGTGTGCGTATGATTGCCCTTAATTCTAGAGATCATTGGATAACGTATTAAGTTTTTCAATTAACTTCTTTATAACATTGATCTGGCCATTCATGTTGAGTCAAATAAGTCATGCTAAAATAAGTAGGGTAAAAAAATTATAGAATTTACTAAAATTTGAGGGTCTTAACCTATTGCATGAAGAAACTAAAATTTTGGGGCCCTAGGCCCGGGCCTCTCGGGCTTTATGGATGTGCTTAGAACCTCAGAGTTCTTAATCACATAAGCTGAAATAGGCAAGGCAGACATTGGTCCACATACGGGTTGTTGCGCCTATAAGGAGTTCAGTTTATTTATTCATTATTATTATTTTTTTTCTGGTTTTGTAATGTATATTTCTATTTGGAAAAAAACTGCGTATGAAGAATTTTCAGTTGGACGTAGATATATACATTCCGTTTTCACTCACTATTTGTAAAAACTTGTGGTTTGAACTCTGAAGTTGCGTAGGGTGCCAGGCCAGTTGTAACGCCTCAGGCACCTTATCACTTGTCAGGCACTCGACATAACTTTATGAAATTGGTAGCTTTAGTAGCCCTCATCCAAAGCTATGAAATGTTCTCCATATCAATTAATAAGAATAAGATGGTTGCCGATATATTTGTAATGTAAGGTAATGTAATGCAGTCGTTTCCGGCAGCCTATTTGCGTATTTCTTTAAAAATTTCTACTTCAGTATCAAAAGCTATATATTGTTTCAAAATAATATTTAAAAAATGTTGAAATAGTTATTTTCTCTACGCAATTATTCTATTAGCTCCAGAAATAAAAGTTAGAACTGACCAGTAAATGAATAATCGTTTATCAAAAAAAAAAAAAAAAATGGAATAAAAAAAATCGAAAAACTGTTCGATAGTGAAAGAGAAACTTAAATCTATCACCGTGTAAATGCTTATGATTTTCTGTCACTTAGTTGGTATGGTATGGTATGATACATATATATTCCAGCTTGTGTGCTTGTTCAGAGAACCGCTTATAAGCTTTCGTCATGTGGGACAGACACAGAAAGAAATTTTACCGACACAAAGAAATGAATAACACAAATAACAACATTTATTGACTGTCACAAACAACCATGCCTGACCGGGATTCGAACCCGACTTCAGCAGCTCCAAAGGCCACTTAGTTTCTTAGTACCGTCAGTGCGGGTAACTTTGGCCAAAATCATAGGTTTTTTTACAAAAGAAGACAAATTTAACTACAAAAACGATTTAAACACTTTTAAATCATTATGCATTCTAAGTATTGTACTTTTAGGAATAATTTTCAAGCATTTTTGTTAAATTTTATAAATTAATAAAAAATTGATAATAATTCAAAAAATTAGGACACTGCTAGGAGCCGGGCGGGTAACTTTGGCCACCCATGAAATGCATAAGAAACATACTTTTTAACATCCTTAAAGCCTGTATTAACGAATGAAATAGCAATATTAAAACTTTTAACTCAAAATAACAAAGTTATAAGACATATAGTTATTAAAAATGGTCTATAACTTAACATTTACATTGCAGTGCATCGTGGAATGGCATTACACAATGAATACTAATATTATTTGTCGCTTAAAAGAAAAATAAACTTCTATAAGGGAAAAAGAACTTTTTTGAAGCAAGATGTAATAACAAATATATTTATAAAAAGCAAACGATTTTATTATAAAAGGGGAAAATATATTCATAATTAGGAATGTGAAAATGTTTACCTTTCGACATTTACGATTTTGAATGGTATACGTTTCTTGCATTCCATCTTTATCTTTTTAATGTTTAAAATCGATTGATTTAAAAAATATATATCTAAAAAATAAATAATCATAAAAGTAAGTATTTTTCAAAAATAGTTAAACAGAATACACTTTTACATACATTTTTTAAAGTGCAAAGTTAAATAAATAAATATTTACACCTGTGGCCAAAGTTACCCGCATTCATCGGTAAAGGCTTCCCAATTACCAATATTTAAATACAGCTTAAAAAGTATTCAATTTAGAATAAAACAAATGGTGTAATATTCTTCCCCATAAATAAAAGAATCGAATAGAGTGTTTTATTTAAATATTTTCAGTATTTTTTTAAGTGTTCCAGACAAAAGTTGGAAGAGATAGATTTTTGTCATTTTATGCTCGTAAGAATGAAAACAGCATTTGTAGTATTGCCAGAATTAGAATGAGAATTTTTTTACATGAAATGAAAGGAGATGTTTCCACCTTTCCAAAAATGTCAAACAATTTAAGATGAAATTATTTTATGAAGAGAAATTAAGAAACAAATCCTTTTCCGACGCGTGGCCAAAGTTACCCTCCGTGGCCAAAGTTACCGCTTTGACGGTACATACAAACACACCTACTTAGTAGCTTTAGATAAAATATTAAATGAATAAATATCGCTTTCGAAGTTTTGGTGCTGCCATCTCTTAGTTCTATATTCTACTAATTGTCAATGAGTTTATTTACACATAAGGTTTGGCGAGCACATGACCTCAGGATTCATTTTTGAATAAAAATATAAATAATATTTAACAAATGTAAAAATTACTTCATAATAAACACAAGTTAAATAAAAACGGTAAACAATAACATTACAAAATTGGTTACAAATATATGTATTTTTTAATATGTTGTAGTATAAAAATATTTCATAAATAAAAAATATATTTTATTATTAATAAATTTAATTTATTTTCTCATTAATAAAAAATTATCTTTACTAAAAAGTCTTTTTTTATTAAATTACAGCTAAGTAAGTTTTAAAAATTAAGGTTAAATTGAAAATGAGCAGCATTTATAATCCTTGAGAAAAAAGTATTTTCAGTTAAAATAAAAAAAGACCAATTTAAAAAATAGGTAAAGTAAGTAAGCCAAGTTTGAAAGAATTAACAAATTACGTGCTGCCCTCTATAGGAATTTAATTTCGATAAAAGTATGGCATTCACATTTGTTTAAATTAAATACAAAAATGAATGAAATTCAATCCTAACCATCAAGACTAGAAATTTGCAAAATTATATTAATAAACCATAATGGGAAAAAAAACATTGATTTAATTAGACATGCTATTTTAATATTCATTTTATCTAAAAAGAGATTTAACTTTTTGTTTAATATAATAACATGTAGATGGCGCCACAATACGTAGTTCCATCGAAAACCATAACTTTGGTTTAGGATTAATAACGTTTTTTTTTTTTTTTTTTTTAAATTTATATGAAGTTATTTTGAAATTAGTTTGCGTTTGGAAGGTGACTATTTTAATCATTTAAACTTCGCATAAAAATTTTATTTTGTCTGAAAATTCGAGTAAAATTTTTGCTGAATTCAACTGTTTTTTTTAACTTTAAAAAACGCTATTAAGCACGAAATTGTTTTTGTTTTTTAAAAAAAATTATTTTGAAAAATAAATTCAAACTAGTAAATTTTAAATTGTGAAAAATTAATTTTATTATTGTTAGCTAACATCATTGACCAGCTTTACCCCCGAAATACACAGCTATGTGGGGTGAATATCCGAACCAGACTGTAGATCTAGAATTAATTAATAACTGGGTTGTAAAAAAAAAATCATTCATAATTTTCCGGTACTACAATTTTAACAACATTTTTTTTACTACAAACTATGAAAATCTTTTAATAATTTATAAAAATATTCATTGATATATTATGCAGTTCCGACATTCTTTATTCCCCAGTGACTATATAGTTCGGAAATGACTAGCTGGGAACCAGACTCGAAAATTTTCCAAAAAACACATTTTGAGATTTTTAGAGTGGAATAATATTTCAAATGTTACCTAAAGAATGGTATAATTTGGTAGGCAAAATGTCCCTTAGGGGTATTTTGTTATTTTTTTAATACTTTCTGCAAAAGACTGCTAAAAATTATACCTTAAATGCCTTTTTCTCAAAATGTATATTTCAGGACAAATGTACCTTTTTCTTATTAACTACTGAATATTTTGCTTAGATTTTTCTTCACATACACAGCTTTTTAGAAATATTTATTACCTTAAAAAAATAATAATTTTGTTGATTTTTTTATGAAAATGTGATAATAAATTTTCGAAAATTCATAAATAAAAAATTATTATGTTGATTTCTAAACGCACATGACAAAATGCGTAAAAGTATTTGAACTTTGAGTTTGTAAAGTTTTAAATTAATCCAACAAATAGTTCCTGAGAAAAAGGTACATAAAATGACAATTATTTTCACATGGGCGTCAATAGGGGCTCCGGTCCCCCTTTACTAAATTTATTTATAATAACATTTTGACAACTGTAAACAATAACTTTAAAATTTTTCATTAAACTGATTTTTAAAAAAAATATTAAAATGGTTGTTGACTTAAAAAATTTCGAAAAGACAGTAACAGGCGTCATTTATTTTAATTTGAGAAAATGCTTTCGAAAGCATTTTCCTTTTGAAATGAATCATTGCATACCTAACTATTTATCTATGTAATAAATTCAACATTTTTATACTGATATTGATTACAATTACTTTATAAAAAACTTACAAAAAAATTAATATCGTAATAGTTTTGGCGGTTTTTCTTGAAGAATTAGTTTAAAAAACAATTTTAACTTTATAAAAATAATTCTAAAATAATTTCCTGTTGCAGAATCATTGTTGTTTTAATTAAATTAATAAACTTTGATTGGAAGTTTTCTTATTAAGTGTGGGAAAATAACTCGTATTTAACACCGTTATAAATGCTTGTTCTTAAAAAAGTATTGGTTTTTTAGTAATGGATTTTTATAGCATTGTGTTTTTAGGTCGCATATCAACTTGCAAACAGCTGTAAGATTGATACGGACAAGATTAAATTAATAAAATTTGCGGGACATTGAACTAGCATGGGAAAATATTAAAAATATCATTATGAAACATTTTTGAACTTGCTTAGTTGTAAAAAGGTGTGATTTATCAATAGGAAGCCCAGTGGCTTAGTCGTAGTTCTTAACATTGATATGCTACATCTATGGGGATCGTATTTCGGATTTCGCGAGATTGACCCATCCTTTCATCCCTTGAATGGGTCGACATAATGAGGACCAATCATGCCTGGGAACTGAAAATGGGGGGCTCCGGGCGGATGTAGACGATCTAACCAGTAGAAGAGCCCTTGGTCAAGTAAGTATGGGCACGGCTGGCCTTAGCCCACTAACGGGCTGTGGAATCGATTTAAAAACTGCCATCCCTTATTATTATTTTTTGTTTTTTACAAATGAGCTTTGCTGAACTTTTTTTCGGAATTCTAGAACCCTTATAAAACTTTTGACAAACATTTAAAGGGATTTTTAAAAAATAAATTTGCAAGTTTTTCATGCCTAAAATTAAAAATTATGGTAGAACTGCCCATAACTTCATTCGGCCCATATAAAAATTTAAATTGTTTTTATTAGTTCTATTGCCCTATGAAATTTGTATTTATATTAAAAAAAAAACGTTATCTTAAAAAAAGCTTCCTACATTTTAGCTACTGGAATAATTGGGTTAAATTATTGTATTTAAATGTAAAAATATAACTTGTGCCGTAAGCATTATCAACCTCCAAAGAAAAAAATCAAATTGTTGAATATGTAAAAATATATTGACCCTTTTCATTATTACACGTTTTATATTTCATATCTTTCAAAACACACATATCCCATAACCTATTTCGCAAATAACTCACCCTATCTCCCATCAAAGCAGTTTCGTCGACTCAAATATTGTTGTTCGAAAACCGAACAAAAAGAATCCCCAGAAATGCTTATGGAATGTCCCCACATCGAACCGAGATAGGGAGGGCGTGAAATACTTCTCCCCAAGGTGAGATGCATCGGCCATTTCGGCAGACCTCTTTTTGAAACTTTTATTTCACCCCGAGCTCCAATATTTTAACATTCTATCGCGTTGTTTGCAGCAACAAACAAGTGAAAAAGAAGCAATAAATGCTCTCCGCAATACATTCAAATTTACTAGTATCTAAAAATCCGCCCCCACTGAAAAATTCTTAGCATAACCTTAGATGTGTCCCCGCAGCAGTTTTTTTTTTATGGTTCTTGATGCCCTGGAGCAGATACTATTGTACTCTTTTTTTGGTAAAATTGTAACCGATAATAAAGTTGATTTTGTTTTATTTGTTCTAGTCCAAGTACCCAGCGTATCCGTAGGTGGCACATATTGTGGATGCCGTGCGTACTTTTAATGAATTTAAATAATTTTAATGAATTTAAATACCTAAAACATCACATTTGAAAATAACAAATTTTAATCTGAAGTTATCCAAATTCCAAATGTTTGTGAGAGTTGAGTTTCAAGTAAATTTCATATTAAATGTTAAGAAAATAGTGAAGAGAGAAAAAACTAATTAAAATATTTTATAGTTATTTTTAGTTCAACTTTGATGTATGCAAAAGTACACATTGTTACCACCATACCTTCAAATGATCCATTCAATTAATCTTTGTTCTATATTAAATGTTCTTATACATTCAATGAAATTTTTTCCAGTTTTTAGTGCAAATTTTAAAGTTTACCTATTGTCCGCCATATTGTTAATGTGACCAAATAGTAAATACACTACTCAAAATAATTAGGGGAGCACTTTGCGTACTATTGTTAGCCCTTTCAGTTCCAACGTTTTGTTTTTTATTCTAAAAATCTAAAATTTGTGAAATAATTTCATGATGCACCCAGAATGAAATGGCAAAAAACAGGAGAATAAATCTTAATTTTTTAAACTACAATTTAAGGGGGATTGAATAATAACTGTTGAGTAAATTATAAAAATGTTGATAATAATAATTGAGTAAATTATAAAAATATTTTTTTGCAAAACTTTATGTGTTAAATAAAAATTAAAATCAATTTTTAAACATTTAGGAATGCAAGGTTGAAGAATTTAGGGTGAATTTATTTCATAAAATCTTTCGGGAGGGAATTTTATTTTACCATGTTTTTCAGATTTTCCTTTAACTAAAACAAACATTGATTAATTCTTCAAATGACATGATTCTTCCATCTAACGATAAATAAGAGCGACCTCAACTTATTTGAAAAAATCCCAAACTGATGATTCCAAATGGAATCATTGGGGATGAAAGGGCTTAAACCATGCATTCCCCTAATTCTTTTGAGCAGTGTATGATGATTTCCATTTGGGTTTAATTTTTTTTAAGTATGTGTTGTGTTTAAGTTTTATTATGTTGTTTCAAACCATACAACACGTTGCTTCACTGAACTCATTTAATAATTATAATAATTTGTTAGTCTAAAAGCTATAGTAATATCCACAAACAGCAATAAAATCTGTAATTCTAAACACAGTTCCATTACAATAATTTTCATTCACAACATTTTCAAACCAAATCTACGATAGAGGGCTTTCTAAATATGAAGCTACTTTTACGCTTGAATAAGATGGCAAAACCTGCAAAATTTGTTTGGTTTTGAAACATATCTTCTTGAATATCTGAAAACAAACACGAAAGTACATACGAGTGCGTTTTAAGTTGAATAAAGAACACGTACGGGCTCTATAAGAAGATTTACTTATAAGACAACAAATATTTTAGCTTTTACTCATAAAAAGGTTTTTATTTCTAACAAAAGACAAGAAACATCGTTAAAGAGAAGAAACATCGTATCGCTCGGCAAATTTCTATTATATTAGATGAGAACTCAAATTTGGAATTTTGTTTTTCGACATTGCAAGTTGATTCGCAAAGTAAACTTGTTTCCGGGGGATATTAGTTTTATCTTGTTAAATTGGAATGATGCTCAAACATACTTGCTTGGGCTAGAATGGTATGAATAAAATAGCTTAGTTGAAATTTATTTTATCGAGGAAATTTAAGTATATTAGATTAAAGTTTTTGAAACTTGAAATATGTTTTCAGTGATGAGTTTTTGACTGCCACTTTGATACTTAAATTTCATAGTTTATTGAAAAACAAGGAAGAATGGAATTAGTATATATATTTTTTCTGAATTTGTAGCAGAAAGTTAAAATAAGGCTACGTGTGTTATGTGTACATAAACACAGATAAAAATAAATTTACCCGTTTAATAAATATGATGCTTACAGTTTAAAATTACAGCGTTAATCTGTTATTTAAAGCAGTGTTATCTGCATTTTTTTAATAACGCCTAGATTAGATGTTGTTTCCGACAATAATATACGTTACAAATGCCAAAACCAAAATGAATTTATTCCAAGTGAACCCAAAGATTATTTTTTGTCCAAAAGAGATAAATAAAATTTACTTTAACTTCTACAAATAAGTAATGAACTGCATTAAGAAAATCTGAGTATATAAAAAAAATTGCAAGAAGAATGTAATAAATAATGAATTCATAATTATACTTATTAATAAAGGAAATTCTATTTAACACGCTTCAAGTAATTTTTTCTTCACCCTCCAAAACTAAAACTTAATAGGCATTCCAATGGAAAAGACCTAAGTATCCTATAATGACATGAGACAACTGCCCTTCTTGTGTTGAAGTAGTAGGCTCTTTCCTTTATTGTATTTCCGCCACAATAAGTCCAGAAATTCCTTTGTGTGAAATCGCTAACTTTCGAAAAAGGGTCTAGCCCAAAGAAATGTTTCCTTACAAGCTTATTCTTTAACTCACTCTATAAAAAGGCGACGTGCAGAGGGTAACCGTCCAGTATATTTAGGTGCTTTTTACGCAGTTCAAGATTCAAATGAGAAAGTCTTTTCATGTGTTTAATTCCTTTCACAATAGAAAAGAGGCACCCAAGTGCCAAACTAAAAGATATTCGCATTCGAAGACGGTTTTTCCCTCGAGAAAGGCAATTTTAATTTAAATTTGACGAAGTTAATTAAAACTATAATTCAAGTTCTTTCGATTTTTGGAATTGCTCAGAGGATTAAGTTTTACCATTACGCGGAACCGAAAGGAAATTTTGTAGTCGCATCGACGAAAAAAAATAATTATAATCTTTAATTTTATTTTTATTGATGGTAAATAAAACCGATATTATGATTTTTATTTGAGAAAGTTAAAAAGAAATAGTTAAAAAAATAGGAGCCTCTCTCAATTCAGTGGCCGTTAGTAACTTGTTCTCTTATATTTTTTTCTACATCTAGTGTTTTCATCGGTATTTTCTATTTTCTTTTATCACGTTAAGAGCTCTTTTTTGTAAGTTTTTTTTTAAGTCTTATTATTTTCCGCTGAAAAGTACGCACACATTGCTTCTCCCTTATGCTATTCCTTCAATGTTTTTATAAAGATTTTCCCTTCAGTGTCTATTTTTTTAATACACGGAGTTTATATGCAAACAATGTAAAAACTTGAAACAGCAAAAAACTCGAGATTTTTTTTGTTTATTCTTCGTTTCCATCTCAAATATGATATTTTAACAAAAAAAATCATCTTATATTATTTTAAACATTTCCTCGTTTCAAGAGTTCATTAAGTAAATAGCTGTTGTTTGTGAAGCCTACTGTATAAATCGTTCAAAATTACCGCCTGGAAGCAATTATACTTTATAAAAAACGCATCTTGGGAAAATTATCCGACATGAAATTTTTTCAAGTGCTACTAAAAGAACTCAGGCACAATTACTTGTGTATTTTAATAAATATTTTTTTTTTAATATTACATCAAATGTTGAAGAAGTTGGATAAAAAATTTTAATGGCTAATTTTTAGCTTCGTATGTGGTAAAACTATTTTGTTTTTAAATTCAAAAATGCAATTCTTATTAATTTCATTTGTTTATAGATGCATGCATAATGTTAACAAAGTGAACTTTTGTATAAATGATTATGATTAAAAAAAAGGGTGCAACTACGGAGTTAATTTTGAAATGTCCATGCTATATATTTAAAAACAAATCAAAACCTATCGCCTAAAACATTGAAGTATTATGCAGTATATTTTCTGTATTTGCATATTTCTGTATTTCATATTTTTTGTAATATATTTGGCAATTTTGAGTTGGACTTAAACTGCAGCACAAAATATGAATTGCTCTGTGAAACAATGTAATGATAAACAATATTTATGTCGGTTATTTAAATACAGAAACTACACACTCTTAAAAATGAATGCTCAAAAACGGCGAAATTTTCCTTAATTTTGACGAAACCATTACTGGCAAATGCTCCGAGTTTTCGTTTCCTCAAAGTGAGGAAATTTGAATCGTCATTTTTATGTGGATTTGAATGTCGTCTAATCTAAAGAAATAGGTCGTTATTTTTGAGCATGTGAGTACATCAATTAGATTCAGTTTCCTCAAAATCAAGATACAGAATCGTCAAGTCACGATCGTAAAAGTGAGGATTCGCGATTACTCAAAAGTCACTTGATAGTTTGACAAAACAATCCTCAAAATTAACAAAATGAGGCTTGAGGATTCACGAATTGTCAAAAATGAAAGTGTTATTTCTGAGAGTGCATGCTTCCTTTAGTAAACGCTTTTTTTTTTGAAAATGATACTTCAATTTGTAAAAAAAAATCTGTAAACGTATAAAATGTATATTCAATGACACATATTTCATCTGTTTACACATGTTAAGAACGAGAGAGTGAGCACGAGAGTGTTGGTCTGTTTTTATAATGAAAAACTCGGTGTCAAAGTTGCATTAAACCGGAACATACACTAACATCTACATTGGCCAAAATGGTGTTGTGATTAGCACGGTTAAAATATGCGGAAAATATCTATTATGCATGAATATTTTCTGTATTGCAATCTCACTGGAAAAATCTGTCGATAAATCTTTTCGTGTCGTAACGGATCCTTTCAGTCAACTTTCCTACCTTGATATTTTTGTAAATTAACATGATTATTTAGAGTGTTAATATAATGCATTAAATGTGTATACTAATTAAATAATTTTAATCACATATTGGTTGTCTTAAGCCGTTATTATGAAAGAAAGTCGGATTAAAGTAATAAATCGGAACAAGGATAAAAAGAGTAAAAAACATTTTTAACGGTTATTATGAGTAATAATGAAATAGAAAAAAAATTATATTGTAATAGTTTTAGGCAAAAGTATTTTTTTCTATATAAAGTGACAATGTTGAAGACTTTCATATCGTCGAAAAATACACAAAAAATTAACGATATGTGTCAACTTAAAGGAGTAATTTCCAAATAAAAATGACACTACTACTAATAATATTAACAGAAATTTTTATTCTTGCTTATTAATCATAATACTAATCATAAAACATTAACATTTTACATTTTGCTAGTTCAATGTGAGAGGGCGAGTTTTTTCATTCTGGTCATATTTTTGTCACCTTTTTTCTAATCATACGAAACAACAGATTGTGACACACGAATATCGTACTTATCCATCTTTAGCACCTGAAGAACTCGTAATAACTGCTCATGACACAAATACGCTTATGATACATAATACATACATCGACATCTTTTGCTAGATCCACTGACTTACGAACCAAAGGTGCTTAAGTATGTGTTGGTCCTCCAATCTCTCCCGACATAATAAAACCCTACTCTTCCCTATACTCCTGCCGTCCCATTCACATTACCCGGTGCTTGATTGGCATGATAAAGGTGTAACTAAAATTTCTCTCAAAATTAAGGTTTGTGACAGTATAACTGCCATAAACCTTAATTTTGAAGTAAAAGCTATTTTTAAAGTAAAGCTATTTTAAAAGTTTTTTTTTTTTCGATTTTCTATCGTAATGAAAGAATATTTCCTACATGCGTAGAAATTTGACTAATATATCGAACAAAGTATCAATTTTCATTCGTTCTTAAATTTTATTATTAGTGCTCATCTTTTCGATATTAAATGCGGCATTGGGAAAATCTGTTGTGTAAAAAGTGAGGAAAACATAATAAGTTCGTTTCTTGCATTGTCCTTGTTGACTTGTGTGACCGTAATTTTATATAACGAATTGATATGATAAGGTTTTTCTTTATATTTGTGTGTGCATAATTTTGCACAATATTCTTAATAAAAAGCACCAAAGGAAAGTCATGATCACTGAAGAACTGTTTTTTCTTCTAGGGTGACATATCATGTCTGTACCTCATCATATGCAACCGTGGCTCTAAATTAAGAGGAGTAGGTAGCTTGTTAAAACTGCATCATTAAACTAATCCTTTCAGTCCCAATGACAATTTGGCATCATCATTTTAGAATTTTTTTTTCTAATCGTCTATAGCCATTTATGCTATCAAAAAGCACATAATTCGATTCTCCGAACTTTTTTCCTATTAAAAAGTATTTTTTATTAATACCAATATATGTTAAGCCTATTTTTTAAAGTTATGATCAGAAACATGATGATGCCAAATGACATCACTGGGACTGAAAGGGCTAAAGGATAACAATATTAAACACGGAAAAAGTTTATCTCTATATAATATAAAATTGTAATTGTCGTACGCTTGAAAGCCACGTGACTTACGCGGCTCCAGCCAATCAGAAACGTCAAAAACGTTGAAAAAAAGTGTGGTGGTGTGCTTTTTTTGTGCCGGGGCTGCTTCAGGTTGCGTCCCGTGGCTTTGGTAGAGATCGTTGCTTAGCGCTAGAGCTACGTGATGCCCTGGAGCAGTCCCACGGATACTAGCTTATTTTTCAACTGTTGGCATCGGTCTTGAGTTTCCGGCCATGGATCGTAAAACCATAGAGTTACGAAAGATAATTGAGCGGTCTATATGTATGTGTGCAGTAACGCACAGAAGAAGCAGGCTAGAGAGGTGCATCTTGGAATACTCAGTGGCAGTTTCTATAGTTCCGGCTACTATGTTATGCGCGGTAGCTGAAAAAACTACTAAAGTGGTGTATCTTGGGATACCTCAGTGCCGGTTTGTTATGAGCAGTAGCTCGAAAAACCAGACAGCCCTGTTTCCTTAAATTTAAAGTGATAGACCCAGAGACATTAAATAGAATGGACTGCGCTTCAATAGTAAGGCTATGTACACATGAGGGCGGTTGACCGCGCGTTTGTCAAACGCGCGTTAGCCAAATACATAGAAACAAATGGGATCGTACACATGCAAACGCGCGCTTTGAATCAACGTCGCCAAAACGCGACGGTTGTAGTTTTCCCTTCAACCGCTACGTTTGCAGCGCGTTCGAGTTACTATACTGGGCATTAGAACGTACACATGTGTTCAGTCGAGCGCGCGCTTTTGCTCGGTTTTGACGTGAATTGTGTGATCTGTGATTGATCTTACCATTGTTTTGATCTGTTTGTGTCTGTACAATGGATGCGGAAGCGTTTTTACGATTAATAAATTTGTTTCCAAAACATTACTTTGTCAATTAGGCTAATTTTTTCCTAATTTTGAGGTTTAATAAAAAATATTGTTGTCATTCTTATATTTAAAAGTATAATATGAATTGTAATAAATAATTGTAATAAAATAACTTAATGTTACAACGAGTTTTTCTTCTGGTGAAATTGCATCCCTCATAACATATTCACAAGGTGATATGTCATCAGTGATTAAAGATAATAGTTCATCAAATGAACTTATACTCATACGGAAGTAGTTGAAAAACTTGTTGGGGTGTTCCCTTAATTTTGGGTATAGCGTCACAAATGAACCCATGGTTAACCGGTCATCTATCTATAAGGGGATGAACCCACCATCGTCTTTGTCTTCTTTGCCGAGCCTTGTATCTACGGTACAATAACCGAAAACAGGTAAACTCTTCTAACTCCATGTATTCGCACTGAGTACGCTGGTCCAACTGACGGATGCCGTGTCTTGCGCTGTCAGTTAGGCTATGTACACATGACGCGTTTGCCAACGCGCGGTCAACGCGCGTTGGCAAATTGTGAAACCGTACACATGAGGGCGTTGGACGCCGAGTTGAGTGCACGTTGGCTGACAGCGCAAGACACGGCATCCGTCAGTTGGACAAGCGTACTCATTGCGAATACATGGAGTTAGAAGAGTTTACCTGTTTTCGGTTATTGTATCGTAGATACAAGGCTCGGCAAAGAAGACAAAGACGATGGTGGGTTCATCCCCTTATAGATGACCGGTTAACCATGGGTTCATTTGTGACGCTATACCCAAAATTAAGGGAACACCCCAACAAGTTTTTCAACTACTTCCGTATGAGTATAAGTTCATTTGATGAACTATTATCTTTAATCACTGATGACATATCACCTTGTGAATATGTTGTGAGGGGATGCAATTTCACCAGAAGAAAAACTCGTTGTAACATTAAGGTATTTTATTACAATTATTTATTACAATTCATATTACACTTTTAAATATAAGAATGACAACAATATTTTTTATTAAACCTCAAAATTAGGAAAAAATTAGCCTAATTGACAAAGTAATGTTTTAGAAACAAATTTATTAATCGTAAAAACGCTTCCGCATCCATTGTACAGACACAAACAGATCAAAACAATGATCAATCACAGATCACACAATTCACGTCAAAACCGAGCAAAAGCGCGCGCTCGACTGAGCACATGTGTGCGTTCTAATGCCCAGTATAGTAACTCGAACGCGCTGAAAACGCAGCGGTTGAAGGGAAAACTACAACCGTCGCGTTTTGGCGACGTTGATTCAAAGCGAGCGTTTGCATGTGTACGATCCCATTTGTTTCTATGTATTTGGCTAACGCGCGTTTGACAAACGCGCGGTCAACCGCCCTCATGTGTACATAGCCTTAACGTGCACTCAACTCGGCGTTCAACGCCCTCATGTGTACGGTTTCACAATTTGCCAACGCGCGGTCAACGCGCGTTGGCAAACGCGTCATGTGTACATAGCCTCAAGCAGCTTAGGGAGGGAAAACTGTAATCGTTTTTTTTTTTTTAAATGGTGTTTTGGCCAGGTTTTGACAATGAGGCCGGTCTGAACCGGAAATCGGTTTTTTTAGGGAAAAAACCGCCACCCCTTGCAAATTAGCATTATTTCTTAACCATCACAAATCGCCAAGAGGCGAAAGGTTGCTATCATATGGCAACTTAACGCTACCGTTTCGTTACGAACTATTTCAAATTGTGCCAGACCTGCATATCAGCTGGCAAGCCGAAGTGGTGACTTGCATCTATTTCCAACTCACGTGGGTTTCGACCAATCACAGCCGCTTGGTGTTTTTTTAATGTTTTTGCAGACGATTTTTTGCGCATAGTTCTTATTTTTCTCTTCTGGTTTTTATAATAAATATTTAATTATTTTCTTTTAATCTCTGAGCATGTTAACAATCGTGAATGTTATATTCTTAATTCAGTAACGTTTTGTGCAATATGCCAAATGCTTGTGCAATTCCTAATTGTAAAGAAGGGTATAAAAAAAGGATTTGTCACACTTCACGGGTAAAATTAGTTCTGCTTACTTTTAGTAATTGTGTTCTTTATAAACTATACTTCTATCGCGAGAATTTATTATAAAAGCTCTTTTATACTGAAGAATCATATTCATGATTAAGTCAACGTTGTTAGAATTCTAATTATAATTAATAATTTCAAGTCAAATTAAGTCAATTAAAGTCAATTAAATTCATGATCTGAAAATTGACAGCTTAGATAGAATATTTTTGATACAATTTGGTAAAACATAACCTGTTTTTGCAATCGTTGTTTTTGAGTTCTTTATATCTTAAAAGTTGAACATTCATTGAATTTGGAATATATTGATGCGTTTTAGAAAGCTGGTTTATTCCAGGTGAAATAATGGAAAAAGCAATATTTCAAAAAGCCACGATTTGAATTAATTTTTTCAAATCGGACCATTAGAACGAAAGTTATAGAGACGGCTGAAAATATTCACCATGTCAATCATCAACTTATATTACAGCAACACTCTACATAAACCTTCTTATTGTTCTTTTAAATTAATTTTTAATAAAGAGTCCACGTAATCCAATTGTTCAAGTAATCTTAAATAGAAGTACAAAAGCAAAGGAATAATCTGATATCCAGGGCAAATTTGGGGCCCCGAAACATATATCGATAAAATATTTGCGTGTATTTTCCTATCTTATACTGTTAAAAAAATATCCGAATTAATTAGTTGGGAAAGCATGCTTAATTCCTCCACCCCCTCCAAAAAAAATAACAATTATTATTTTTATCTTTTGTGAATTAATCAACTCAGAGTTTAAGCACAGTTTCAGAGTAAACTTTTGGTCGTGAATTTATTATTTTTTTGTTTACTCCAGATTAAAAAATGTGGGGCAGTTGTATTGATCATAAATCATAAATGTCCATGCAGAAAATTTGAGGGTCCCCTTTAAGGGGGCCCTGGAAACGTGCCCCATTTGCCCTGCTGGAAATCAGGTCAATGGGTAATAATCAATAAATCAATGAATAATAAGAATATCTTTAAAAAAACAACTAGCGATTCATCCCCATCACCTTTCCAAGCTTATTTATTATACCACTAGATTGTCAGCCTCATGTGTTCAGGTCGTTGTGAAAAAACTCACCAAAAGGTAAACTCGCGATACATGCGAGCCAAACGCGACACAGTCATGTGACTGTGTAAGTTAGATTATGAGGACATTTCAGGTTTAGTCCACTCTACTCAACGTCTCTGGATAGAACCTCTGCTCCCCCTTCCTAACTCTATGGTAAAAACAGCCGAAGCCGATGTATCTACCCTTTTTTCGTATTTCGCACTCTCCAAGTTGATCGAGTTATTTTAACTAAAATATCTTCCTGATTGTTCCAATTAATTTTTGCATTAGGAAATAAAAATAATGAATTAGTAAACAGTGAATAAATCACCAATTCAGTTCTTTAAATGTTTTTGGGGAAGATTAAACGCACTGAGCCAAAGGTGGTAACTAAATAAGCTTAAGAGTTTGACGTCACCGCATCGACCAATCAAATCGTTTTTCACTGAGCATGAATAATTTATGTTTAATGAGCAGGAAGCATGCTTTGTTTAATGCAGATTGTATAGATGCGCATTCCTGCATTGGCAGTACCCACTTATTAGTCTTGAATGTTTGTTTGCGCAGCAAACAAAGATGAATTGCGTAGCAATTCTAGGGGGTTGGCAAGCAGTAGCGAGCACGGGGCGAAGCCCTCTACCGGCCGCGAAGCGGCCAATGGAATTGCGCAGCAATTCCGGGGGTTGGCGAGCGATAGCGAGCAGGGGGCGGAGCCCCCTAGTTTAATTATATTAAAAGCTGGATTAAAACTTTTTCAAACCATTCCATCGCACTGTAAGGTGCCATAAACCCCCTAGGGGCGCATCCCTTACAATAAAAAGGTTCCCCTCGGTTATCCATCGAGCATCTAAGGAGTCATTATAAGTTAATGACGTGCTTAGACAAATGGTCGATGGTCGCCCGATGAGAAAGCGAGCTTTATGGTGTCATTGGGCAGCCTTGTGTTGCCTAGTCCGATGATTAATTGATCTCTACCCGTTGGTTTTCCGGGCTGGGGATGAATTAAAACACCTTTTGAGGGTTGAGAAAAATTGACAAATGTCTCGAGATAATAATAAAAAAAATCAGTTGTTTGAGTTTGACTGTAAGAAATGACAAATTGATGTCGTGTTATGCTTTTAACTAAGATTTGATGAATGAGTACGTATATAGGGTGATTATGATTTTGAGCATTATTGTATTATAAATGTGTGAGAGTTAGATTAATTTGTTTTTATGCTTTTATATATTTTATCTTCCGGTTATTAAATGCTTACTTACCTTACTACACGCAAAATATTATGATATAAAATATATTATTCAATTATCCCGATGGTATTTACTGCTTAGTAAAATAGATATTTTGAATTACAAATAAATAATTTAAAGACTTCGTATAGCCAATTTCTAGTAATAAAATGCAAACAAATGAGTATTTTTAGATAGTTATTTTTATTTTCAGTCGATTAAGAAATATCACAACTATTTCTGAATGCCATTCCTATTGTGGCCCGAGATCACAGTGAAAATATTAAGTCAATTAAAACATAAACAATTAAACAACAGGGTGAAATATTAAATTTGCGTTTTTTCAGCGATATTCTGTCAAGTATTGCCTATGTTGAAGAAACATATTCTATCTTATCCAATGAGCAGAGATTCGTGGACTTCGTTTAATTAAGTTCATTAGCTTCGGAATATTCATTTGTTGCTTGAGAAATAGCAAATAATGTTTCAAGAGTATGAAACTTCGAATCTCGCCATTTGCCATATCGTATAAAATGATTTGTGCTGTTGAAAAATTTGCGCTTTTGTTTTTAAGTGTAAACCAGTGCTAGGAATCTGAGTGAGGAGCACCGACGGTGTGTCCTTAAGACTATCTGATAGTATAAAAATTCAGAGATAGTTTGTAGCATAAAATTCATAAACATAAAAAGAAGTCCACTCGAAAAGCGTCTCTTGAGCAGATTATCCCTAGATCAACGTTGCAAGTACGTCTAATGGACCAGCTGAGCCTTAAACCGTAATTAAGTTGAAATTACAACTGTGGGTAAATCGGCCAGATGAGTACAAAAAATTACGCAACCTTAGTGTGTGAAGCAGGCATAAGTTAAAAATACGGACTGTAATAATCCAAGAATCTATTATTATATTTTAATGAAAAATACTTAAAGTAAAATATTTTAAATATTAAAATTAAATTGTTTGAGAAAATAATTAATTTTTGAGAAAGTTATTACTGATTTATAAGCACAGTAAAATATTTACTAATAGTATAACACAAATGAATATCTATATATTTAATTATATTCCTTACATCGGCCTATTACGGAATTGCTGTAACTGAAATTTCTTACAAAGTCAACAGCACTACCAGTCTTAGAACCAACAAAAATATGCTTTCACATTCACGTAACTACAAAATATGAACTTCCTTGTTTGGTTTCCGAAAGAGACGCAAAATATGTGTTTATAGAGCATCCTAAATTAAATTCCTCTATTAAATTAATGAGGTTGCGAGCAAAAATACACAAATGAAGGTTCTAATTGCAAAACTCGCATACTCCTAAGTAGAACTAAGATATCAGGTCCGACCCGTTCATTAACGACTGCGTCCAATTGAATTTACCACATTCAAAAGTCGCCAATGAACAACCTGGACCTTATATCTTAGTTCTACTTTGGAGAATGTGAGTTTTGCAACTGAAACCGTCAAAAATATACAGTGTTGACTTTTGAATTTACATTTCTCTGGAGGCTTGTTTCTAATTTGGCAGAGTATGAAAATTAGATCTATCAACATTTACGGAGGGAAAATATATGTGTCCACGGATAGATAATATTAGAGTTCAAGGAAACGAAAAAAGTACTCCTATATTTTTAGAACTTGCAATTAATATTTATTTATTTATAAAGTGAAAAATATATTTTTACCATTGTAATTAATTTTAAACTTAAATTTATTTAATTTTAATTTAATAACAGAGTTAAAAGTATTTTGTTATACATTAATATTTTATTTAAACAAATTTTCTGGAAGTTGAAACTTTGTATAAATTATGAGTCAAAAGTTGCGTCAATTATGAATTATCTTTTTTATGCAAAAGAAAATTATGATGAAACGTGTCGAAGTTAAAACTGAATAGGATTATCTTATTATTCTTCAGTGTGTATTAACAGTTTGTAATTAATAGCCCTCGTGTAGCTCTAGTGCGAAAATAATTCAAAGCTATAACCTAACCTAAAAGTTTGTAATTAATTGAGAGAAAAAAATTATATGTCAAAATCTACCCTTTTACTTAGTCTCAAAAATGCGGATGATGTATATTTATGAATTTTTCCACAAAATTGTTATACTACTTAGGGTAAATTTTATTTTTTTCGCGTAAACCCCAAAGCAAATCCATTTTTTTTATATAATGACAGACAATTTTTTTAAAACTCTTCTGGTAAAGAGTATATTTTTAAAATATAGAGTCATTCAGTGGACAAGTTTCAGGTCTAGAATGGCAAAAGAAATATTAAAAATGTTCATGAATTTTTCCTCGATAGCCTCTCTTGGTGAATCAATGTTAAGTGGGAACAAAGCTTTATTTGAAACAACCCTCAGAGAAATAATAGGAAGGAGTTCTGAAAGGAATTTCATCAAGTCAATTACTTTGACAATATATCGCTACATGTTTACTTTACGTAATATAATTATCAAAAACTTTAGAACTGTTTGCATCAATCTAGCTCCACTAGTTTAACCCCAGTTTGAAACTAATTTGATAATCATTTCTACATTGACTGAGGTTCTAAATTATGGCAGTCCTGTAGCTCTAGTGTGACAATAATTCAGCTTAACGCAATTAACTATCATTGGTTAGTTGGTTGGTAGATTTATATTTTCAGGCTCGATTGCTTGGTCAGAGACTAGCTCATAAACTTTCGTCAAGTAAGACAGACACAACACACACATACATGACAGATGCTGCGACATGTCCCTGAAGGGGAGGGAAATAGTCTCCAGAGACCTGTACCCGTTGGAAACTGACCGCAGGATCCTCGGACCCAACAAATTTAATGAGCACGTACTCCACATATATTCGACAAACACAAACATCCATGCCTTATCGTGATTTGAGACGGAACCCAGAGGAAAAAAAGTGCATATCCCTATAACCGTTGCGCCGCCGGGTCGGCAACTATAATTAGGAATATAACCTGTTAATAATTTAACCATAATATTAAAATCCAAAAACCTTCCAGTACACCCTTATAAACAAAATGTTACAATCTTTCACAATACACCACGCCACATTCTATTAAATGGAACTCTTTATAAATCAGCCCTTTCGGAAGTAACATCTGTCAGCTGATGAGGGAGAAAATAAATTTCGTGTCCCTTCCTTCATGTGACAGTCGTATTATTAAGTCTTTCTCATCACGTCAATTGCAGTAGCAACATCCCCTGTTGCTCCCGCCGATCAATAGGCCGGAATTCGTGGCAGAAGTTTCAGGAAGAAGGAGGAGGAAGGATTTCGATGGATTTAAATTTGATACAGTGTATACGGGAATATATTGGTATTTTAAGGTATGTTTTAGTAAGTAGACGTGTTTTGTAAGTGGGATATAAGATATAAGGTTAAGAAATGTGCAAAGTTGGTATATATATTCAGGTTTGCGTGCTTGGTAAAAGACCCGCTTAGAAACCTTCGTCAAGTAAGACAGACACAACACACACGCAAGTGGATGTATCTAATTTTTAGAGACAGAGGCCAACTAGAGGATCACCAGAATTGACTTATCATCCCCAGATGTATGGAGTTGGTATGGGAACTTGGAGTGCTTTATGACAACGACGGAATTTAACGTGCACCAGTCTCCATTAGCGAACACGGTGTTTTTCTTAGGGCAGTGGGGCTCGAATTCGCAACCTCAGGGGTGCCAGTCCGAGACCTTACCAACCAGGCTATCCCGGCCCCGTGTACAAAGTATCGGGAGGCGTTTTAAGTGTATAGTAATTCTAGCTGATACCCATGATTTCACACGTACTAAGAAACCAGATTTCAATATAAGACACCGGATTTTATTAAAATATCGGAATTCAATTAAAAAACTCTAATTAAACTAAGCAATTTAATTAGAGTTTTAAATTTACACTAGCAAGTCAATTCAAATAAAACTATTTGGAATGGAATATCATACAAAAGTTAAATGAAAACAATAAAGTGTTTCTGCACGTTTATAGGTACCTAATAATTGTTTAAATTCTTGCAAGTAACATTTTGGAAAACCTGCTATTTCACCTTATTTTGACTTTAATAGTACCCGAGCAGATGTTTAAATTGCTTGTTTCGACAACAAATACATAGTTACGTCGAGAAATGCACCAAACATTTATATGTGCAACGATAAAACAGTAAGTTTAATAACAGTACATCCAGTTTAAGTTTCAATATAACTATGAGTGACTACTGAAAGTTGAATATACCTAAAACTGGTCTCTACAATAAAAATATTTTAGCGTTATCAAATTGCAAAGATTGTTACGCAGAAGTTACGATAAGAATACTATGGTGCCAATTAAAAAATTACCAATTTAAACTACATCAGATATATAACTATAAAGTACAGTAAAACTTGAAAGCACATAAAATGTATATATCAAAGCGATACTGAACGAATGAAGTATGAAACATAAAATATATAAGACGTATCTTAAACTCGTTACGAAACTTTTCAACTCAAGTACATGAGGCGTAATAATTTTGTAAAAAACATCGCAAAAAACTTGAAATTTCACAATCAATCTACTTTATTACAAAATAACTGAAGCATCCACTTCCACGAAACGCCATAAACTTCACTTGTTACCTAACTCCATAAAAGCATTCAAAATAATGCGCGGAGAAGTGTTTCATAGCCCTATTCTGATGGGGGGAAATACCCCCTCAACTCATCCAAAACGCTTCGTAATTTTCTTCTTTCCAGCCTAGGGGGACTCTTTCTTTCCATATCTGAGGCTGCCGAAGCATGAAATCACTCCGGCCCTGGTAAAGAAGAAAATAAGGGAGGAATCTACTGGCAACTCTGTGGGAAAAAGTCGATCTTACCCCTGTACCCGCGGCTTCCCTCCAGCACACACCGTGTTTTTCCTTTCTTCTTATTTCGGGCTCTTATTCTTTGGATGGTGGTGGTGGATATGTGCTTGTTTTGAAGAAGAGTGTCTATCTGTGATTGTTTTTTGTGTATTATATTGTTATTGAAAATCGCATTGTTGTATTATACATTGGATACATCGTATATTGTTATTAGTATTATTGTTGCATGTTTTGCATATTATATTGTTATTTTGTAATTGTTGTCCTTGACAAATTTGTATTGTTTTAATTTAAAACTATGTTTTAATTGTAGTGTACGTTAATAGTTAGTGTATCAACGTATTTAATACTATAAAGATATCAAATACGTTGGATGATTTTGTACTAAAGAATCATTAAAAAAAGCTTTCTTTCAAGCAATTTTCTTTCGATATACAAATGTTATTGTTTGACAATTAGTTTATTTTCATGTTAATTGCTTTTGGTATTTCGCCGAATCTATCCGGAATTTTTTAAAAAAGTGGTTATCTGTAATTGTTTGTTTTTATACGTTTCGCAAAAATATGCATAATAGTTCAAGTAAAATTAAAGTTTAATTCAAGAAATTCCATGAGGTAGTGATTTTGTACTAAACAAACAGTATAAATATTTTCTTCATGGAGTTTTTTTTGGATGTCACAAATGTTATTTTTAGCGAATACTTCTTTATCTATTAATTTAAAAGCTATAGATAACTCAGCATAACATAACTCAGCATAATTTGTTACGTGATGATATATTTCATAGCTTCAATAGAACCTTAATATTTATCTATGGACTGAGATGTCATGCTAACATTCTAACAAGATATCCAAAACTAACTAGTTTTCGTTTGGATTGTTTATGCCTTGCACAAACAGAGAGATACAAATGAGGTATCGGCAACTTCTTTTAACCCAAAAGGATTTATATTATTGTGTTGTGGACCAGTATATTTATATTATTATATCAATAGTACCATCCAAATAAGCTTCTGATCCTAGCACCATGAAGCCTTTTAAGGTGCATTAGTCTCACATAGTGTAAATACATAAAATGTAACTTATTCCGAATCCTTATACATCTCAGTGGCCCAAAAATATTCGAAATTCTGCTGTACCCATTTTAGTTCACAAGAGCAAGGTGATAGGGAGCATTGAAACATATGTTAAAGTCAGTTGGTCAGACTGACGTGATACCGCATATATTTAGTTCATGTTCATTAAACTTGGTTCTACTTTTATTGGGATGAAAGGTTAAGTGAAAGGTTAAGTTTGGAATGGCATATTTTCAGTTAAAAAAGTACGAAACCTATTCTCACACTTCCGGTTATACTTTTCAGGTCCCAAAACAGGTTTCATTTCTCACTTTCGTATAAGCACACAACCACGGCCAACTTCAATAACAAGGCCAGAGAAGCTTTCCCAAGCATGAGCGTATGGAATTAATGATGTCATTGTTCCGAGTGCCGAAGATCGAGAAACTAGTTCAGACGCATTCGGAACCCTAAAAATGTGGTCAGCCGAGAACACGTGGTTCCGAGCAGGTTTCGAGACATGTTATCTGTTATCTTCATCTTCGGAACAACGTCACTCGGAACTATGACATCAAACTTTCCGTCCCCGAGCGTGTTTGGGAGATCTTCTTTGGCCTTAGTAGTTGTGTTGGCCGTGACACAACCCGAACCAGACAGATAGTGGGACATAACAGAGAGCTTCCCCGGCCTCATCAGTTAAGTCAGCTATCGAATAAAACAAGGGACTTTAGTTATTAAAGCTCCAAGTAATTCAAACAGCATTTCAAAAAGAACACCATGCTACCATCTTCCGCATCCTCTCCTGCTCTTCTTTCTCGGCGGTGGTCATCGTAGGATGAGTCGCATTTCACGCGGGATCGCCCTATCGCGACTGTCCCGACTGCGCAGAGATATGAGTGTTTGTTTTCGGGAGGTGTTGAAGTGAGGAGCCCAAATGAGAAATGAATGTGCTACTAGACCGAGAGATGTTTGTTTTGAGTTTAGATTACTCTTGTTGTTGGGGTTTTTAGAGGAAGATTGTGGTCAATATTTTGACTTTTATTGATTTGTTTTACCTTGTGTTTTTATGTGTTCTAAATAAATTGTTGTTGATATTGATGTTTGATGAGTTGATATTGATATTTTGATGGCCTTTTCATGCTTTGTAACTTGTTGTATATTATTTTATATTTTGTTGTTTTTGATTAGTGCATCAAAGAAACCGATGCAAATCTCAAAATAGCATATATGTTAAGGACAATAAAAACCAATTTCCCTTATTTATGTTAAGGACAATAAAAACCAATTTCGTTGATGAATCAAAATGTGTTACTTGAGCACATATATTACTACAAATTCAGTGATAACCTAAAATGAATTATCTTATAAAATTTACAATGTGTGCACCCTGTTTTTTGATTTAGCATCATATTTTTAAACTACCACAGTGTTGGTTGTTAACTTTGCACACCCAAGCACACGAATATGTATTACTTTGATAATAACTTCGGGGATTTAAATCCGGGTATGGTCTTCGTGCACGAAACCTCCTTTTATGGAATTAATTGTATTGTGAGTTTAAACAGAAAAAAAATGAGTGCAAGGAGAGAATGATGGCAAAAGGAATAAGTTCTAAATTAAGAAGAAAATAGCAAATACGTTTTATTTAAAGTTCATATTGCAGAATTGGGCCAATCTATAGAAATGTTGATTTAAACTTCATTAAATAAACTTTCCAATTGAAGGACTTTTCTTCTCTTTCACCATTTAAAAAAATCCCATTTTCACTTCACAATGCTTGAAGTCGAACGATTCCTTTCCGCGAGTCCTTCCCTTGTCTGATTTCTTCACCTTATCGGGGAGCGAATTTAATTTACTTCTTTTGTCGAATGTGATGGAAGAAATATTTATGGAACGCAATTAAACCCCTTGATTAAAAAAGTCCCATCCCCTAGAAAGCGAGTACAATGAGGAAACAATACAACCTCATATCTCACAAAGCATAAAAGGTTGGGGCAAAATCGATGTGCTGCATGTGACTTAAAAGTTCCGCCGAGGCTCATAATCATTACCCAAATAACGCAACCAGAAGCGGCAGGAAAAATATTTATTGTCATTCATTAGTGGGTCCGGACTGAGGAGACTTCGATTGTAGGTTGCTGAATTTGCTTGACAACACCGTAAGCAACAAATTTGATTAAAAAAAGTAACCTGAAAATACGCTTTATAATGAAAGCATATTAAAATCGAAAATTGATGCGTGTTTTCCATCCACAACAAGATATCCAAGAACCATCAACAAGATAAGATTTTCCATCCACAGATATGTTGATGAAAAGATGCATAATATTTATACATGTTGAAAACAAAAGTTATAACTATATTTTAACAATACTATATTTACATTAAATGAAAAGGCAACCTATTTACATGGTGAATATGCAACCTATTTACAGTAGAATAATACAAGAATAATGATAATTGAAGTTCTGATAGTCGGATTCAGATAACTGTATGTCAACTATAAACTGTATTGTATTACTAAGGATCGAAAATAACTGTTTGCACATAAAAATTATTATACTAAAACAATTAAATAAATTTTTTAAAGTAATGCTTTAAGTTTTTACTCTTTAGATATGATAATGTGCCGTTTTCGTTAGCAGATCGCATTTCAATGTTTAAGTTGGAGTCATATGTTGATTTTGGTAAAAATGTGTGCGTTTGACTCAAATACTTCCAGAAAACCAGAACCAAAGAGTGTGATGCAAATTGGAATTTCACATACAAGCTTTGAGATTGTATTTCCGCTTTACTTCACACTTTTGATGCCGAAGTATTTTAACATAAAAAATTTTCAGTCGTGATAATAATAATAAAATAGATAACTATTTTACAAGAGCTTCAGAAAAAAGAATTATAGTTATTTGCTTTTAGTTTTACAATGTCAGAAGCACTTTGAATTATTCATATTACAATTGATAAATTTCGGCATTGCTAATTCGACATTTTGGATTGTGGGTTGAGGCAGCTGATGGGAAGAATGCGACAAGTTTTGGAAACAGTTATGTTGACTATATTCTATAGACCTGGTCTAGAGGTACCTAGGAAAAGAGGATGAGAAAGAAGAAGACTAATTCAAGTATTAATACTTATTTTTAATTTATACGTACTAAATTTTTCAACAAATAATCTCTGGCAGTTTATATAATACAATGCTTATCTAATTCTTTTTATATATTGTTAAAAATATACTTGCTTAGGACCAAACCATTTACTTATTATAACTCATATATTCTTTTTTATAAAGTTCATATATTTTTTTATATTTATTTATAAATATCAAATACACTGCCGACAAACCACCTACACAACGTGCATTTAAAACCAAAAACGTGTTGCCATTGAGGACGGCTTTCGGACTCGCTTATTAACATGGGTGATAATCGTTAGCACTTCCTTTTTCGAGTATGCTTTACATCTGAAAAATTAGACCCGCCGACATTAGTGTCTCAAAACCACATAACACTAAATTAACTTTAACTTTATGAGTCGGTGGCTTAGTGTTTAAGTGGCGCCATAATTTGGGGAGCTCTCGGAATAGTTGTAAAAGGAGACCTTAGAATTGCCTACAATATATTCCTAATGATGTACATCGAGAGTAATTAAAATACTTTGTTGCTCCTCCAAAACTATTCTTGGTGTTTTTCGCGGTAGTTGTGTAAAGGTAGGGGTTAATAGAGTCGTGGAGATATCTTTTATGGATATTGGGTGAACACAATGGTGAATTTTCTGATTTCTTTTTGTGTGCAAGTTTTAGTTGGCTTCATAAGAAATAATGTGTTTTGGGAAATTCGTATTGACTAATAAACTTTTGCATGATTAAGTTAATTTAGTAGTTCATTTACAAAACAATGAATAGTCCTTCTAAAGTAGTTGTGAAAATCTTTGTGAATAAAAATTCTATTCAAGTACCAGATATCTATAACCATTGAAGCTTTTCTGCGTGTAACTTGCTCCTTCATAAAATAATATATTATCAATTATTTTAATAGGTAAAAAATATTTCTGATAGTTATAATCAGTAAATGGTTTGGTTCTAAACAAGTATATTTTTAAATAAACGTAAAAGCTATTAAATAAGCTTTCGATTACATAAATTACCAGAGATTATTTGTTGAAAAAATTAGTACGGATTCATTAAAAATAATTTTTAATACTTGAATTTGTCTTCTTCTTTATCATCATCCTTTCCTATGTATCTCGAGACCAAATCTTTCGAATAAAGTCCCCATAATCGTTTCCAAAACTTGCCGCACTCTTCCATCAGTTTCCTTAATGGGACATCACGATCCAAAATGTCGAATTAGTAATGCCGAAATAAATCAATTGTAATAGGAATAAATCAAAGTGCTTATGACATTGCAAAACTAAAAGCAAATAACTATAATTCGTTTTTTTAAACGCTTGTAAAATAGTAATCTACTATTTTTTTTATTAACCAAATAAAGATACATCATGCAACAAGGAATGATACACATAATATGAATGTATTGCAGATCTTAGAGAAAACTGTCCCAATGAGACGGACAAAATGAGATGACAATAAATAAATACAAATTTTTCTTTGAAAAAGAAGGGAAGGGGCTACGCTTTAAAAGTTCAGGTATGGAGTTATTACGATGGAACTGGCATTCTATATTGCGTACAATTCTACCAACATTTATAACAATCTTTTTGTATGAAAGGTGCATTTAATTGTTTAATGTATCAATCTATCCCGTGTCCCGTTGGTAATAATGCAAAAATACTTGCTTACTCATTCCTCAAAGCAGTGCAGTATTTTTAGTCAAATATCGCTTCCCATTAAATGAAAATAACATCTACATTCGTTTTTTCAATTGATAAACTCCCAACAACAGAGAAACACTTGCAAGGCACTGTTATATTATATTATATACAATTTTTTTAAAAAACCTTTATCAACAAACTTTTTGTGGGACGCGTGCATTTAATTTTTTTGGGTGCATCATCCCTATTTGTGTCTAGCAAGTAATAAAGCCAAGCTAACTACGAAGAACCTGTTTTGAATATTCGTCGTTTCACAGACGCAGTGACAGTATTTTGAGTCGAATCGCTTCCCATTCAATGAAAATAATAACTACATTCTATTTTTCAATTGATAAAGTCAAAACGATGGCAACACTTGTAAAAAAATTATCTGCTATAAAGTGCAATTAAACTTTCTATTAAAAACTTTCTTGTATGAGAGTTGCATTTAATTTTTTGATCCATCAATCCACATTGTGTCCCGTGAGTAATAAAGCCAAAATACTAGCTAACTACGAAGACCCTAGTAATAAATACTCGTCATTTCTCAGAAGCAATGACAGTATTTTGAGTCGAATCGCTTCCCAGTCAATGAAAAAGGATGATGAAGTGGGGGCTCTGCCCTCCCTCCCCGAGTAATCCCTTATTATTTCTTAACCTCTTTATCACATCTTGGCAATTGTTGCTCGAACGAAGATGGATGGTGCACGCGAATTCGGGGGACAGCGCCGCGCACCGGATAGTCCTCGTCATTCATCACCAAATTAAGATGAAGGTCTTCTTTTTCTTCCAGGGAGAAATCTTATTTTTGAATGGAAAAAAAAGTTCCCAACCATCAAATATGTTTGTGTTTCAGAACTAGAAGGGTACAACTCAACTTTTGAACGTTATTCAGACGAATAGCAAAGCTGAAGATGCTGGATATCAATGCAATAAAGTTTTTTATTTACTATCAAGTAAAGCAATTTTAAACTGTGTGTAAAGTCAAATAACAATCTATCATGTACTCTAAGAAACCTTCATGAAATATCATGAGATATTCGATAGCTAGGTCTATAAAGATAACTCTATCTAATAACCTATATTATGATTATTTAATGAAATAAATCTTCAAACATGAGAACAAGAAATTTGATTTTCTATAAACAGAAGACACGCAATTATGTTTGTGGCAACAATATTATTACACTCACAATATAATCTCATATTTTCCAAAGCATGACTAAGATATATAGAGTCTGCTAGACCGTTCACTGGTGAATTTTGATGATGGTAAATCCAAGTCCTTTCAATCGATTAGTTTACCCAAAAAGAAATTTAATGAAGAAAAGCAACACTTATATAAATATTTAGATAGTGTTACATTTGAACGAAAAAAAAACCCCTTTCCTTAGCAAACAAACCAGAGGCTTTCAACGCTCAGGCAATCAAGACTTGATTCGTTGTTTCACGGACAAACCGGTATATAAGTATTGAAGTTGCGTTTAACCTGGAGCTTAAACGTAATTAGATGTGATGGAAGTTCTGATCCATTTTTATAAATTATTTTCTGTGTAGGTCTACATCGGATGCTTTTTCTTTTCATGGACCATCCACAGGGTTCACCAGAACCAGGCACTCTTCATGATGAAGAGACGATCTAAAACAAAAAATGTCGTAATCAAATAGAGATGCTGAGATTTTTTTTATTTATGATTTTTTTCCTGCCCTCTTGATGCGCTTATCTAATCTATTTTTAAAGAATGGAACAGCAGAAAATAAGGATTTTTGCTCTAGAACCAATTTATTTCTGAAACGTTGCTCTTGAATACTAACTTCCTAAAAAAATCCCTTTTGAAAAGAAAGAGGAACAACTTGGTATGCTGGAGAAGACGTCTGCTTTATGTTTACTTTTTTGATCTCAGTGTGTGTGTGTGTGTGTGTGTGGGTAATAAGGAGAATTTTGTTTTAAGAAAAATGCGTCCACCCGTACTAAGTTAGTGGAATTTTTTAGTTTGTATGTATGAGTTGTATGCAAGGTAAAAAAAAAACCTATTAACCATTAGCTATGCTTTATAACTAATGAACCTAGCTGCAGTGTGCCATTAAGCGAATCATTACCTTTTATAATGTAGTTTAGGGAAATAAGTTTTTTGTATGGAAAACTTTAAACTCGACTTAATTATAAAGAACTATTCCTTATTTTAAAAGAATAAGATTTAAATATGGTTTGCAAAGTTTACAAAGTTTTTTTGATTTAAAATCCCGAAAATTTCATAAACAAAGATTGATTTTGCTAGATTGATGGATGCTTTGATAAAAAATGCTTAACTAATTTATGAAAAATAAGACAATAATTTCTTTGATTTAAAAAAATAAAGAATATAAACTTAAAATGTAGGTCGAATTTGGAATAACCAATTAATAAGTGTATTTTATTTAGAAATTAGTAGCAAATAATCCCACATGATCAAATCTATTTTGAAAATAGAACCGTCAATTTAAATGACTATATTTTATCATTTATACATTAAAAATGCTATCACCATAGATGAAGTAAAACTTTGCAACATATATATGGCTACAACCCAATGAAAATAATAATTCAGCACAGTTGATGTGCTAATTCCTTAAAATTTCAAGAGTATTTTTCAAAAACCATCAAATTTCGTAGGGAAAACACCTAATACTTCTTTAAATATACAGCAATACAGTAAATATAACAAGTAGTATTTTCCGCTCAAAGGTTTTTCATTAATCTTAGAAAAATACACATATGTTTGTGCATTCAGTTCCTACACCTGAATCTTTCTTACGCGTTTTTCTTTTAAGCGAAAATATATCACGGCTGGCTGTCTTGTCAATCCGCGTAATTCCCCCCAAAAAAAAAAGTTAGATATTACATTCAAAAGCAATCTCATCTTCGTATAATGCAATATTTTCATGCAATTTTGTGTTGGCAGCACTGAAGATAACAGGCCCTGTTGCTTTCTTCCTGTAACGTTGCTCATTGTAAATATATGCTTGGTTCAATAAAACTCTTTACTTCCTCGAACAAATAAAATATGGTTATTTTTGATAAAATATTCAAATAAGAATTGTACTAGAACATTAATTACTGATGACAATGCATGTTTGAGCTTGGAAGTATAGTTTGTTTTGAGTTGTACATTTTCCATGAAATTTCATCCATTTATTTTAAACAAATATTTAACTTAACAAACAAATTAAACATTTATTTACATTTTTACAAAGAAATATTTCTACTGAAATGTTTTTCATTAACCTGAAAAAATGTATTTAGATTTTTTTTTCAGTTCTTCTAACTCCGGTATTTGACTAAATTGACGTCTAGTGTTGTTTTGTCTAATAGAAATCTATCACGGTTTCCTGTCATGTCAATTCGCGTAATCCGCAAGGAAATAAATAAAAAATATATCACATTCAAAAGCAATCTATTCTTCTCATAATGCGATCTTTTCATGCAGTTTTTGTGTTGTCAGCACTGAAGATGACAGGTCCTTTTGCTTTTATTCCTGATCTGTACATAACACTCATTAAGACAGATGGTATAGAAGACCATCTCTGCATTCGAGGAATCCAAAAACCTATAACCTATGCAATTCGAGATTTCCTATATGCAATCAACAGCAGGTATGGATTTCTTTGTAAAAGGTATTGAGGGATAAATAGAATTTAATTTGCATAAATTTCTGAATATTTATTGTAAGGATATTTCTCAATTTTCTTATTCTTATAGTTTTCAATTTTTCCCTATTTTGATATTTTTATGTTTAAAAAAACCTACTTTTAATAATTAAATATGTTTTTTTATTTATAAATATTAATGAGTTTTAAATTTGTATTCAAATATTCCTAATTCAATCTGTCTTTATGAAAGCAGCTAGCAATGTTATATTATCAAGTAAAACTATAAGAAATATATATTGATAAAGGCACGTTGTATACATTCTCATGTATTAAAATGTAAATTTAAAAAGAAATGACAATATTTATTTTATTGTTCCAAAACCCACGTTTATAGTTAAAATGAAAATGACAAACATAAATCGGGAAAAAATCGGAATTACATGAATTTCATAATTTATTAAAAGAACAAACTATTGTTTCTTTAAAATAAAATATTTTTTGTGTAACGTTGCTCATTATTAAATGCTGGGTTCAAAAATCTTTTTTTTTACGTTATTGTGCAAATAAAGATTGTAATTTTTGATAAAATATTCAAACAAGAAAAGTAAAAAAATATTAATAATTAATGACAATTTTAAGACTTTCATTTTTTCAGCCTGGATGTAGTTTTTTCGTCGTACATTTTCCATTTAATTTAAACAAATATCCATCTCCTTAATGAAACATCGAAACGTAACATTATGTTGAAACCCAGAAACTGCTCCAAGATGTTTATCACCAAAACAAAAAAAAAGAGAAACAAATGAAATACAACAACTAAGAAGTAAAAAAATCATCAAACACACTTTTAAATTCCCGATTTCCTAACCGCACAATCTCATGATTTATGCAGAGCAGGAGGTCGTTAAAAATTCTGTCAGCGACGAATAAGTACTCCGACCGAAAACTTCAAATTTAAAGAAAACGAATCGGTTGCTCTGGGTTGCCAGAAAAATTTGTAAAAAATAGCCAAGTTGCTGAATAAATATTAAAAATGAAAAAATAAATTAGTTCTATAGTAAATTTCAACAAGTCGCTTTCTTTACAGATGCATGGTTCAGTGCGTCACTATCTGTACAAAACACAAATAAAAACCCTTTGCAAGTAAAACTAGGGATCTATGCGACTTTCAATCACCGCTCAATATAGTAATTCATTTGGCCGGGATGGGATGGCCGAGCTTCTTGGACTATTACGCTAGCAACGTGCGCGCTGTAACGGGTGCGGGTTCGATTCCCGCCTTGCCCTGGGTGTATTTTCCCTTCTCTATGACAGTAAAAATTCTTTCTGTGTCTGTCTTAATTGTACCAAGTTTTATATAAGCGGATCTCTGATCAAGCACACAAGCCGGAATATATATGTTGTACCCCCCACCACCATTATAAATTAATTCGCACACTATATCGAAAATTATACCCTATAATGTAATTTTAATGACTTTACAACCTCAAACTTTCTTTAGTAGCTATCCATCGCGTATTTTCAATTTTCTCGAATACCTTACTTTGACGTATGAAAACTTCTGAAAAATTGTGTACCAAATTTGAAGTCATTATATCTTTTGTTTGAACAGTAGAGAGGTTTCAAGCAATTATAAAGACCAATGTTCAAAAGCTTTTTCGGTATCAACACTCTCCAAAAAAATCTAAAAAACACAAAATCTTCACTTCTGATTTTCGACCCCAGAGCAATACTTCCATTTACCTTAAACTTTATATAAGTATTAATCAATTGAAAATAAAAATAAAGTTGGAAATTAGAATAACAATTGGAAGGGTTTCCGAAATTAGTAAAATTACTTGTTAATGCAGTTCATGCTAATAATTTAACATTTTATTCGGCAGTCTGATACTGATTGCCAAAATGGCTACAATGAGCTAATTCTGGAAGCCCTGCGTTTTTTCAGAAAATATTTAATGGTAAAAGAAGAGTATCAAGGACTGATTGCGATTTTAGAAGCATAACTCACTTCGATCGAAAATTGACCTTAAAACTTAAAGTCCCTCCGCATTGACGCTTTTTACCAATTAAGATATATAAGATCTTTTCGTCAGATATATATCAGTTTCCACCTCTAATACTCTTTTTGAAAAAAAATATATATTAGAAGTTCAAACAAAACAAAAAAATGGTGAAATGTAGTTTTTAGATAGAAAAAGTGATACGTGGGGTGGAATTTACGTCCTTTTTTTTACTCCTTTCTTGTTATTTTTATCGAATGAAAATTTATGAGACATCGTTTTTGCATTTGTACCATTCCGGGGACGCATAATTTATTCATGGTATTTTTTGTAGTTGTCGGTTTCATATCTTAACATGTTCCATTTAAAATATTTTAAAGAAAAAAGAACATTGAACACATAACTATTAGATTGATGAATGCAAACATTTTTGTTGAGTCGGAAATATATTAATTCGGACGGCCAGGCACAAGTTTTGGTTTAAAGTTCCACTTTTTTACAAACTAATTTTAGCTGAAGTTTAAAGGCATACATGTTATTCAAATTTTTGACATGTTTAGATTTAAAAGTAATTCACATAAATTATCATATCCACATTACTGCACTTAATAAAACACCAATACTAAAAAAATATTTTTTAAAACTATTTTTGTTTTGCTTTTGAGTATAAAATTTTTTTTTGGTTAAATTAAGGCTAGTTATTTATAAGCTGCATCTTTATTATAATATTGGAGTGTAATTCAAGAGAAATATTTAAGTTATTTCTGAGGAAATAAAAATTATTGAGATAGTTTTGTTAAGACAAATTACAATTTAATATTGAATCATTTTTGAATAATCAGTGTTATATACTTTGTAACGTACATTTTTAGCAATTTACTTTTTTAATGAATATTAACTTTTTATAATTGTTTATTTGAGTTTTATTTAATAAATGTATATGTTTTAAATTTAATTTGATAATTTTTAATAATAACATGGAAAATACTCTGAAAAGGTACAATTTGAATTGAAAAATCTCGGAAAAAATATTGATGAAAATTTTTGAAACTATTTAAGTTAAGTTTAATTTTTTTTATTTAAGTTTACATTGACACTATAACAGCGGTCCAGGTCATACAATAATATTTCTCATTCAAATTTGACTTTAAAAATGTGGCTTTCCACGAAATTATAGGTGTAATAGTACTTCAGTTTTGTGGTGTAAGTTGCACTTTTTATGCTGTAATGCAACTCCCTAAAACAGGAGACATGTTAAGGTTAAAAGGTTATCAAATTTTTTATGGAGTAATCTTACACCAACAGTCCAGATATATAGTTAAACGTATAATTAAAATGTACTGAATAAAAATACAAAAAGAATATTTATTTTTAGACGTCGGCTTATAAAATAAAAAAAAAAGAAATGTGAATGTTTTTTTTATAATCATTGGTGTTTTTTGCAAATGTATTTATTCTAAAATACTCAACTTAAGTCGTATCTAATCACTGAAAATATTAAAAATGAATCAATGCTTCTTGGAAAAACAAAAATCTCGAAAGAAAAGAAATATGATGACAAATTATTTTTAATACATATTTAATATCGTAAAATTAATTTTTTTCCTCAAATATCCAAAAATAATAATTTAAAAATGATATTTGAGTTTTTTAACATAAAATATTTGTTTTAGTCATTAAATGCATTCAACATCGAGCTATTTTGAAAATCTCGATTTCTGGGAAGTATATTCGGAATGATTTCTCACTATGTTTGTATATTTAACCCATAAAGCGTTAAGGTTCACGTTTTGGCAACCGTTAAGTTTTTTTTATTCCTAATCCATAAAGATTAAACATATTTCTTTGTTTGGCATACCTTATATTAATCAGAGTTAAATGTGCTTCAAAGTTAGAGAATTTAAAAAAAAAACCTTTTCGCGATTGTAAAGGTTTTACTTACACTAATTAACCAAATAAATATATTTAAAATTTATGAGATTTTTGACATGTATTAAACTTTTAGTTGTTATTTTTTAATTTAATGGTCGGTACATATAGCGGCTTTTAATTGGTGTATAAGTTTATCGCATGCTTTGAAATAAGAACAATATGGAATAACTGAATTAAGAAAAACAACTCTCACAGAAAAGAAAAAGGCAGAATAGTAGAATAACCACCAACAATCCCCGGAACTAGACTGCCATCCAATGTTACACGACATCAGCTATGCAGTCGCACTATTCATTTACTTGGATTCGGTAAAACTTTTTCAACAAAGATGGACTCCTTCTTGGGGAAATGGTAACATTGATGCGTTCCAGAATGGCTTGTTATAGCTCGAAATCGGGTTGTTCCGAAGGGAAGAAGGGCATTTGATGAAGGAATATTTCACGGTAAGGTATATCTGGTGGACATTCAGGTGGGAGGACGTGTAATGGAATACGTTATCAGGAAGTTGGGGAAGTTGGATCCGTTGCGTTTACACTGAGGGTCGTTTGAATATTTCAAGAGTAAGCCAATAGTTTGAAAAATATATATATTTCAGATTTTATTGACGGGAAAAGTACAAATGATTAATAATAAAGACTTTATAACGATGAAATAATATTATTTAAAAATTAACTTATTAATCAATTATTAACTTATTAACTATTATTATATTAATTATTAACATATTAATCATCGAAAAAACTGATGTTTCTTTCATAAAATATTAATCAGTTTCCTTGAAATTGTAAGTTAAATTGGTTTGTGCTGTTGCACCCTACTTTTTCCTGTCGCAAAATGTTAAGATTTTCGATTTTCTACCTCATTTAACAGAACTAAGAAAAATACAGATCGTCAAAAAAGTTCACTTGTAAGTGTTAAAAGTAATTTCAAAATTGTTAAATTGGATCGGAATAAGTTTTTAGATAAGCAAAAAAGTTCTAACAATTTACGTAGTATTAGGATGCCACTAAAGACTGAAAACGAGCTGTTTTGTTAGTAACACAACATATTTGATTAAGTTTGAATATGAATGAGTCCGTAGTACAAAACAAGAACTATATATAAGTATCAAGTCAAGTGGTATCTAGGTACAGAGTTTCTTCTGTTTTTAAATCTACTGACTTCGGAGTTACATCTTTATGTTGTTAGGCAGTCCTTGCACCATTCGTAACAAAATTTGTTTACAAAAATGGATATTAAAGTTATTGGAGCGTGGCAATCTTCATTAAAAAAACATAACACTTCAGCAGTAAATTATTTGTTTTAGGTGATATAAGACCTAAAATTTTTCGTTTTCTTTTGAAACCTAATCATATTTACGACGGTTTGAAAAAGTTAAATTTGCATAATTTCCCTAAACCAAAGAAGGAAAAGTCAAAACACTTTATAAACATAACTACCTTTGCGTCACTTTAGTATAACCTTTCAAACGCTCAAACTCTTTGACAAAGTATTCCATTTTCTTTTTTATACTAGACTCTGTGAAAGGCAAACGAAGAAAAGTTTGACATCAAATGCTTATTTCACCCTAATCTGAACATAAAAGGCCAAAAAAGCTAATACCTCAAAAGAAATTTTCTTCTTCTTTAGAATTTTGGACGGGGAAAGACGTCTGTTTGGTGTTTTTGGTTGAAAATAAATTATAAGATCCCTTTTTCTATCTGCCTGGAAAACAAGTTTTTTCTCCTGCTCGGTTGAAACAGAATGTACATTTTTTAAAAACACAATATCCCGGAGGAAACTCAAAAGAACATTCTCAGTTCCTGGAAATGTTTTTTTTCCAATCTTTAGTTTATTTCTATAAGAAATTCGAAGAATTTGCAAACTGGATTGAGCGAGGGAGAAAATATTGGTCTGATCAAGTTTATTAGTATATTCTGTATTGTAAGATACTTTTGTATAAGGGATTAAAATAAATAACGTGGTTATAGGTATTCAAATAAATAATTTGATTGAAATAGAATGTATTGTGGGCTTGGGTACCGTTTAGACAAAAAAAATTAGTTTTCGATTTCTAAGCTGGATAACCATTGTGTGTTAAATCGTTTGAAATAACTTCATTTGACACTCAAATTAACGAATTTATTCATATTTATTAATTTAAATTTGAACTGAAGAGTGTAACTGATATGCTTGTTTACTTTACTAAACACTAAATATTTTTTTTTTTAGCATCATAGTCCCCAATTAGCTTTCACCATCGGTGGCTATTCAGCTCAATGGGCCCCCAAAATATAGAAATTAAATCAGTTGGTCAACTGTAATGACTCTGCATCCTTCTGGAAAACTATAAACAAATTTAGAAAAAAACCAGTCATAACACCTAAAATATCTCCTCAGAATTGGTTTGATTACTACTCAGATATTTTTTCAAACAAACAAACCAACGCAGTCGCAATAATTGACCAAGTTACCATTTACACTGTCCCAAATTCTGATCCGATTCTCGATACAGATATTACATGTGCCGAGCTAAAATCTGTATTAGATAATTTAAAAAACGAAAAATCACCCGGCGTGGATGGATTGAGACCAGAATTTTTTAAATACCTAAACTCTTCGTCAATTTCTATTATTACCAATGTTTTTAATAAGGTTTTTCACTCTGGTTCCTATCCAAATAGCTGGATCGAAATCTTAATCTGCCCAATTTTTAAAAAGGGTGAAATAACTAACCCTAGCAATTACAGACCAATTTCTTTAGTCCCAGTAATAGGTAAAATCTTCACATCGATCTTAAACAAAAGGCTACTAACATGGCTTGATCAGAAAAAGTTACTTTTCGAGGAACAAGCTGGTTTTAGGAAAGGTTATAGCTGCAATGATCAATCATTTATTTTAAACTCAATTATACAAGATAAACTACGGAAAAAACGTGGTAAACTATATGTTGCTTTTATTGATCTAAAAGGCGCGTTTGACAGTGTCAATCATGATCTTTGGAATGGAATCATGATCTTTATGGTTGGAATTACAAAAACTCTCAATCAGCTCAAAAGTTATCAAAATTTTAAGGGATCTATACAATAAGGCTTCAGCAAGAGTTAGAGTAAAAGATGTCTGTACTGACTCATTCGGGGTCTCAATTGGTGTATTACAAGGTGAAATATTGAGTCCACTGTTATTTATCCTCTTTTTAAAAAACCTAATAGTCCAGTTAAACGAATCATGTAGGGTAAGGTGGGGTAAGTGGGCCACCTTTTTGGCATAATTCAACTTTAGACCCTCATACCACTGGATATAATCGGCCTAACAACTCATTTTTTATTGTGGTCCATTCTCTCGTATGTTTTTACTGTACCCATGACAACCTTAGCATAAATTGGCAAAAAAAATATTTAAAAAATATGTTTTTCTTTTTGGTCATCCGAGTGGCCCACTTGCCCCGCAAGGTGGGGTAAGTGGGCCACCCCCCTAATATATTTTTACACATAACTGGTAGAGATATGGTGGGGCAAGTGGAATAATCTACATGATTTTTTGAGTGTTTGAAAAAAAAAGTAATGATGTATCTTTAATAGTTCCCCCATAGCAACTTTTTCTGGCATGCAAGCTCACTACAAGAAAGAATACGTTAACTTTCATCTTGTCATTTTTGCATGTAGTGAAAAAAAATGTTAGGGCTACAGATTTTAAACTGGCCTATGTTAATGAATAGGACTATGAATAGTGAATATGATTAACCCTATGAATCAGTGAATGTGACTTTTTTTAAAATATATTAAAGAGTTGGGGCAAGTGGGCCACCCCTGGCCCACTTACCCCGCCATTGTAGTGGCCCACTTACCCCAAACGCGGGGAAACTGGGCCACCCCAATTTTCTTTTAACCTTATCAACATCACAAGTACATGACACTACAAAAAGATACCATGTTTTATACACTTTCAAAATATATCACATTTTGTTTTGTATCACGAACCGTTTGGAAATAAATAAAAAAAATAGTATGACGGAGTGAATTACGAAAAGATTCAGTTTTAAAAATTTTCACAATAACTATTGTTCCTTTTTACATACTTAAGTGAAAATGATCCCATAATGTTTCCTGCATCTATTGGGGTAAATGCGTAAAAATATTGTAACAGATTTTTTTTACGTCCATAATTCGTGAAATGCCAGGGGGGGGGTGGCCCACTTGCCCCAATGGCCCACTTACCCCACCTTACCCTATCCCAGGCGTGTATATTGCACCTGATATCTATTTACATCTCCTTCTTTATGCTGATGATGCAGTTATTCTTGCAGATAGCCCAATAAATCTTCAACTAAAGCTTAACACATTAGAAAGATTCTGCAAAAAATTCTGTTTAGATGTTAATATCAATAAAACCAAAGTGGTTGTTTTCCGAAAGGGCGGTAAGTTATCTGCGAGTGAAAAGTTCTTTTACAATAAAAAAGAGTTAGAAATTGTCCCCAGCTATATTTATCTTGGCATACCGTTTTCTTCATCGGTCTGTTTTACTATTGCTAAAGATCACTTTATCTGTAAAACCATCAGTGCAATTAATAATTCTTGGTCTGTCCTTGCTGGCGCAAGAATTAACTCGGTTAATTCTTGGTTTAAGTTATTTGACTCCTTAATATTGTCTGTTTTGACTTACGGTGCTCCAATATGGGCCGTTAATAATTACTGTGAATTAGAAAAATGTTTTTGTATTTTTGTTAAAAGATTGCTTACTGTTTCGAGGTATACCCCTGGATACATGTTGAGACTTGAATTGGGTCATTCAAGAATTTCTTTAGTTTTTATCCGTTTGATTTTAAAATATTCGATACATTTACTTAAGATGTCTGATGAAAGATTTGCTAAAGCTTGTTATTTAAGACTTTATAATTTGTCTCTTTATGATTCTTCTACGAGCAAATTTAACTGGGCTATCTCTGTTAGAAATATTTTACAAAGTGCTGGTTTTTATTTTGTTTGGATATCCCAAGATTACGAAGTAGCAGAACAATATTTACCATTAATTATCCAAACATACAATGATCAATACATTCAAAATGACCTTGCTTGCGTAGCTAATAGTAACAATCACTCTTTTTACAAATTCATCAAAAACTCACATTTAATTGAAGATTATCTAGCCTCAATTGTTGATATATCTGTAAAACGAATTATAATGCAGTTGCGTTGCAATCAAACATACTTATACTTTAAAGGATCAATTTACAAAATATTTCCTGACACTATATGTAAAATATGTAATAGGGTAAGGTGGGGTAAGTGGGCCACCTTTTTGGCATAATTCAACTTTAGACCCTCATACCACTGGATATAATCGGCCTAACAACTCATTTTTTATTGTGGTCCATTCTCTCGTATGTTTTTACTGTACCCATGACAACCTTAGCATAAATTGGCAAAAAAAATATTTAAAAAATATGTTTTTCTTTTTGGTCATCCGAGTGGCCCACTTGCCCCGCAAGGTGGGGTAAGTGGGCCACCCCCCTAATATATTTTTACACATAACTGGTAGAGATATGGTGGGGCAAGTGGAATAATCTACATGATTTTTTGAGTGTTTGAAAAAAAAAGTAATGATGTATCTTTAATAGTTCCCCCATAGCAACTTTTTCTGGCATGCAAGCTCACTACAAGAAAGAATACGTTAACTTTCATCTTGTCATTTTTGCATGTAGTGAAAAAAAATGTTAGGGCTACAGATTTTAAACTGGCCTATGTTAATGAATAGGACTATGAATAGTGAATATGATTAACCCTATGAATCAGTGAATGTGACTTTTTTTAAAATATATTAAAGAGTTGGGGCAAGTGGGCCACCCCTGGCCCACTTACCCCGCCATTGTGGTGGCCCACTTACCCCAAACGCGGGGAAACTGGACCACCCCAATTTTCTTTTAACCTTATCAACATCACAAGTACATGACACTACAAAAAGATACCATGTTTTATACACTTTCAAAATATATCACATTTTGTTTTGTATCACGAACCGTTTGGAAATAAATAAAAAAAATAGTATGACGGAGTGAATTACGAAAAGATTCAGTTTTAAAAATTTTCACAATAACTATTGTTCCTTTTTACATACTTAAGTGAAAATGATCCCATAATGTTTCCTGCATCTATTGGGGTAAATGCGTAAAAATATTGTAACAGATTTTTTTTACGTCCATAATTCGTGAAATGCCAGGGGGGGGGTGGCCCACTTGCCCCAATGGCCCACTTACCCCACCTTACCCTACATCCGAAAATGAAACCTGGGAACACATATTTTAACTTGTCCTGTTTATGAATCCTTCAGAAGAAAATACTTTATTAATTCTAACAATCTTTCAGTATTTTTAAAATTTCATAACAAAAACTATTATAATATTTATAACTACTTAATATCAGTTTTAAAATTTAGACAATATATATTAAGTTTCGATGATACTGACAATTAGTTTACTTCCTTGTGTCTCTTTGTATGTATTTAAGTGTTTGTTTGTATTTCATTTGTTTGTTTTATATGTATCCTTGCAATAGATTTATGTTGATATTATGAAACATTTTATTGTAATAACCATTGCCAACCATTGTAAACGGGCTTAGGCCCATTGCAATAAATTTGTTATCTATCTATCTATCTAATATAGAAATTATTCTTTCTTTGATTCTAATCTGCTGTTTTAAAAGCAATATTTCATATAAATAAGTTCCAGAGAACCCAATACAAAACTTGTATTTCAGGCGCTGCCAATTTATAATTCAAAGGAAAAGATAATAATTTTCTGGTCCTTAAAACAATAAAAGCTATTAAGAGGAAATAAAGTATCTAATTCATTTTCAATGTTAATAAATAAACCTCAATTTTCCATAACTTTTCTGTTCTAACAAATTCCGAGGATGAATTTACGCATTGATACATACAATTTGCATTTTTATACTATTTACTGAGTTCATCCCTACAATATTAGTAACGTGTTTAATAAGTTGAACATTATTTGAGTTTTTAATTAAATAATTTTAAATATGTAAACTTCTGACATTAAAATTAATGATGGTTAAACAAGGTTTTTAATGCTTTAAATCTATTTCAAGGTAGATACGTTTCATTTCATATATTTTCCGTTGCAAATCGTAATTAAGCATGAACACTGTAAAATATTAAATATTATACCATTTTAAAGTATTCGTTTTAATATTTAGATTTTAATTCACAACGTACAGTTCGAAAAGGAAAACGTTTAGCAGTTAAAATTAAATGTAAATCATTTATATGTTGTTGGTTAAACATAATTTGTAAGCTTTTTTATATTTAAAAGATAACCAAATAAAATATTTTAACTAAAAATCTAATAAATCACAAGGCGTTAAAATGTTAAGGACATTTTATTAAACATTTTTATCAAAAAATGCAGTATTAAAACGAGTTTTTTGCAGTTATTGGAAGCTTATTGTTTCTGAAAACTCGAACTATAAAAAGTATTAAAAAAATCAGACTTAATAAATTAATTAGTATTATGATAAATAAAAATGGTTTGTATCCTAATGCGCTTCTATACATATGCATTTATGGGATATGATATTCCACGTTTCAACGCTTCTATGCAAACAAAAATGTACAAATGTTTAATTTGAGTTTTCGTGGAATTTCGGCTTAGTTTTTCACTTAAAAACTAATTGACATGTTCAATCATTAAAAAAAAATCCTGTAACCTGCAAAAATGCTAACTTGTAAAAAACGTTCAAGATATATTATATCAATATGAGTAATCGACAAAACATTAAAAAGAGTTCCACGAATTATATTTTTTAAAAGAAGATTTTAAATTAAGTTTGCATTTTTATTTGCAATTTTTATTGCAATTTTACTTACACTAATTTTATTTAACTCATTCTACTCGACAACTTTCCATCCCATTTCACTTTTATAATACTTTTTTTCTAAACTATTTCCATTACTTAAAAGAGTTTAATATTTTATAAATCCTATATTTTTTCGAATTATATTTAAAAAAAAATCGAATGAATATAATCAACAAATACTTCATACCTAGACAAAATACTACCTGACAGTTCCACTGGTAATAGAAACAAAATATAAATAATATATTATGATTCAGTTTTTGTAATTTTATTTTAAAAGGTAGTTTGTGCCGATAAATTTGAATTGCAGCTAAATTTCTTTCTATTTTTTCACTTTTATTGAAATTCTAAGATACTATTGAATGTGTATTACCTATTAAGATATATATATAAATCTACTTTTTTTCCTTACGTAAATTTTTTATGAGTAGCAAAAATTTAAAAAAAAATCAAAATTTTTGTTTGCTTTATATATAACAGAATCTAAAAAAGATTTTAGAAGAAAGCGAAGTTCTTATTTTTCGTCTCTTATTCTTCTTATTGTTATTAAATATATAAGATACAATTAATACATTTGTATTCAACCGATAAATCACTCAGTTAAAGTTTAAAATCTAGAAAAAAAAGCTTCTATTGTGAATTTCGCTAAATTCATTTTTCATTTTGTTCATTTATTCACACACTTTACGAAGAAGCAGGCAACTGGTGTTCACACTCTCAGTTCTCTTCCATAAAAAAACATATGCCAAGTAGTCTTTTAGGTGATAGAAATCTTAAATAAACGAACTAGCAAACCCCACCCTGCGAGCCCGGGTGTCGCTTAAATGTAAATCCCAGTAAAACATATTTTCCAAGAAAGCATAGCCCTGAAAAGAATAAAGAAGAGCTGACTGGAGAGGTGGCAGAGAAGAAAGATTTTGGAAAGAAAAAAAAATCGACAAATACTCAACGCCCTTTTCAGAGAGGAAAACACTCTCTTCTTCAAGGGATGGAAAGGAGGAAAATGCATCTTTCATATTGACTTGTTGCTGCGATTCTTTTAGAATTGTGTTCCTAACATTTTTTTAGTTGTCTAATATGTAATATAAGGTATAATGTAGTGTAATATATGCAATATAAGATATTATTTAATGTAATACATCTAATATATGGAAATGAAAGTATTACAATGGTATAGAAAATCAGAATTGGATCTATGGTGATTTCTTCACGTTTTGGAATCTCCTGTTAGGCTCACTCAAGGCTTGAAAGCCGTTATAATATGCTCAGGTACGACCTGCAGGCAAAGGAGCAAAGTCAGACTTCGACCCTAGGGTGCTCCAGATACATTGTACTAACAGAAGCTGCACATTTTCTCCTTGACCATGACGGAACAGAAAAGAGGCCACATCCCAGCATCTCTTAGAGCGCATTGGCCTTTCAAGGGAGAATCTTCGACGAACACCTGATTTGGCGATGGAGAAGTTAAGAAAGGATAACCTCATGGATCTGATCTGATCCAGATCAGAGAGATAAGAAAGAATAACCTTATGGATCTGATCTGATCCATATCAGAGAGATAAAAAATAAGACACATTATGGAATTTTCTGATTACGAAAGAATAGCTTTTGAACAGTGGTTAGCCTGTATATTTGTCTGAAACCCCTAATAGCTCTATGGACTTCAAATTTGATACACGATTTTCTTATATCTGTCTGACATTATATTAAGGTTTTTGGGAAAATCGCTTATACTAACTGCCGCATAACTTTTTGGTTTTAACCCCTTCAATCCCAGTGATGTCATTTGGCATCAGCATGTTTCTGATGATAATTTTAAAAAAATGCGGCTGACATCTATTGGAATTAATAAAAAATATTTTCTAAAGAAAAAGATTTAAAGAATCGAATGAATGTGCTTTTTTATATCATAACGGCTCTAGACGAACATATTTTTTTCTAAAATGATGATTACAAATTGCCATTGGGACTGAAAGGGTTAAAGGTAATGATTTAAAGCGAAAGAGATGCAGACAGCAAATTTTACTAAACGACTTACTAGTCCAGTCATTAGGTAGTTTTCAAATGCAAAAGGTGGGGTCAAAGGTTTTATGCTTTTAAGGGGTTTATATTGATCCTAATAAAAATAAACTATGGTTGCCCACCAAAATTTCCAAAGGCACAATTTTGTAGAGCCAAAAAAACCGCGAATTTTTTGGACTTTTTTAGATTTTTTAATATAACTCTGTAACTAGAAATCCAATGGCTTAGCCATCAATTACTATTTTATAGAGCATAAAATTCTCTACAAACTGCATTATCTAAAGTTCCTCCTAACCCCACCAGGACGTAAGCTACAGCCTTTAAAAAGGGGTGTATTTTTCCAACATCTAGCAAAATCGCGAAAAATCGCACCCCCTTCACTTTCGGATTGATTAAATGCATATTTTTTTTTGGTTTGAATATTTTTACTTTTAAATAAGATATCGAAAGATAAATGCTTTTGAAATATTTATGATTAATTTTTTAAACTTATTTTTTCTTCGTAAAAAAAACGCAATGTAAATCGAAGTTTAGAAACCATTGTTGGGGCGCTCGCTTTTAAAATCGAGCGACTATTTTGTCACGTGAAATGCTATCTTCTGCCTGAGCTGTTGACATTTATGAGCAGCTACAAGCAACGAAGTATAAACAGTATCATACTGCGTAGGTGGATGGTTGATGAAAGGGAGAACCTTTATTTTAGGTTCGTATTCTTTGTTGGCTGTCCATTGCTCCATAAATCCGTTCCAACCAGGTATGTTTACTTTGATTGACCACTTTCCATAAAGTGGTGCGAGTTGAGTTGTCATTGCTTCAAAAACCAATTTAAAATTCAAAGTGGAAAAAATTTAAATTTAAGACTATGATAGGGTACTGATTTGAATTAAAGTAAGGCGTTCTCATTGATAGTTGATTCTTTAAAAGACAGATGAAGAACCGCTTGATTTATTGAGAGTCTTCAAGTAATTGTGTCTGTTTGGCGAACATTGGCAACAAAAAAGAACGATTTTTCTTTAGCTTCTTCATTCGAGGTACAAACGTGTGACTCATGTCCACTGATCTCTGGCGTGAATCAGGGTTGCAGCGAAAGGTAAAAAAAGTGAGTAACCGGTTTCTTTACACCAGTTTAGGCGATTTCTCGCTATCATCGCCAAAGAGGCCTATTGAGGAAAGCCTTCTACGATATCAAAAACGGTGTTTCCCGTGTACTCTTCAGATATCAGTTGACTAAGTATCTAGTGCGTCCAAAGCATTTCACGTGACAAAATAGTCGCTTGATTTTAAAAGCGAGCGCCCCAACAATGGTTTCTAAACTTCGATTTACATTGCGTTTTTTTACGAAGAAATAAATAAGTTTAAAAAATTAATCATAAGTATTTTAAAAGCATTCTTCTTTCGATATATTATTTAAAAGTAAAAATATTCAAACCAAAAAAAGTATGCATTTAATCAATCCGCAAGTGAAGAGGTGCGATTTTGTTGGATGTTGGAAAAATACACCCCTTTTTAAGAGCTGTAGCTTACGTCCTGGTGGGGTTAGGGGGAACTTTAGATAGTGCAGTTTGTAGAGAATTTTATGGTCTTTAAAATAGTAATTGATGGCTAAGCCATTGGATGTCTAGTTACATAGTTATATTAAAAAATCTAAAAAAAGTCCAAAAAATTTGCGGTTTTTTGGCTCTACAAAATTGTGCCTTTGGAAATTTTGGTGGGCAACCATAGTTTCTTTTTATTAGCATCAATATAAACCACTTAAAAGCATAAAACCTTTGACCCCACCTTTTGCATCTGACAGACTATTTTTTTGACAAAATGACTGGACTATACCTGTAACTATCAGTTGTCATAATAATTTCTTCAATTGGTAGAGAAGTGCCTCAAATAGCTGTCATAGAATATTATAGGTTTGATAGATAATGAAATCACCTTATGAGCTACAATTGCATATTAAAGCATACAAATTTATTCAGTGGTAAGTGAAAGTCACGTAGTGTTGACGTAGCCCGAAGTTCTAACAACAAATGCGACTGATTTTGGGTGAATACGACCTTTATATAGAAAAGTACCATATGGGTACTTTAAGGATCTGTTAGATGTCACATACACATATTACATTCTATTCTATCTACATACTAACTCTCAGTCGTGCCTCATACAAGCGATATCAAGTTTATAAACAAGTTTAGGCTGGCACGTAACCAACTAAATATCTGAGACTCGTTTCTAGCAATGTGTTACACTTTTTAATTTACTTAATTACGGATAAAAAAAAAAGCTTTTCGAACTAATTTCAAACTCAATCTGGACAGCCTTATATTTTTATAAACTTCCATAACAAATTAAAATCTTTTGAAAGTTTAGTCACATATTCTACTTTTTAGTTTAGAATCTAAATGAAAACGTGATAGTGCATCAAAGCAATTAGAACTACTTAACGCCCAAATTATGCCATTGTTCTAAAACTTTGTTGCACAAAAGTTGATAATATTGACAAGTTTTCTTTAAAAAAATGGGTAAGTTTTGATCTTATTCGAAACTGTAGGACCAAATTTAACTTAAACATGAAAATAATGGGGTTCCTCTCGAAAGGGTGCAGTTACAAACATTTGCTCTTTTTTTTTAATTGAACCGAAACAAATCTTTAACATAATCATGACGTTACTAGAAGTTTGAGACCTTTGAAGACGAAATTAATTAAAATAATAATAAAAACGTGTGTGTGTTTTTTAAATTGACTTTGCAAATGGAACAAAACCATTTAAACCAAAAAATAAACACGATTTAAAAAGTATTTTAAACGTTAAAATTCCACTTAAATAGCATTGCCTTCTTTATTGGTTAAACATTTCATAGTTCCAGTAAAAAAAAAGGCGGAGGCTATATGGTTCATGTATAACAAGTTTTATTTACTTACATTCAATTTTCATTTTTAATGCAGATAATAATTCACTAATTATATATTTAAAAGTAGGTTTGTATAACGTAGAGAGGTAATTTGTTCAACAATATTTTTATCTTGAGGCATGGCTAGTGGTACGACATATTATAAAATTCCACCCAAATAGCTTAAAAATGCATAGCTCTTTTTAAGTGTTATACATATAGAAAATCTAAAAATTATCTTTGTATGGGTCTATGACAATTCGAGATATACTTAGTTGAAAATATGCAACTCTTGTATTTGATTAGTGGTACAATTTATAAAATTTTACAATTTTCTTTTAAAAAAATACATAAATCAATCTAAATTGTCTTCTAAAAAAACCTCAAACTTCACTCCTTTTTTATCCTCTTTGATGTCACCACCACGCACCAACGCAGGAACCCGTCGGCTTTTAGGCAGGCAGAAGAAGTAGAAGCAGCAAAAAAACCCTCGGTCGTGAGTGAGCAAGCAAACAAACAAGCGACAGAGGGTAAAGGAAAAATCACTGCGCTAGGAATATAAATGAACTGATTCGAGGAGTCAGTGTATCAAGTACACAGATGTTCCTCCAGGGGTAGTACTGGAGTACTCTAGTCCTCCCCCACGCCTTTCTGACATCGTTACCGGGAAGGAAAACGTATAAACTGCGCTGAAAAAAAAATGGTTCCTGCTTAAGCAAGGCATGTTCTATTGATTCGGTGTCTACTACTTGTGGGGTGCTGAACTCTGCACTTGTTTTGTGGGGTTGAACTGCGATAGAAATTTATAGCTTTTATTTGTTTATGGATTTTATTTGGATCTCTTTTTGGGTTTATGTTGGGGGAAATAAAAGTTTCAGTAAAAAAGCGTTTGAGAGTGTCTCGGTGGTAATCCAGTAAGCTCTTTTGTAAGACGAGTAACGCATTCTTTTAAATATTACATTTTGAATGTTTCGAAAAGTAAAAGGTGTCGCTGTTGTTTCTCTGCCCTGTGACAGACAAATCTAGTTCAAGTCTATGAGCCAGTTCTCTCCGAGAAAGACCAGCACCAATACGGGATCTTCTACCAAATATTGCCTAGTAAGCCCCAGAAAAACACTTATTTTAAAAAAATAGTAATTATCTGTCGATAAATAAGGTACATTAAGGTTGATGACAACTGAGGACGAATTATAAACCATGTATAAGAGTAAAAGAAATTATGCGAATGTTCCATCTTAAGTAGGTGTCTGCCCTATTGATTCAGTGACCACGACTGGTGAGGTACTGAATTCTGTATTTGTTTTGTGGGTTGTGCTGCGACAGAAATTTAGAGCTTTTTCTATAATTTATGTATTTCATATGAAATATGTTCACATGTTTATGAAATATTTATTTTATTGATATTCTTTAATGTTTTATAAATATTTTAATATTTTTAATGTAGGTTGATTATGCATAGTTTTGTAAAAATATTACAAAATGAACTCTAAAAACACACTTTATTTTAAATAAATAAAACATGAGAAAAAATGCAATATCAATGTAAAAACTCATAAACTCATAAAAAAAATTCATAGTTTTTCCCAAGAAAAAAAAAGGACCACGAATTTTATGGACTACTATATATGCAGTATCAGGTTATTGCGAACAATATTTTACCGCAGTAAGTGAATCCTGGTTGGCATCAACTCGCGAACATCAATAAAGCTAAGTGTGAGTCATTCGACGTAAATAGAAGCCTGGAGAAAATAGAAAGGTGTAACAGACACTTCTCGGTCTTAACAAAACTCTTTTTCCTTAGTAACTGCCGTGACCTGTATAGATCTTCACATTTCAACTGGATTACGGGGCATTCGTTACCTTAAATAGGATTTCGGGGGCTATACTTAATCTTATATGAAACCTCGTATTCGACAAATGTCTGCTATATATTTTATTTCGTTAAATCGGCTGCCAGTACCTGAAAACATCAGCTTACTTTGAAGAAATCCTAGGAGGCTTTTAGCGATTAGGTTGCTAGGGTATGGTTTAGAGTACTGCATGCTGAAACTTTTTTTCTTGGATGTTTTACGGAATGTATTAGAAACCATAAAAAATAAATATTTATAAAAAAAATATATAAGATTTTATGTGAGTGTAAATTAAATACTTATTTATGCCCGATTTAGCTAAGAGTTATATCGAATCACACTGCTAAAAATTAAACTATCATAAACGAGGTGGGATGATGTTCTCCTGGTAGTGTTCTCGTTGCATTGAAATGTTTAATTTTTAATATAAAAGAGTATTTTGATATAATTCTTACCTTTTGAAAACATTTCGTTTATCAATCTTAAACAAAATTGGAAATTATTATTTTTTAAATATTTATAAACAATATTTGAAAGTGTGTTAAAAGTGTTCAAAACACCGTCCCGTCCAAGTTAATTTTCCATTTACAATTTTCAAGCCTTTTATTTCAAAATCAAAATATGCAACAAACATATGGTTACAGTATGTTATCAAAACTTACAACAATACACTTTGGGAAACCTATTCATAAATTCATGGACCATTTAGAAAAAAAACATAAACCCAATAAAATCGAAATTTTGTGAAATATTTTGAATTTAATCTGAATTTTTTTTTCTGTTTTCTTTACCATTCTATACAAAGAAATCAAATCATAAACTTCCATTTCTGAACTGTTGAAAAACTTTCATAGTAAAAGTGTTGACCACTGGCGACGTGGCGAAAATAAGGATATCAGACTTCCAAAGAAATCAATGTATGGGTACATAATATATATTTTATGTATGCGAAAAAAGGACGAATGCGTGACATAATGCATAGTCGGTGTTCGGACGTGATAGATGCATTTCTTCAGATAAAGTATTGGGTCCACTATGATGACATAAAGCGAAAAAAATCAGATACCTCTTTTTGCCTTAAGTTATGGGTATCTGGAAATAAAGATACTTCTTGTTAATGACACGTTTCCGATCAGTTGCAAAATGCCCTTTTTTTTCGGAAGAAACTGGATGCCTCTGACACGACCTCAAATGATTTTCAGTATATTTCTGCCAACATGTCCGGGAGCCTGGAAAGAAATTTCCAATAGAGCCCTTCCTTGGCCAAGGGTTTAAGGCATCTGCCTCGAGATTAGACCTTCTCAGGAGTACGGAGGTTTGAATCCCACGCCCAAGTACGTTATATGCTAAAAAAATTACAAATAAGTTTAAAACGTATAGATTTAAATAAGGAACCATTGCGATTTGTTATAATTAAATACAGGGAGAAACATTATTCATGAATGGAGATAAATTATGCCACAAAATGGAATAAACGGATAAAATGGTCACCAAATTTGCCTCCAAACGTACGGACGAATTTAACAGCCATTACGATATTATTATACATACCAGTAAGAAATTATTTAAATCGATGCTAGAGTTACTTTGTGTATATTTATACTTATTATACTTAATAAAAGCTATTAAAAAAGGTCAAGACCTGACCTTGAAATCCATCAGCGAATACCCAATGACTATTTTAAAAGATAATTCATTTTTTTTTGTTAGATGAGATCTCGCAACAATTAAAATCCAGAAGTCCGGATATTTAAAAACACTTATTTTCAATCATGTGAACATAAATAACCGCATCTACTTTTATTTTATTAATTTCATCATTCACGTTCGAAAATCCATCCGAGCTGAAATGAGAATCGATTCCAAACGTAAGTTCCGGAGCCAAACCTCAAGTAATCCAAACAAAAGACACTCCAGTTGTTTTCTTTCGTCCGATTGTTCAGTGACAAAAATCCAATAAGCCATCCATTTCCCAGTTTTTGCCTCGTGGATTACCTAATTAAGGCAGAGCCCCTGAAAACAATGGTATGGATACGGACAACAGTCAATAGCAGCCATCGGAATGGATTAGGCTTCTTAAATTGTCTCCATTAATCAACATCAGCCCTGCAGTCATTCATTAATTGTCGTTCCACAATGCCTCCATTGCTTTACAAAATATTTCTGAACGCTAATAACAAGGCTTTTTACCTTTTTCTGTATTTTAATTGATTGGGTTGACAAAAATGTAACTTGGCATGTTGGATTGAGTACTGTTATTGAATATCTGTTACTACAAAGCTCTTTTTAACCCATTGTTAACTTTCACTTTTTTAAAGAATTGAAGTGGAGGCATAATAATTATTAACTTTTAATAAATAACAATATACACGCATATATTGTTTTAAACTAATCAAGTTAGTATGTTTTGATTTTTGACTGTGATAAGGGCCTGTTTTTCCAAAGGCCCATTATGACCGTGTCTAGGGCCCCCACATTTTAGGGGCCCCTAAATTTCAGTTTCTATTATGCTAAAAGCTGTAGATACTCAAAATATCAGTAAACTGAAACTAAACTATTATACTTCACTTTGTTTTTTGCTCAATTTTGACTGAGAAATTTACCTAACGTGATTGTTTTGTCATATAGCACCATCATTACTGGAAATCATACATAACATTTTCTGTAAAGGGGCCCCTAAAATAGTTTGTACCTATAGTCTGAGATTTCCTAGAACAGGCCCTGATTGTGATATTTGTTTCTCCAACACAATTCTATTTCAGGTATGATTCTTTCGAATTGAGCTTTTCATGCTACTGCGGAATCTTGATCAAAATAGCTTCTTAATATCGAGCATCATTTTACTTTTTTATAGTGCATCCATCATTAGATAAAGGAGATGTGTATTCATTATGAGATATGTTAAAGTTGACTATCATTACTAAAACAGTCAGGTCTTACATATTGAAAGAGACCGGTCGCTAAAAATAATAACCAAATTCATGACTTTAAACATAAGATACATAAAAGAAAATTATTAAGCACACAATACTGCAAGTTGTTTTTAATACCATTAAATTAATTGGCTATACTATTAGTAACTTATTGGTTTGACTCGATTATGATTTCAAATAACTTTACTATACACCAGTTTTTTTGTTTATGCACCAACTTCGGAAATGACTACCATTCTACTATTGGAAACTTATTGGTTTGGCTCTATTATGGTTGAAAATAACTCTACTATTCAATAGTTTTTTTTAAGCACCAACTTTTGGAGATACGTGATGAAATGCTTCTCGGTCCAATTATGCCTTTAAGTAGCCTATTCTCCCCATTAAAGGATATCTCGTAATATGTCTATTTTTATCATGATTGGAAGTAAAAAAAATCGTTCAGGGTCTAGAGCATGTTTCATGTTTCGAATTGTAAGCCCTTGTGTGTTAAAAATTTGTGAAATGACGCAAGAGAATACTCGACCCACGATTCTCTGTCACTCAGATCTTCTTTGTTCTAGGGTCGTTAAATGAGGATCTGACATATTTGGGAGGGTAACTTAGGGCACAGTGTCAAACTAGCTATTCGGCATGCTACTGGCTAGTAATTAATATTTCAGGCCCGAGGCTACAGAGACTGTAACGGCCAATAAGAGACGTTCCACACGGCTCTTACCTGAATTAAAAAAAAACTATATCGATATATTTGTTTGCAGTTACATGATTCAAACTAAGGGTGAGCAACACTACATGACTTTTAATTACTACTTATTAAATCAAAAATGTATAGGTTATTATACGCTCTCTCAAAAAGGTATTGTCAATAACTTTAAAACCTAAATTGCTCTAGAAGTTCTTTACTCTTTGAGAATGTGCGATTTTCTCGAAAACCTTATTATGACGTGACAGTAAATGTGTTAATTCATGTGCTAAATTTAAAGAGAGTTGCACATTTAGTTGCAGCTGTAGAGTTGTTTTAAACAGACAGACGGATCAATTTTATAACAGTTCACTTTTTTCAGGATCAGTACCCTCCAAGATGAAGAAGACCTGGAATCTAAATTTCGGATTTTCGACATCATCGCAATGCTTTCATTACCTTATATTTCAGATTGGGTTATTGAAAGCAACAATCAATCAGAACAGATATTTCTATTATGTTAAGAATCATGTTAACGCCTTTATTTGCAACGATGTTAAACTAGTGCGTCCACTTTCAGCCCTCGTTTGTTTCATTTATTCTTCCTGCAGCCAGGAAACTTTGCAGAAAATAATCATTTAATGCGAGAGTTGCGCCCGAATCTCCACGAGGAAAGAAATAACGGTGTTTAATCATATTCGAAACCTTCTGGAAAAATATGTTCGATCTTGCTTTTACAAGCGACTGGGATCTATATTTCATCTAAAGGTCATAAATCACAAGCCACAGTCAAATACATACGAAAAGGGAGGGCAGGAAAAATAGAATAATACAGTCGAAAAATAAAAAGTAAAATTTTACTTGACTGGACCCGAATCCGTACATATATATTTTTACCCATGACAGGCGATTCCTTACAATTCTTTTCATTCCGTGTCTGAAATACATTCTAAGAAGACCGCTAGTATCATTCTTCGAGGTCTGTTCATTTTTTGAAGATGTATAAATATCTTTTTTTTTTCTTTTCCTTACTGCGCGTATAATAATGGCTCGTGGAAAAGAAAGTTAAAAAATATTTATGAGAGAGCGGCTAAAGATGATATATATCAAAAAGGGGTGGTTTTCATATAAAGGCGATGTGGTAGCGGGGGAAATAATAATCTGCCACCGAAATGATAATAATAAATATTAAATGCAAAAACGAATGAAAAAATCTGTCGCTCTTTTCGATTTTGAGCGGCGAGGTTGAAAAAAAGCTACTATAACCAAGGCAGAAACGCAATACACTGCCTTCCTCATCACACTACAAATCATACAATGCATTAAAGCGGGGAGGGAATGAAATAATAAATTACTCATAGATGGCGCTGCTTGTGGTATTGAGAGTCCGTGTTTGTCGATGGGCTTAAAAGTCAGTTCCACTAGATCATATTAGGGAAGTATGTAATTTAAGTATTTTTTGGCAACGAAATTAACAGTGGAAGTTATTTATGAAGCTTTGTAAATAGGAAATGTTTCACGTTAGTAAAGCATCTTCAATATTTTTTTTAAATATTAAAACAAGATTTTTTGTATAGTTATTACTTATAAGGAAATTTAATAATTTAACGCATACATGATTAATTGCTTTATTTTACTCATCATTAAAACGATTTAATTGTTTAAACATATTAGAAATCAAAATATCTTATAAAACATGATTCAGATTTCGTGGAAAGCTCATACGTGAACGGTGACTAACTTTCCGTACTACAGTGAATTCTATTTTGCAAATTTAATTTCTGCGTTAAATTATCATTAAAAATAATGTTTTCATATTTTGTAATAGTTGTATAGTAAATGGTTGTAAATGACTCATCCATTCTTTAAATTTAGGAAATTGGTGAAATTGTAACATTTTATAATAAAAAAAAATAAAACACAAAGAAGGTTAAAGACAATTCTTAAAATAATATGAAGATAATAATGTTTAATAAGATGCTATCTTTTTAAATGATTTTCTTGTTTTAAAATTTTTTAGACAAGTTTATACCATTTGTTAACTCCTTTGAAATTTTTTGAGACCATTAAAAAAACGTTTTCTGGAAGCATCCACTCTTTCCTATTAGTGGGACTAGCATTGCTAATGCCAAAATCCCCTGAAAGGGAGACTTCGGCGGGCATTGTTAGCACTGTGACTACCGGTAGAAACTAATAATAGTCCGGCCATAGTGAATCCGACAAGATGGATGACCGAATAACCGGATAAATAAGAAGGCATGGCGGTGGGCAGTCGCTGTTGTGACACGATCATTGCATTTAGTTGAAGTTGAATTTTTTATAGAAGAAAAAGTAATTGAGTTTTTCAGTAGTTTTGGTGAGCATTGCATAATAACTAGATCATATTTATTGGGGTTTTTTAATAGTAGCCTCTGCAACTTTTTAAGGTTTTTTTTTTAATTGCTTCATATTTTTGGTTCTTAATTCTGATGACTTTACATGAGTATAGGAGTTATTTATCGAAGTATTTTCATTTTGAAATTAAATTGGATGTGTAGTTCATTTGAAAATAAGCCAATAGTTTAAAATATATAAAACCCATATTATATTTTTATATCGTTACAGTCGCGGATAAGAATTACAGCTGGTGCATTTCCACCATAATTGTTTAAACACACCTGTTTTGTATTTTCTTAATAAGCAAAATCCGAAAATTACTTTAAACAAAACTCAAAAGATTATTTCAGTTTATATGTAATAAATTATAATTACATAAAAAATATTCATACAAATTTTAAGTTTTCCCGAAATGTCTTGAGAGACAATACAGTTCCATTGGATTGCAAATATTGTATCGATTGGCTAATCAATGTAGTGCGTAGAACATACCGTGTCAAACCACCAATCATCGAAACCACCATTGGAATCCAGAAATGAATTCAAGAATAAATTATGCCACATGAAACTAGACAACTCCTGGTATACCCATTTCTAAACAACATTTCCCTAATTCTACCTTCATTTTCCTTAATTCGACCATTCATATAACTCACACCACCTACTTATGTCCCAAACCCTTTTTCGCTTAAATGAGGCAACCATAAGAAACTATGACGTAATAAAACCTTACAAGAACCGCCAACATAATATGATCCACCTTAATGAAATCTCAAGCACCGTGGATATGCCAAGAAGACCCGTGTCACGTGTGAGGGACTCGGTCCTAAACTAAATGTTTTAGTAATTTGCCGAATTTTCAGGCATCCGGGGCGGACCGTTAAATCTCCCCCAGATCGCTTAAATCCCATTCGCGTCCCCTTTACTAATTAGTGGTCCGTCGCTTTAAAGACGGAGCCTGGCTTTCAGTAAACGGGCTGGTAATCTGGAGTCAGGATGGAGAAGAAGGAACATTTAGTTAGGTTACACCAATTGAATCGGTGAGTGCAGAAACCACTCCAGTAAAAAAAAAAAACTCGTTTTCAATGAAAATAAGCGTAGAAAAGCAAGATGCGTGTTGGGTGCAAAAACTACGTTAGTCTGTTGAGTAGTTCCGTAAATACAGGACGTTTGTTTCGAGTGTTGAGTGCAGAAATAGAAGAGGAGTTATTACGTTTTATCTCCCTCCTGAAAAATTTGAAATTTGTGACTGACGTTTTTTCTGCACTCACAGATTCAATTGTAATGGCAACAAATTTTCAGGAATTTAGAGTAATCAATAATAAATTCTGAACAAACTTCGAAAAATTGTGGCATTACTTCTAGATGCCGAAAGGGACGAAATTCAGATTAGTTGTGGTTGTTGCTGAAATATTTCTTTTGGTCAGCCGCAGGCTTGACCACGTCAATGAGCTCAAAAGTCTTCAGGAAATCAAATATGAGTAAGGGACTAGAATAAATTTCATTCTTCTCCAGACCAAGACAAGGTAAAATGGGATCGGGAGAAGCCTGTGCAGAGTCACACTTCGTGCACATTGAAAAGGTCTTTCTCCCAATCCTAAAAGAGAGACACCTGATGTATCCATTTAAGAGCCTACGTGGACTGTATGGCTCTATCAGTCCATATGGTAAGTGCCCAACCAGGAGACTGACCATTACACCAAGAGTGGACCGGAGGGATGTTCCATAGTTGTTGGTTAGTGGCTCTGATCTTGAAGCAAATCCCAGGGAAGGTCAAAGGTCAACTTGAAATTGTGCTATCACAAGTGCTCAGATTAGTATTCAGTATCAGAAACTACATAATGATGATTTATACTCTTTAAAATAACTTTTAAAAATTTAAGTTTTGGTTTTTTGATTGAAATATTTGTCATATGAACCCCTGTTACAGAAGAAGCTTTCATATAAGCAATGCAGGTAGTTTTAAATTTTTAGCTGGCTAAATATATTAACAATTTGATATACTCTGCCATTTTTCACCAACACCCAAATTAAATATTACTTTTGTTGAACCATTACCTATTTCAAAAGAGATATACAATAAACACTTACTCCTGCGAATAGATCTTTGAGCTCGAGCTCAAGGCAAGTAAAAATGGCATGTTATGTTTTCGCAGACAAAGGTAGTTTGTACTCACTGTTGCGTATGCGAGCTACACTTAGAAAAAAATTGTTGACTTTTTAAACAAAAATATTTGATTTTTCCCAGTACTTACAAATTGTGCAAAAACAATTTAGACATTATATTGATCGACATACTAAACAGTAACGCATGGATTGCACAAAACCTTCTGTAATTCGCTGCACGCAAGTAATCTTCAGCATCTGTCCAGCATTGTAGTTAAGCATTTGCTCTTTAATGTTAGATTAAACAAGCTATTCTAAACCTTAAAAAAAGTAGATTACGGTTCTTTAAAATAAATGAAATAATTTTGTTAGAAATATTTTAGAAAACTTTATAATTATTTTTTGTCAATTGTGCATGTATATAACAATCACCTTCCCTCTCAATTGCGTTGGAACAACATTAACTTGTGTTCATATGTCATCAACACAATTCTTGTTTTGAAACAAAATTGCTATGTTGTCATTTGTACGCAATACTTGTGTTCAACTTCTGCTGTTTGAACAACAGTTTTCTTTACGTGTAAAAATTAGTCAAAAGTCAAATATGAACATAACCTAAAAAAGAACAAGAAAACAGCGGAACCGGCTTTACGAAATCCTCACGACTGCAGCGCCCCTCTTAATCTGCAGTAATTTTCAGCCTGCGCCTCCCGAAGGCTGTGGACAGCGGTCCAACATAAAGGCTAATTACCCGGCGGAATCACGGGCGAAGTGACGTCATATCGCCGTCTGATTGGGACACTGAAGGGGATCCCGGGCTCTCGTTTGAATAAATGCGAGATTAAGGGGAGATTTAGGATCGAGACAAATTACGAAAGGACTTGGCACTTACTGCTGCGATAATAGTTTGAGATACGGATTTTTTTTTATATTAAAGTGAACTTAGAATTTGGTGTTCTTGGTGCAAATTTTTTGAAGGGATTTTTATGAAACTATGAAGAAGTTTTTTTCTTCAGTTTACTGGTTCTAGGCGCGTTGTAAGATGAATGATGTAAGATGATGTGAAATTTAACTGATAACAAAAATGTTTAGAATTAAATAATTTAAAGCCTACTATGATTAAATTCTTCACTGATTTTTAAGAAGTTGCATTGATAAATGATAACAATCAAACAAAACGATTTATTAAAATTTATGTACAGCATTTTTTTATATGTTTTATCAAACTGTCTTAAATTGGCAAGTTGCAAATTGTGTCAATCAAAGAGAAACTTAGTGGAACATTCTAAAAAGACTAGTTTCCCGATAGCCAATTTGTGCTAAAAATAAATCAAAGTAGATTTCTTTTAGTAATAAATAAAGTGAACTGTAACTGTGATAACAAGTATTTATGTAAAAACCTATGAAACCTAATTACGCTATTATTCACTTACTGGTTATAAAGAATTTGTTGTGTTTAATGATAAATACCTAAACAAAAATAATTGTTTATAAAATTTTTATGCAACGTTTAACTTATATATTTTATCAAATTTCGTTGTAAATTAGCAAATTGAATTCATGCTCCTTGTGAATTCCAAATTCTTTGAAACAATGGGAAACTTGGAGGAACATTCTAAATATTATACCTAAGTTTCCTGGATAATTGATTTACGCTGAAAAAAACAATTAAATATAATTGTAACCAATAAAAGCAGTTTTATTATTTTCTGTTGTATACATACTAATGTATCAAATGTCAATAAAAAGCGAAATAAATATTCTTAACTAAGATAACCTTTACTAACTTTTCCATTTTAAAACCAATTTGAAAGGGTAGAAAATTAATACTCGCCGATTTTTTTTAGCAATTTATTATTAAGACGAGAAAAATAATGCGTTACAATTGTTGATTCATAATTGAAATGGCTGTCGGTATTATCTTATACACATGAAGAAAAAACTAAGTCGTGGAATTAAAACAACGAAAATAACTCCTAATTAATTTTGCGGCTTGCATTACTTATCAGCAAAACACGATAATTAAACTTCTATTTCATGGACATGTCTTCTCGGTATTCCCAAGTAATCTCTTCGAAGTCTTTTTATGCCGCCTAATCTGCATAAAGAACGTGTATTTGTTGAAGTTATTCATTAAAAATTAATGAACTTGGTCTTATTACGTGCTTTTTCATTCGAGCAATTAATTATAAGTGTGGAGGAAGCAAGACAATTTTTAGAATGGTCTTTTGACATCGCCTCTTCGCTTGCCGGGCGAGTTCGATGGTTGGGGAAAACGAGATCAAATAATTATGTTTCGGTATATAAAGAGGAAATAAATTTATTTTAGTAATTAGAAGGGTTCAATGTGTACCGAAACTATTAATTTCTCATGCTTCGTTTAGTGAGGATATGATGTGTATTTTTTTAGTACTAGAGCACTACATTCTTTCATTAGTTATTAAAAGATGAAAATCTTAACATGGAATGGTATTAAATGTTATGTATACATTTGTTGTAAGTTATTTTGTAATATACATAGGTCATGCTCAGGTTTTGATAAAAAAAAAATTGATTTTTTTAAAAAGATTAAATTTTAAGAAAATTAAATTATTTCATTTTTTTAAATCAAATATGAGGATTAAGGCCATGTAACAATATCTTTGACAACTAAACAACGACCTTATGGCATCTGCATGGGCACTTCGGCGGCATTTTTTTTGCATTCAAACACGCGCTACTTTTCTTTATACTGTTTTTGATAACTTCCTTCAAGAAGTTGTCCAAAACTGCACTATTCCTCTAAAATAAGCCTCAACTTAACACTTTAAACTTATGAATATTCATAACAACAATAATATGCATTTGCTGTCATGTAATAAAAGAGGATACAGTTATGAGGAATTTTATTTGCACTTAATGTAATTGAATTACCATATTAACTTCTAACGTATTTAATGAGTCACTTCAATGACGTTTTCCTCTACTTCAAATGATGTTAAATGTATTTGAATAGTTTTATTGATTAAATGTGTAAAACTTTAACTAACTGAAGAAACATCTCAAAGCGTCATACTTTTAACAAGACAATCATTTCTCGTTTCCTATAAAATTTATAACCTATCCATTTGAAGTTACGTTTACTTAAACATTTAGAGCATTTCCATTTTATTAGATAAATAGGGTTTAAACTCCTCTGACTTGTGGGGTTAAAATTGGCCGTTTTCATTTCAAAGCCCTAAAAATGTGTGTGCTGCATCGTTCTAAACATAAAACCCTTTTTGGGGACATTTACGTTGCTTTAAAAAGTTAATAAACTCGAAACGGAAAAGGGTTTCAAACTAATTTCGGATGGGTAGGCCGAAATGGGCCATAAACCTTGTATACTGCTTTCGGCCGAAATATACCGGAAGCCGGACAACTTTGTCTACTGTCGCTGCTCAATAGATTTCTTCTGGAGGTGTTATTTACTGCTACACACTGCGTCGTGTTGCGATTTTGATGGCTTCAAAGTGAAGGCCCCGCAGGGACCATAAAAATATGAGAGCCCGGTTCCTGGTTTTTGCTGCAGTGCTTTGTTTATGTTTAGAATTGTGCGATAGATTGGGGAAGAATAGGCTTTTCCAATATTTGAAATATTATATTCCAGAGAAAACATTAACATTATAGTTAAATACCAATTTTTTCACTTAAAAAGTGTCCTTTAGATTTTATTTAAAAACTGTGCTATTTTTCAATAACATAGCTCGTCCAATAGACGTCATTAATTTATTATGTAGAACCAGACCTTTAATCTTAAATTACATATGGTGGGCTACTATATGGCCGAGGAGGATACACTTTTTTTTACCGAGGGGTTCCCGATTGGTATCACATCCAAATTATAAATGTACCTGTGCTGGAAAATAACACCTTTTTAAATCACGGGTTTCCTCGATTACTAAGTGAACATACGTGCTTGTTAAATATGGTCTTTAATTAAACAATTTGGAAATTTTTTAATTTAATCCCAAATATAAAATTTGAAATTTTGTGATAAAATAGCAGTTTTTCCTTGCTGAAACTTTTCTCCTTGTTTAATATACAGCTTTATTTATTATCATTTATGGATCATAAAATGAGTCCATAACTAAGAGATTTTATGCTGGCTTCTAATAGTTTCTTATATTTTTCATTATAAAACTTTTCTTTTCTCTTTTATCAAATGCTCTACACATCACATTTAATTTAGTAGTACAATAGTTTTATCTCAAATCGAATTAATACGAAAATGTAACAACAGATATTACAAATCCATCCAAAACTAATTCACCGTTGGATAAACACCAATAAACAAACATAAGTGACAGTATTTACATAACAGTCTAACAAGTCCGCTAATAATCTCAACCTTTCACTACCACCCATACTCCTTCTGGAAAATGTGGATTAATGCGATACTAATACCGCCATGCCTCGCCAACCACAATACAAGCAACTGGATATGCTTTTCAAACCTTGCTCTCTTAATTCGAAGCACCGTAAACACCGTAATCTACACCTATGTTACATGAAGGAATTCGGCTTCCCTCTCTGTACCCTTAATAAATATTAATGAGACTTTATATTCAAAGGCCGCCTTGACGCCTCTCTGTATTCTGGTGAGGAATTATGAGTTCCAGTATTTAAAAGCGTCCGGGCTACAAATTAAAAGGTTAATTCATCACACGCTGGAATTGCGAAGGAGTTGCCTGATTTATTGAGGGTTGCGAGATCTTCTGATAGTATGGGGCTTTATTCATTTGACTCTGCGGGTGATTGTGCTCTTGTGAATAATTGGTAGTAAAGGTGAAGTAAGAAATACTCCTATAAATTTACTGTAGAATTTGAATAGATGAAGTAATTTGCACATAATGGGGTAATGAAGGATATCATGTTTTGATTATGTTTTAAATGCAAGTGCATACATATATTTATATTTAAATATTTTTACTCGTGAAGGACATGCTGCGTGTGATGAGAGTAGATTATTTTTAGCGTAATTAAGCGGAATTTAGTGTATTTCTACAAATAATAAACGGCTTTCACTGTCTAGAAGCAACGTTCGCCTTCTTCAATAATCATCGCACTAGAGCGATGCAAAAGTCATATTGGCCACTGGCGCTTTAAATTAGATAATCATGTGATGAGCCGCCTGAGTAGGCACCCAATGCAGCTTTTAAGGGAGCCCTTCGTGTATGCATCGACCCTTGAAAAATATTTAACGTGAGCTCCCACCATATGGAGTATTATTCGTCCGACATTTTTGGCTGCATTTGCCGTTAATAGGTCGGCAGTTAATTAGGCAATGCCTGTACCCGAATCTGGGACCTATCGCATGCAAGGTGAACTACTTTTACCGACTGCTCCCAGTCGAGTCTGTTTCAGTCGAATCAGTCTGTATCAGTCGAGTGGTCGAATACGGAGCGTTATATTTGCCACATTTTGGACATTTTCAGTAATAGGAGGGCAAATGGAAACCAGAGATTATAGCATAGCTATTCAGGCAAATTTCTAGAGGCTAGAAGGCAACAAGCCTTCTAACTCCTAGAAGTGAGTGGATACAATCGACTTTAAAAAACAATTTTTTTCGAACCTTAGAATAGGAGGAAAATATAATATAATGATAGTGTGCCGACCAGTGGAGAGGGGATCAGTTGGTATGATATAAAAGTTTACATAAATACCGTTAATAATGGTACACCCGTATAACGCTGGGTTTATAAAGCTTTTAGTTCTATAAAACAAGTTTCTTAGACCCCTGCTTCTTTTAAAATCATATGTTAATTTAGTTAACATAATAACAATGTAATCAGTTTATTCTTTTCTTTATGCTTACACTTTAAGCAAGTTTGTTTCAAATATTTTAAATACATTATTAAAACCAACAATATGAATTACGTTATTATTAATAATAGCCCAGTAGAGATAGAATTTTGGCTTGCAAAAGGTGGGGTATTTTTTATTTTCTGGTATGTTATATGTGTTGACCCCCTTATGAAAAATCCAAGTTTTTGACCTCCTACCCCTTGTGCGTTTTCCGCCATCTTGAAAAAACTGCTTAAAAATCGCTCTTTTTTCAATTTTTCTTCAATAACTCGTTTCCAGCGCCTCTTAGGCAAAAAAGTCAAATACAAATTTTAAAGAGCGTTAAATTTCCTTCAACTTTTATGCACAACATGTTTAAAAATTATGAATAGGTTCCGAGAAACGAAGTTGTGAATATCGGCAAAAATTTCAAAAAAACGCAAAGAATTGGATATGCTGTTTGTTTTATCCACATAACTTTTTTTCTGTACAATTAAGAGCAAAGTGCTGATAGACAATTTTGTAGAAAATTAAATTTCCTACCAGATTCATGTAGCATATTATTTAATACCTTAATTAGATACCAAGAAATGTTAAAATAAAAATTTTGTGAAATTTTAAAGTTTTTTTTAGTTTTTCAGTTTTTTGTCAATCACTTGATTACTAAGCCTTTTAGGCAAAAAATGTCAACTACAATTTTAAAGTACATTCAATGTTCTTTAAGTTTAATGCTTAACATGTTTAAAAATCATGAATAGGTTCTGAGATATAAAGTTTTGAATATCTACAAAAATTTCAAAAATCCAGCAAAAAGTCAGATATGTTGTTGGTTTTACCCTAGTAACTATTTTTGTGTGCTGCTTAAGGCAAAATGCATGCTTACAATAATGTAGAGTATTAAATTTTATACAAGATTCATGAAACATATTAGTAATTATTTCTATTAGGCGCAGAGAATTGTGAAAATAAAAAATATCGGCGAAAAGTAAAAGTGAGCTTGAAACTGAAATTAGTAATCTTGAATATAATTTTTATTTAATACATTATTTATATCAATTATATGTATAGTACACAAATTGGAATGTAACATATTAAATTCCTGTAAAAATTGGAGGGATAATAAAAATACAATGAGAAACACTAATTTGTAGTGTATTCACAAATACCTATATTCAACATTAAGCAATTTAAAAATATATTAATGATAAATATAGAATTTTAATTAAAAACTATGTTAGTTTTCGTTGTATTGTCTCAGGTATAGTTGAAGAATATAGTTCATCCCTTAGACCAAGAGACAGTAGGTCGTCTAATTCGTCTTCTTCAGTGTATTCCACTTTTTGTCCATTACCGCAGGACTCGAATCCGCAATGCAAACATAACCTGGTACATCGAAGTCCCACTTTTTTACAGCTGCATTTGCTGCCAACACAAGCCTTTTTGCATTGGCATGATATAATTTTTAGCAATGCTTGCGGAGCTTCTTCTTTATACATTGGGACTGGTGTTAGGCCGCCAATTTCCTTCTTAAAGCCCCACTAAAGGGTGTCTTTTTCATACCCCATACACGTTTGAACTTGTAGATAAGTCCTGTATGCGTGATATTGAACCGCATCCCTAGTTGGAGGTAGTCGCGCCAAATTGAATTTCATATTAGTTGCCGCTTTAGCAAAGAGAAGATATAGTGTAACTCATCGATAGAGGTGCTGAAGTCACCGCCATAAAAGGGTCGCGTGTTCAGAAGACAACGAAATGGCAGTTTGCACAATTAGCACATCTGCATCGTCCATAGCCTGTTTGGTTATTATCTGTGCTTTTTCAAACTCCTTCTGAAGCAATAAAATAAAGCGGGATCATCGGCACAACTTTTGTAGCCTGGAACGACGAGCTCTTTCAGTGCCTTTTGTGCCTCTTTTATTGTCTTCAGTAGGGTAACCATCAAAGACTATCACAGCATTTTCACCATGATGCCGCCGCACGTAAGTCACATAAGTTAAAAACGATTTCAGAAAAAAGTTCGCTGCGGTTCCGTGCACTTAACTTTGTGCAAGAGGTATCCCCTGTCTATCACATCAACCTTGCTCTCTCCCATTTCTGTGTATTTGGCAAGGGCGTGAAAGCAGAGTATAATGTCGATTTTGTCCCTTTCCAAATGCCTTCCTCCGAGAAAAGTGATAATGGAAAGTTAGCAAGTTCGTACTCGAAGTACTGTTTCAAGTCAGTGTCAGACTGCTTCGAGATAATTATCCTGTGAAAAGGCACGAGGGGATCCACACAACTTTTCCTTTATTTGTGTTGATGTAGTTTTAAATGATTGGCAGATAAATCACTGTATTTTTACGTTTAAAATGTACATCTCCAAAATTGTTATCCACAATTTCACATATTTCTCTAGAACCAATCAGGTGCCCATGTGGCAGTTGACGTCTTCTCCTCCAATCAATCCAGAACTTATTGACATTAAATGGGGACTGTCGGGAAAAGTATTGTGATTGGAAAACCACTCAGTTAGTTTGGTGGCATCACTTTCATCCCTAAGGATACGGGAACGTCTCATATCGATGTGTTGATCCGTTGTAGCTGATAAACAGCTACAGTAGTTTTCTACTTCATCACACACATTCTGCAAAGCAGCCGATCCCATAGTCCAGAGAGTGAGAAGACTTGTCCGTAATACCTCGTCCACGAGTCAACCAACCAGAGCTCTTCATATTTTTCATGAGTGTTTGCTCAATAGTCATGTCTGATCATATTCCGGACCAAAATTTATCTGAACGTCTGATTGTAAAGTCTGATTGTCAATGAATTCCATTTTATCTTTAAGGGCTAACATCTTGCAGATATAGGTGAGCACATTTGGCGTAGTGGAAGTGATCACTCGAATGAAAATAAGGAATCATTTGCTGAACAGTGCTAAGATGCAACGGCCAATTTCCCATTCTTTCTGCTTCAACAAACTGTTTCATCAATGCAATCATCCGAAAATATTGAACCCATAATTTAGCTGTACTACAAGAATTCTCTAATCTTTCCAATTCTTCATTAAACTTTGAACTGGCACTGAGGAAATGGGGATTGTCTGGAGCGGATAAGATAACACTATTGTCTTAAATCATGTTGTTTAATACAGCACTTTCATCAGGGGTAATTTGAATGGCATCGAATATTAATAATTTGGATAAAACTCGATGAACTAAAATATAATCTCTCAAAGCTCGAGCATAAGCATGACCAGACATCATCTTTTCAAGGCTGTTTTCCTCAAAAACATTTGACATAAGTTCTTTCAGGCCGCTGCCAACCATAATGAAGCCAACTGCTCCCGTGAAGTACATTAATGCGTGAAACCCTCCGAGACGAACAATGACGTCTTTTAATATCGGCTCTTGACCACTACACACTATATCACTTGCTTTCAAATATAAATGTTGGTCAAACGACGTGACCACACAACTTTTCTGCTCAACAGCTACACATTTTTTCACAGCCTGAAGTAAAAATTATATTCAAGATTACTAATTTCAGCTTCAAGCTCACTTTTACTTTTCGCCGATATTTTTTATTTTCACAATTCCCTGCTCCTAGTAGAAATAATTACTAATATGTTTCATGAATCTTGCATAAAATTCAACACTTTACATTATTGTAAGCATGCATTTTTCCCTAAGCAGCACACAAAAAAAGTTATTCGGATAAAATCAACAACATATCTGACTTTTGCTGGATTTTTGAAATTTTTGTAGATATTCAAAACTTTATATCTCAGAACCTATTCATGATTTTTAAACATGTTAAGCATTAAACTTAAAGAACATTGAATGTACTTTAAAATTGTAGTTGACATTTTTTGCCTAAAAGGCTTAGTAATCAAGTGATTGACAAAAAACTGAAAAACTAAAAAAAACTTTAAAATTTCACAAATTTTTATTTTAACATTTCTTGGTATCTAATTAAGGTATTAAATAATATGCTACATGAATCTGGTAGGAAATTTAATTTTCTACAAAATTGTCAATCAGCACTTTGCTCTTAATTGTACAGAAAAAAAGTTATGTGGATAAAACAAACAGCATATCCGATTCTTTGCGGGTTTTTTGAAATTTTTGCCAATATTCACAACTTCGTATCTCGGAACCTATTCATAATTTTTAAATATGTTGTACATAAAAGTTAAAGGAAATTTAACGCTCTTTAAAATTTGTATTTGACTTTTTTGCCTAAGAGGCGCTGGAAACGATTTATTGGAGAAAAATTGAAAAAAGAGTGATTTTTTAGCGGTTTTTTCAAGATGGCGGAAAACGCACAAGGGGTAGGAGGTCAAAAACTTGGATTTTTCATAAGGGGGTCAACACATATAACATACCAAAAAATAAAAACTACCCCACCTTTTGCAAGCCAACCCCATTTTTTCAGCTAACTCTACTGGGCTATAACGACATTCTAGTAATTAAAATAAAATATTTAAATAATGGTTATAAAGTATAATAAGTTAATTTATGTATTATACTAAATAAGTTAATTTATATATTATACTAAATAAGTTAATTTATATATTATACTAAATAACAAATCGGGTCAACTAAAACTATGTCTTGCCAAATTACTTATTTCACTGCACATAAATATTCCGGAGACGCTGTAATTTCCAATTGTATAGTCGTTTGCTTCTGGTAGTCATACGCCTTATTTATTACAATAAATGTGACCAACTTAATTAAATTTTGCCATTTATTATACGGAATATTTGAAACTATTTTGTGCAAGAAATATCCACAGGGAAACCAAATGTTGTTAATAATTCACATAAAAGCTTTTCATAAATTACAACTCACAAATTGGAGTAGGTTTGTAACGTGTATGTTTCCAAATCTTTAATTATAGAATGGGACTGAAACATTTACTTTAATTTAATGGTTTTGGGTTCAGAACGAATATAAATTATTTCTGTTTGAATTATTCATGTATCTGTGTTATACCGGCGTTATATACGTCTAGCAACTTGCTCGAGCGGTTACCTTGAGAATCTCAAGGTAACCGCTTTATGCGTATTTATTCGAAAGCTCGCTGAAGTTGGATCTCAAGGCCACCAACCCAACTTTTGTCGGTTTTTTTGGTCAAGATCAAAGGAAAGGTTGCCATAAGGAAAATAGCAAACATATTGGCGTGTTATCTCTTTTTTAAGTGATCCTTCGAAAAAGTATGTAAACATCGAATTGAATTGTATTGAGTTTTTCTTAATTTTTTTTACTTAAAGCAGGACGCATTCAATATTTTGATAAAATAAAATTCAATCACATAAATGAATGAAATTCAAAATTTGACACTGTAAAATATGTTGATGATAAAATGCTTTCTATGTTAATAAAAGTATTGAAACTCTTATTTATATCTTACCCGTAATCAATACAATTAATTTTTAAACAAGATTTTGTATTAAAATACTGAAACCTGGTTGGAGTTAATAGCTTAATCAGTTATTTTAATACATATAATTTCTAAATTTTTGGCAGACAATACTGAAAACACTTTTTTATTTGACCTGATTTTAATCAGTAATACTCCGGCATAAAAGTTTTAAATATAAGTACGGAAAAGGACAGTCATCAAAAAAACAATCCAGAAAAAAATGCACTTTCCTATACACTTAAAAACAAAAAAAATTCCCCGTAAAATATTAGTAATGGGCAGGGACCGGCAGCAAAGATACCAGTCATGCCCCGTTAAAAAACAGTCATGTCCTGTTTTTTTTTTTTTTGTTTTGTTTTTTCAAACAGTCATGTCCCTTAAAGATGGTATAAACAGTTAAAAACTGTAAAAATACGGAGATTTGAGATAAGGCCCTTTATTTAGTGGGTCAAACCGTTTTCCACCAAATACGGCTGTTGCACTTAAAAATTAAAAGTAAGTAAATTTACAGGGTTTTTTTGCAGCATAGGGTATATCTTATTCTAGTAGAGGGGCACAAATACTGGTACCAGTCTAGAACGCTGTGGCTTTTTAGCCTTTCTCCCCATCGAAATTTGACGTGTCGGGGAGCGAAATTTACGGGGGCGGGGGCTTTCAAAAGAATATGGAGTGGTGAATAACCTCCTCTGTTTATAAACAATCCGAGACATGGGGATTTTCTAATTACCTCTAGATAATTATCTAAGCTCTCGAAATGTAAAACACAAGCAGCAATCAAAATTTCGTCATCCATAATCTAGTTGATTTTAAACAATGAATAAAATCGCCGAGCTACAATCTCACTCGCCAAATTCTCGCCAACCAAAGGTCGAATCGCTAGAGGTCAAAGCGCTTCCAGCGTTACGTTCAGCGGCCGCTAGACGTATATAAACCCAGTGTTACATATAAAAGTTATGTGCATTGTAAATGAAATAATATTAGTTTTCAGGAATGTCTATATTTTATATTATATGGGTACATATATTATTTGTATAAAATAAGAAAACATATTGAATTGTTCTGATTTTTTTTTGTTAAGTAATTTTTTGTATGAAAAAGGTATTTTGTAAATGATTGATTCTGTTTCGAAATAAAATATATTTTGTTGCTGGGATGACGATTGCATATTAATTAAATTATAAAAAAATTCGAAGTTTTAATGAGCGTGAATATCAAGTTAACGTAAACATACACACGGTGAAGTTTTTAATAACTTATCAAGCTTTCCTGTGTTGCCAGTTTTTTTTTTTAATTCCATCCCTGAAATAATAAAACATACGTTTTTCCGAGAATGCTGCATTTACTCTTGCTATCTAATTTGTAATATTGTTTGTACCTTTTGATCGGTCATCTGCAGTATATAACATGTTATGTGGCTCATGACGTGTTGCACATGCTGTATACTTACTTGCTTAACCTCTAATGCATACTGTTGCCGTATGGCAGCAAGTAACATAATCCGCTTTATGCTATTAAAGTAGACCACCCCTTCGACAAATCTGTGTTTTTTCATCTAATACATTTCATTTTGAAGTTTCAGTTACTAATGACAGTAGTAAAAGTTCATTCAAATTTAAAGAGTGAGGTTATTAACTGTTGTGAAATTACGATTTTGGCAGTATTCAAAGTTCAATAATATTCGTACTAATACAAATAAATTGTTATGAAAAATTAATTATAGTTAAAGAGGGTTATTTTGAAATATATTTAGTAGTTTTCTAGTCATTATTATCAAAATTTTAATTTTGAAGTTGGTTTTTATCAGCTGTAAAAAATTTAAAAATTAAAATTATTTAAATTCTAATGCATTTAAATTTTTTTCAGTATTTTTCCCATAACGTATGAGTACTAAAGATACATATATATTTTTTTGGATCGAGAAAAACAATTCATGCCCATTAGAGGGTTAATAAAAGAATACAAGCACGAGGAGAGAAATTAGAGCACACGCACGTGTATTGTAAAATATAAATCTCAATTTTCTTGTAAATTATATTTAATTGTCAGAATAATGTAGGTCGTTATTCAGACATATGGGCGATTCAATGAAACATTAAATTTCATGATGAAAGGAAATCAATTGAGGATTATATAACTTTGTTTGAAATATTTCTATTCTTTTTCGAGGTTAATTTTTTCATTCAATTTGAACATGGTATGTTTTTAACAATTTGTCTGAAAGTGTAAATGTTTATAATGATACAAATTTAAAAAATATATATTTGCAATTGCAAACCTTTGAAAAGTAACCAAATTGGCAGCTGACACCCCAAATTAGAAAGATTTTTTAGGTATTTTAAGAAAAATATAATAATTTCAATGCTATGCATAAAGACTTAACACATTATTATTTCTTAACCCTTTCAGTCCCAGTCATGCCATTTGATATCATCATGTTTTTGATAAAATTTTTACAAAAATAGGGCTGACATGTATTGGGATTAATAAAAAGTATTTTATAACAGAAAAAAGTTCGAAGATTCGAATGATGTGCATTTTGATATCATAAAAGGCTACAGTCGATCAGATTTTTTTTTCTACAATGATGATTGCAAATTGTCCTTTTGACTAAAAGGGTTAAGAGTATATAAATAGTAGTAGGAACGCATTTTTTTTATATTCTATTTACTACGCAACTAACTACTTACTAATACTTACTTAAAAAACTTAACTTATTTAAACTAACTACACTTACTTAAAATAAATTACTTAAACTAAATTATTCACTTACTAAAACTTAATTAATCTCTTAATACACTAATACTAACAAAATCTTTAAATAAAGAATTAAATTTGATTCTTTCGTAAACTTATTTATTATAATCGAATGAATAAAAATCATACATTAAGATAATACAGTTATATCAAGGAATCTATTAATCTCTACTATTTCAAAAATATTAACATAAATCTTCAATCAAGAAAATAAAAGAAAACTTGGTTCCATTTACATAAATCGAGCAATAATGATATCACGCTACCTGATTTGGGAGTCGAATAAAACTACCGTCTGCTTTTGGATAAAAAAATAATATTTCACAAAATGAACGTAAACTCAATTACAAGGAGGATAATACATTTATATTTACAGAAATTCCCGATCCTTGCATTACGAAAATATTCAATAAATTTTTATTTCGAACCTTTCATGGGAAATATTCTTCTTGGAAAATTACTTTTCAGCCTCATTTAAATAAACGAATAAAAGCAAATTCCAAATTAAATGCGTAGAGTAGATGACAAAACTGATGAACGGCGCCATTAGTTTGATATCCCTTTTGAAACGTCTGATTGGAAATTTTTAACCTTATTTTTTTCGAATGAAATCCTACTTCAAATATATTCTTAAAATCAAAAAGTAATAATACTAACAACAAAAAAAGAAAGACATCGACGTAAAATAAAGTACCGTTTTTTTTATTTCTTATTTTTACTTATTGCGATTTTTTCTTCATTTTGATTACCCCACTATTCGTAGTGTCGGGAAATGAATTTGAATTTCGGATGTTGCCAGATTTGCGTTCATGTAATTACATCCTGAATGCTTCGTTGCATCTCTATGCTGCTTCGTAATGCAGTCGTGTCCAGTTAACTTTGATTTGGTTGGCTTTGATTTGGAATCGGGCCGACTGAAAACCCCTTTGTAACTCAAAAACAACATAAATGTGTTGTCTTCGAGGAGGATTTCGGGACGGAATGGAAATTGAATCAAGAAACTAGTGAGGCGTCTTGAGTTTAATGAATTCTGATCGGACTTCCATTCGATTTTGTTCTTGATGGGGATTGTCGAAGTCAATTTTCTCAAGAAGCGAATTGTTTGCGTGAGTGAAAATAATTTGCTAAGAACTATTTTTCTTTTGCTTCTCCTTCTCTGAAATAAAATAGAAGAGATTTGCTTCAATGATCTTTAATCAAAATAAAGTAATAAGTAATTAAATTTTATATGCTTTTGAAGTAAATTAAGTAATCATGTTAAAAAAATGTTTGATCCCTCTAATGAACTGGGACTTGAGTTAAAGTTAAAGTAGTTATGTTACTAAAATAATGTGGTAAATTTTGCCAATGAAATGTACTTGACTCTGTAAATGTTTTTCAGAGTTTTTAAAAAAGCCAATCAGCCGACAAGTTTCAAAACATTTATTGTTTTTGTTCATTCCAAAAAATGCTGATAAAAATATAAATATTTATATCTGGTGTAAAATGTATTGCTTTGACAAGGGACAGCCCAGCTATTTATGCTTCTCATGCGGTGGTAGTACTAATAGCACCTTTTGTGGTAGTACTACAATAATAGGTTAGCTATTTGACAGAAACTTCAAACCGTGGTTTGCAACCAACAAAATATAAATAAATTTTGGATGATTCCACAAAAATATTATCGTTGTATAAAACTTTAAATTTTTAAAGATTTTTAATTTTGATATGCCCTCATTTTCGCTAGTAAGAATGCAATTAAAGTTAACAATTTTTTAAAAACTGAAGTGTTCGGAGCGCTTACAATTGTTTTTGTCTCTCAAATAAGAAATGCTGGATAAAGCTTTAATTTTAAATTACGATTTTGTACAGTTCATTTGTTGCATAATGAGTTTAATAAGTTAGATGAATATTTTTTTAACAATAAATATTTTGAACCTTTAATCGATGTTTTTAAACCAGTTTAGCATAAAGACCATCATAAAAACCCATTGCCCTAACTATAAAATGATGCAATAAGATTATTTACATATTTTTGAATGTGATGATTACTTTAAAGAAAGTAATAGCATTTTAACAATCTATGGGATAATCTTTTTAACCAAAGCGTATAATATTTTAACTGCATTAATTTAATTTAAAATATTAACTCTATTATTATTATTTTTTGATATTGACACATGTTTGTTTATGTAGTAAATGGTTTCCAAAACCTTTAAATTAAAAAAAAATTACTCTTATAATGTGTTGCTTTAAAAGTATGTCTCTTGGATATTTCACTGTAAAAAATTCTGTTAACTTTACAGAGAAAAAACAGATAGTAACTGAAATTTGCCAGTATATTATTGTTTTCGGTAGTTAAATGGTGAGTATCTCTGCCTGTCACTAGGGTGACCTAATAATTTCATAATCGGATACTTTCGTTTTTTCTACAATATTTTATAAATTAAAAAACAGATTCCGAATTATTCGCATATGCTACACAGATTTTGTCTGTATATTATACTGTATTTTCTGGCACACAAACTGTAAGTTTTTTTGTTTTTTTTTTAGTAAAAACACATTTTTCTAGCAGTTAAACGTATGTATTTCTCTTGAGGTAAAAATCATGTTCTATCATTTTTTACCAAGGCAATTTCTTATGTCTTGTTCTAAACATCTCTGGTGTAGATGTGTAAAAATGCAGATAGTTTGTATATAAAAACATATTTGTCTGCCCGTGAAGACAACGGGTATTCCGTGAGCGTCACTTTCTTTTGTAAACGAGCCCCCAGTCGTAGCATTTGCGTCTCTAAAACTTTCGTAATTTTTATGGAATTCAAAACTGCACACCAATGTCAAATACTTCACCGTATTATATTTATTTCTTTAGTTTTCTTCTAAAAAAACATGTAAGAAGATGGTAAGGGAGGCCTCTTCGGAATATGGTGCTTCGAAAAAGAAGGAAAATGCCCAAAGTACTGTGAGAAAACTTTTGCCCATAAATAGCTTCATTGGTTTGACTTAGTTCTACTTGAAATGCAGCAAAATTAATTTCATACATTTATAAGCATCTATTTTGACATAAGTACTTATTGCTATAATTTCCTGCTGAATATTCCGATAATTTTGAATACTGAATTGGTTCATAACCCTTTCCGACCGGGCTCGCACGATCGTGCGGGTAGCAAAGAGAAAGTTCAAGCTCTTCAAAAATACCGATACCGAAGCAGCTGACTTGTATTATTCGTTATTTGTATAAAAAAATGACTTTGTTTTTAATGAGTTACTGGCATTGATGCTGTTGAATGCATTTTTTTCGATAAAACTCCAAATTTAGTCTCATAATTTTAAATCAGCGCCAACTGACCGCCGGTCGAAAAGGGTTATACAACTCAGTACACCTCTGGAAAACCCCGGTCAGGTGATGAAGTATATACCTAAGCCGGCACCCAACAGAACATTTTTTGCCAATGATTTTGGACCACTGATTTATGGGGAACATATGTAGCAGTTTGTTCAAGAAATCTCTCGTTTTTTTTCTCAATCACAGATCCGTCTGTAGAATTGAAGGCAGGTTTAGAATTCAGTGACTTTTTGACGAGACTTACGGCATGGGCATGTGTTTCACAACTAAAAGTCTAATAGATTTTACAGTACAAAAAGGTATGGGATATTTTTTTTCCATATTTCTTTTTTATCTATAATAATAATAAGCATGTGAGCATTCTTATTTTTAAGAAATTTTTCTAAACGTTTTCATACATAATTGTGTCTCACTTTTACAACAATTATGTCCTTAATGATATCAAACCTTTAACAAAATTACTTCACAGAAAACAATATTTTAAGTTGGACAATTTGTTTGTTGCTGTTGGACAGTGTTTTTAAACATCAACAACTACACTACTTAAAACTCATTATAATTTGTAGTTCTTTGGTTAGTGTTTATTATTATCATAATTTTAGTTGAGTTTTTAGTGAATAATGCTCATGTGTATCACAGTGATTGACTGTTTTTAAAGATAGTTAAGTTAATTTTTTGTCTAGTTAGTGCTCGAGTAGCAAAATTCATACAATAATATTATAACTGACATAACTAAACTATTTTGTTCAATATAAATCGAGTTCTTTTTAAAACTTTGTCAAATCCACGCAACAGAATACCGTTGCTGCAAACGGCCTTCTTCGAATTTCCCCCAGAACTTAACCGAATAATGTTGAAGACGCTGCATTTTATAGGGCTGTGAGTGAAAGCGTCGTCTATTTGCTCCATATTTAAATGCTAATGCCGCAGAGTAAAAATATTATTTGTGTCCATTGTGAGAAACGAGGTTTCGAAGTCTTCGGCCTCTACGACTTTTCTTACGACTTCTTAGAAGAAAGCAATGGCGGGTAATGCGTCTCGTCAAAGTTATGTCGTAAATATTGGGAAAAATCTCTGCCTCGTGCTTCGAATTATAAATATAAATATTAAATAGGACCTTGTTTTTATTCCTTTTGGTTATGTCTTTTAGTTTTTGCATAAATCTTAAGTGTTTTGTTTAAAAGCTAAGAACTTTAACCAAATGCATAAATTTGCTGAACTATAATTTCAAGCCATCTTCATTGCATCAATAATATATAAAAATAACATAACTCACCTAATAAAGTTATGGTGAATTTGTAATCTATCACCTTTTTTAAAAGAAATGTTAAAGTTCAGATTTACAAAGCAACATTTTTTTAATGATTTAGCAAATATTAAAAATGAATCTTGTTCCATCAATTCACGTCATTTCACTATGCAGAAAATGTTATGGTCAGGTGGGGTAAAATAGATTTAAAAAAACTCACCAAATTTAGCATTCACACCTTCAGAGCAATAAAGTATCAGTTTTACGAGTGTGTAATTTCTTATAACATTTAAAGTGAAATTTCCCTGAATAAACAGATTATTGATATTAATAAATGTAGTAGTACAGGTGTTGTCAATAACTTATGTTACACCATGGGATAGGGTAAAATGGGTCAGTAATGGGGTAAAATAAGTCTTGCCAATTCCATATCAATACTATTCTTTACGGTAAACCACATGGACTAACCAACGTTTCCCTCTCAAATCCACTGAATACCCCTGAATTTATTTCACTACAACGCATTCAGTTTACGGAGTCCTGCTTTACATTACTATTTTACAACAATTCCCAAAGAATTAAGAATATTCTTATATATTCCTTAACAAAAAGAAGAAAAAACTATGTATGCCGTCTATGTGGCACAATGGTCAATCCTCAGTGTAGAAAGAATGAGCAATTCTTTTAAAATAAGCATAAATGACCATTTTGGTGATATGATTTGGTTTGGTTTGAATTATCGTCGCACTAGAGCTACACGAGGGCTATTTTTGGTGATATGAATGACATCAAGCGCCGTATTCATTTTAAATAATTTGAATACATAACTTCATAGTCATCGCCTGATGGTTTCCGCTGAAAATAATACGTTATGCTTTATTTATTCCCTATACATTTTGCCCAACGATTTCCATATCCTGAGTGCATCTACAGGTGCTTTACGGTTATACCTCGCGGACAACGAATGTATCTTTCTCGAACCCCAAAAAGAAATTCACCGAAAATCCGGCAGTTTATTTCATTGCGACGCAATCCTTTCAAGAGGCAGTGCATTTGCATTCCCACCATACAATTCCCAAAGACGTTACTTACCCCGTTCTTATAGCATTATACGTGGAAAAGTGACCTATCTAATCAATACGAATATATCTCAAGGTAAAAATACTGCAGTACCTTCGATTGGGGTAACTGGCCCAAGCATTTAACCCATTGCTGTTTTCCCTACTTGAATATATTTCTTCGCAAAGGTCAAGGCATAGTTGATACTAACTGAAAAAAGCAAGAACGATTTTGAAGAGCATTTATTGAAAGATTACTAGCTTGAAATGCTTGGGGCAAAGTTAATTTTTAGGACTAAAAATGCCTTATTCGAAGGCATTCAAAAATTTGAAGATCCAGCAGTTGAAGAAAATCTTCAATTGTTCGGTGAAAGAGATGAGATACTTTTAGATACTTTCTTGTTTTTTCTGTAATAAAGGAGAATTCAAGAGTTGACTCTTCTGAAAGATTGTATTTTTACCGACACGCCATTTTTGCAATGCAGTCCAGCTGTTGAAGATAATCTTTAATTGTTCAGTTAAACAGTTGAGATACCATTAGCCGATTCTTGGGATTTTTTTCTGTAATGCAATAAAATGAAAAATCTAAGCTTCTGAAGATTCTTCTAAATGGTTTTCTTTTTGCTGATAGGCCATTTTTCCGGCGAAGGCGCGATACAGGAATGAGTAGAAAAAAAAATCTGGATGTATCCCGTATAGACGATATACTCGAGCATCGATTGAAGAAGAAGAGATCGCCATCTATTATTAAAGGAGCTTTCCTCCACTTCCGCAAGGAAGGAGATCTTCTTTGATAAATATTTTTAAGATCCTGAAACCCAGCTGGAAAGGGAAATGCGATCTTATTCTTCGGGAAGAAAAAAACTCGAGGAAAACTTGTGAAGTTTAACGATATACTTCGCGCGTCTGGAGCTGGTTTGTGCGAAGCATATTTTTAGGTTTCCAGTGAGCATTTCTCACGTGTTTTGGAAATCAATATGCTGGTGCGTGAACCTTTCTGTTGGTTTAAAGAAATATGTGAATTCTTAGAAGGCTGAAAGTTTTTATTTTCAATTAGCTAATATAGAAAATAAGATATTGAAAGTATTGCGATGGGTTAAAATAAAAATACGAAATGAAGATTTGGTGTTTTTTCGACATGTTTTGATAGGTGTTGATTCTAAAAAAGTGGATTCGAATATTAGACAAATACAGTTTTAAATTTATAGGAAGTCATTATATTTGTTCACATAGGCAGCCCCATTAAAATTTATATAATTTAGTTTTAAAATTTATACTTAATTGATTTAAAGGAAAACGCATTTTTTTAAAAAAATAGATTTTTTTTTTTGCTAAACTGCTACTTATATAAACCCTAGAGTTAAAAATATTGAAGAATTAAAGCATCGGCGATTTTAAGTTGATAAATTAATCATGGTTTGGGTAATAATGTATCTTTCAACAAAAACTTCAGAAAAAAATGAAAAAAAAGTTATAGCTAAAAAATCAGTTTGAATATAAAAAAAATGCCAATATCAAACATATTCATTGTTATATAAATATGCTACTTCAATTTATAATTTTAAGTTCCGTTACCAAAAGAAAAAAAAACGGTCTTTGAAATATTGAATGCATATCAATGTTTGAAACTTGATATTTTTTTATGGGGGGGGAGGGGGGGGGTTGTGAGGGTGAAGATTTTTTATGATGTTTTTATGGGGGAAAGAAACGTTATCAGAGAGAATGATGGAATTAAACCATTCACTCATTCGCTCTTTTTTATGTTTGTATAATTTAATTTCTGAAACAGAGGAGATGAGATAATTGAAATGATTATTTGCATGTTGTTAATTATCCAATAATTTTCTTAGGTATTTTTCCATGCTTCACTGTTAGTATTTCGGCTTATAGAAAATAAACCAAATTTCCAATTTAACAAGATGAGTTGGTTTCAGTGTATATAACTCCATTTTATCTTTGTCGTTCTTTCGTCTGATAATAGCCAATAACAAAATTAGTGCGCATCATTTTAGCTTAATAACGTATTCGATATGAATTGAAAATATGGCTATTTTTAGAAAAGTCGGTTAAATTAAATTATTTATTAAAATAGCATTTATGATATTTGTCCATCTTCATGACCAATAAAAAATCATTTCTATTTTAAGAAAACAACAATTCTACCACATTTGAAAGAAAGAAAAAACATTTCTAAAACAAACATAATTACTGTTTCTTTTAGTATTTTATTTTACTTTATTTCGTTTCTGCTATTTCGTCTGATTATAGCCAATAATAAAACTAGTGTGTATCATTTTAGCTAAAAAACGTATTCGACGTGAATTGAAAATAAGGCTATTTTTAGCAAAACAGGTTAAAATAAATTTTTTATAAAAAAAAATAGCATTTATGATATTGATTCATATTCATGACTGATAAAAAATCATTTCTATTTTAAGAAAACACGAATTCTACCACATTCTAAAACAAAAAAAATCTAAAACAAATACAATAACTGTTTCTTTTAGTATTTTTTTTACTTTATTTCGTTTCTGTAATTTCCTTACATATCCATTTACATTTCTTAGTTAACTGGTATTTGCTATTCATTGTGTTTAAGAAGGAACAAAAAAAACTTTCTTCCCAACTCTGGAAATGGTTAGGATTAAATTTTATCATTTTTCAGCTGTTTTTTCGCACATTCTTTTGTATTAGTTTAAGGACATTTTGGTGACTGTTTTTTCTTCTCCAGTACCATAAAAGATAAATTTTTTCGTTGGAAAAAAAAGGACGTTGAGAGATATTTAATTAAATTCTGGTCGCTGATGGCAGTTTCTTATTCCTTTTTAGAAGTTTATATTAATATAATTGAATCGAATGTTTTGTGTCGGAGACAAGATATGAATAATTGATTTAATGATCTTTAGATGACGTCTGAATGCGTGATGTTATAGTTCCGCTGAAAACAAAATGAGTGATTTCACGCAACACGTAAGGATAATTTAGGAGTTTTTTTGTTGGGTATTTGAACACTTGACTCAATTATGAATAACGTGATAAAATTTAAGAGAAAATCATAATAGCTATTTCGACAAGTCTTAATTAAAGTTTTATGCTGTTTAAATTTACGACGTTGCTCAAGCTTTAAATAGGTATTAAAAAAGTCATACGAAGTTCAATTTATTTTTCAAACACTTTTATATTAGCTTTAGGGTTATGTTAGTAAATTGGTGGTAGAAGCTTTGAATTTTATGTTTTCTCGTATAACGCTATTTCATAAGAGTATAAAGACGAATATGTAAAATTATCTATCAGACAGAAGCTACTCGTGTTGTTATATTAGTATTCAGTCATATGTTGTATTATATAAATTATTAAACAAATATTTCACATTGAGATAAACTAAAAATTGGGTTTTTATAGACATAAAACTTTGAATTTCTGACTTTACTATTGTTGCAATAGGATTTTTTTTTTTAAATTATAGCATTTAATCATCGCAGCCACACAATGAAATCCTGAATAAATTTTTTTTCATAAAATTACGTATTTGTTGTAAGTTAGTTTTAGTAGTTAATTCTATAATTTTGACAACTTCATCCTATTTCTCGCTTATTCAAAATTGATTTAATTAACAAAATAGAAATTTTCTTTTTAGAATACTATTTTATTATAACTGATATCAACTGAAAAAAAATTAACGTTATCTAAATTTGATACAAGACATTTACAATAAAAAATTCAAATTATGCGTTAAACTATGAGTTTAATAGATTTTACATCTATTTTAAACCTTTGGATTCCTTTCATTGTATAAAAATGCATTTCTATTACCTCTTTCCTAAAAATATTTTCTTCACATGACATAAATGAGATAGAATTTCTCTGGTTCGGAAGTAAACATCTGTGTATACATTTTCTGAGTAATACTCATATCAAGTATTTCAATGTTAGCTACCCGATATAAGTAGAACACATATGAAAAGGCCATTTAAATAAGAACCCTAACCACTCAAATTCAGGGCATCTCTTTCTTCGAATGACATATTCTTTTCTCGTTTCCTCTTACCATCATTACTTTTTCATATCCCAATCACAGTTAAACTTTTCTTTCGTAATGTCGAGGCGAACTATGGAAACCAAATTAGAAAGCAGATCCACCAATCTAAATCAAATTCCTCTCTATGCCCCTTCCCTGAGAGAAATCTTTCATTTTTAGAGACCCTATTTATTTCCCAGATGCGAGGATATTGAAGTTCCTCGATATCTGTGCCCTTATCCTCATCATTCTTATCGAAATAGATATATGACTGCTGCTCATCGATATCTTCTTCTTGCTGCAGCTAGATTTGGAGAGTAAAATGAAATATTTAAATATGCGAGGCACCCTTTTGTATCCGGAAATGCGTCAGTCGGAACAGGAAAGAATGTAAAGGGCTGTTCTTAAACACCTGTCATATAGTGTTCAATATGAGATATATACAGTTGAAATCTAATTGAAGTGTACACGGGAAAAACCGATTGATTTTGTAGAGAAGTTGCCTTAGCAGGCCACTTTGGTGATGATAGCGAGTGATCGCCTAAACTTGTGCAAGGAAATCAGTTCCTACCACATAGATCATAGTTAGAGTAATAGAGAGGCAGATCATTGATCTCCAATGCTAACGACGGGAAGCGCAAGGAGCTCCCAGAAGAGCCCCAATGAAGCCAGTGTTGTAGATCACGCGTGATCTGCCTACTACTTTAACTACTATCTCTGTGGTTCCTAGCTACCAAGATTCAGGCGATTGACGATCCCGACGATTGGACCAAGTAAAGAAGAAAGAGAGAAACCGGTTTTCTGCCGCCAAGCAAGCAATTGCGGGCGTCCGCCTAATAAATCAACTGGTTCTTCCCGAGTACTCTTTAATTATCCAAATGAATTGAGACCAAAACTCATTTAAAAATGAAAAAAATCGGATAGTTGGAATTCAGTGGATAATAAAGGATAATTAATTAACAGTTAATAATACCAACAACTCCGGTTAATATGGTGATTCAGCATACCAATAACTTTCGCATAGAAAAGAGTAAAGTGGTCGGATAATCAACGATTATTGGATACCTGATAAGTTAAGTTCAGACAATTAAAGCTCTACTCTGCCTATATTTTATTGATAAAATTCACTGTTTACTTTCGTTTGTTAACCTTTTTCTTTGTTGGATTACAATAGTTAAAGTGCTCGAGCTGGGTTTATAGTAGAGTGAAAGAACTGCTTTGGAAACATGGACAATGATAAATTTAGTTATCTGCTTTTTCAACCAAAAATTACTAAAATTGCTTTCATGTAGTAAAACTGTTTTTTTTGCATTTAACTGCATCAATAGATTACTGTCTTTTCTAAAAAGCATGTATCTCTCTATATATAAGATTGGCATCCCAGCAAAAAAGATAGATATAGAGTCTACATTGTGCAGTCACTGAATATGCATCAAAGAAGATTTTTCCCCTTTTATTTGAGGGGTTTCCTAGATCGACTCACTCCTTTCTATAGAGCCTCCATAATCTCAATTCCGACTACAAAGTGCACTTGGGAATGGATGAATCTATATATAAAGAGTTTAGTTTCTCAATTCACTATCTCCAAGCATAACTAAGATATAAGACCCTGTTCCGGTTATTGGCGGCTCCGTCTAAATGAGTTAACGATCGTCAAAAGCCACCAACAAACGAATCGTACCCAATTTTTAAGTTATACTTCGGAAAATATGAGTTTTTCAACTGGAGCCATATATGCAAATGCATGAATGTGAAAAAGAAATTTTAGTCAGTCTCTCTCTGCAGATTGAATGTAAATGAAATTTCCGGAATTTTCGGAAATACTTTTTTGGGGGATTTTTTTTTATTTTGAAATTTATTTTTAGCTTTTAAAGATTGCAAATATGAATTGCCATATATATAAAAAGGAATCCATTTCAGAATTTTCCTCTAAGATGTTGCTCGCATTTTCTATTCTTTAAACAACCCTCGGTCACATATGGTAAATAAAATCGGAGTTATGTGGATCTTATTGGTTTTAAATAAGTAATAAATTCACCAGATATAATTTCTACTTCTTCCATCTGATATCTCTTTGTTATTCGTTTGGTAATGACTAGAGCCTGATGCAAGGGATGGTCGAAAAAAATTCATTTATCCTCCCCCCCGTATTATTTAACTTGATTTCTTCAGAGTGTAGACATATTAATAACGGAAACTAAAAAAGCTGTTTCGCCCCCAAACTAAGCTATGTACTATACGCGACAGCTAGATAGCTAATTGCTGTATTTGAATTGAAAAATATATTGCTCTTATTTTCTAGAAATATAAATATATTTTCATGAAAATATATACCTTTTCAAGAAAAAAAATAATTCTTATACTATATTTGATAAGAAAAAAAAATAACTGAAATTAATCTTAAAAATAAAAATTTACTTTCGCTTTAACTTTCGAGTTAAATTCTTCATTTGTATACTATTATTATTGGTTTTATTTTTGACAACTTTGAACTATTATTCATAGTCTATCATTATGATTAGAGTTCATCATTGAACTATACTTAAAACACCTATTGTTGAAATAATATGTCTATTACGTATAATTTCTAGTTAATGTCTCAAATATGCTAAACAGAGCAAATTAAATTCTTATGAGAAAATAGCTTAAGCCTATTGAAAATGCACTGGAGCCACATGAATGGATTACATTTGCATAGATAAATACGTGGAGACTGTTATATTGTCCCTCCCCCAATAAACCCGGAAAACTATATCTCTGATTGAATTGAAGCTCCAAATACGGCACAATCATTACACAAATTGCATATTTTAAACGGCATATTTATGTATGATGTATATATTTAAGATAAATAATATTCATAATTGGTGTCAATTTTTGTGTGTGTGGTCATATACGATACGCTGTAAATGGGCTTACCTTATTCGGATGGGATTTAATTTTTACGATATTTTCCCAAAATCAAAAAAAAAAAAAAAAGAATTTTACCTAAGAAGCATAAAAAATCAAATTAACAAGCTCCAATGTTATTAAAATATCACGATGCACATAGTTAAAAGTATGTTTAAGTACTGTAAATTAAAAATAATACGTATTTCCGTTCTGGTAATGAAGTTAGTGTAGGATACGTTAAAAGCCTGAAGTCACAAAAAAGATTTTTAGCCGAAAAGCAACAAAAGTTCAAGTGTTTTCAATGCTTTTAATATCTTACCTTACAGAAAACGTATTTAATTTTAGATACAATTTAGTTCTATGCATTAAAAATACGAGCTTTTAAGGATTGAATTTTTGTGTGAAACATTCTCTAATAGCGTGAATGTTCGTTTTTATAAGTGAAAAAACAAATTAAAAGCACTCATTAACAAAATAATTATTGTATTTGAATAAATTTGGATGAAATTTTTTTTAAATATAGTCAACATCTGTGCAGATAAAATATAAAATTTTCCTTTAGAGGTTAGTGTATTGCGCAGTAAACTCAAATATTTTATAAATGCTTATTGAAACATAAAAAGAATTTTATATCTTGATATTTATATTAAATTTTTACTTTAAAATCAATCACGATTTAGTAAAAAGAATAATAACAAATGTTTTAAAACACAGTGAACGAATTTGATTAAAAAATCGTATTTTATGCGAGTAATTTTTTTCAAAACGGTGAATAGTGATTGAATTGTTGTTTTAATGCATTCTTCGAAAAATCCTAAAATCAAATATTTCCCTCCTTCTTTTTATACTTCGGATAACACTTTTGATACACAAGATAACGTAGTAAGTTATGCGAAAAATCTATTCTGAATAATCCATAGCCAACACACTAAAGTCAAGCGAAATCGTCTATCCCTCGACTATTCAAATATTTGGTTTGTTTTTAGTCTTATACGGATTTTCAAAGTAATATTGAATCCACCCTATTCGCATCGTAATTTAGCAAAATATCCTGTCTTTCTGAAAAGCTCATGTTCATTTATGGCTCAAAATTTGAATGGGTCTTGTTGGGAAACAAATTACAGATATTGAAATTATAAATTGCATTTTAAACCTCTTTGCACCAGAGGTATACATACACGGACTTTTGCAGAATTCGCTTCACAACTTCATTTTATAAGGTTTTTAATACTAACACGCATTTCAGCTTTAGGAGCAGTTTTGTAGTAAACGCTGTTTTCAGCAAACAAGCAAGTTTCAGCTCTAAGTTATCGAGACATTTTGCATTAAAAAAATTCTCGTTTTGAGTATTATTAACACCAAAAAAAATTACAGAGTTTGTTTATTCGTTGATGCAACCAAGAAATGGAAATTTTTTTAGTTCCCAAGTACAAAAAAATTCCACTTCCCATCATCAAACGTTACATGTAATTTTTATTTCAAAATCGCTTGCAAAACATCATTTTAAATATATAATTGTTTGAAAAGTATATTTATCTAAAGAATTAATATTTCGTAGTTTTTTCAGAGTTAATAGGTTAATATACTGCACATCTATTTATTTGAGGGTATATCAACAACATTTAAAGCTAATACTCGATTTTATCTTCTTAATACATCAAAAAGAACTTCATAATAGAAGCTTTCCCCCAATAAAGCTACCTATATGAACCTCTACACAATATTTCCTTTTCTCTCTACACTCCACCCCCTTACACTGTATCTTCCTCCTAAAAAAAACAAGTCAACACCAAACAAACATTGAAGAGCCCTACTACACCATACGTTACAGCAATATCGTCCAGCAAAACTATTAAGTCCAAAACGTAATTTGTCCAAGCACCTACTTCCATTCCCTATTTTGAGATAGATTTCCAACTCTAATATTGACCCATCCCGGGCCCAATATCCCTGATAACTCTCTTCCAACAGAGGCCGGGTGTATTAGCCTGCTCCTTTTATCTCGTGTGTTTTATTTGCCTTCCTTCTCTTCCAATTCGGTTCCCAGTGGACCACTTTGGGCCGCGGAAAAATATCGTTTTGCGTCGCATTCATCATACACGACCCGAGTGATGGGGGAAGGGGGATTGTTTTGTTCTTTTTAGGGAACCGTTATAATCATAGAGTTAGGAAAGAGAATAGAGCGGTCCATGTACATGTGCGCAGTAACGCACAAAAGAAGCAGGCTGGAGCGGTGCATTTTGGGATACCTCAATGCCAGTTTCCATATTTTCGGCAACTATGTTTTTCGCAGTAGCTTAGAAAACCGCTAAAGCGGTTCATCTTGGGATACCTCAGTGCCGGTTTATTATGAGCAGTAGATCGAAAAATCTGACAGACCTATTTCAAACCTTTTGAACTGATAAACACCTCTACACTCTTAAAACAAACGAGCGAATTTAACTCAGTCTGAGTTAATTTTCTCTCCTCCAGTGTCAAAAATGCACTTCTCCTTTCGGAGTGGACCCTTGTTTGTTAAACCTCCGATAGGATCACTCCAAACGAGTTATTTTAATTCAGTCTGAGTTAATATTCACTCATTTCCAGTGTCGAAAATGCACTTCTCCTACGGGAATGGATTTCACTCTTTTGCTTTAAGAGTGTAGGTGTAGATATTTATTCCGGCTAGTGTGCTTGATCAGTGACCCGCTTATACAAGCCTTCGTCAATTGAGACAGGGTGTCTGAGTGGTTTGGACTACTACGCTCACAGGCTGCCCACTGCAATGGGAACGGGTTCGATTCCCGCCTTCGCCCTAGGTGTACTACCTTTCTCGGTGACAAAAAAATTCTTTCTGTATCTGTCTTACTTGACGAAATCTTATAAAGCGGGTCTATGATCAAGCACACAAGATGGAATATTGGAATATATATCTACCTACACCCTGCCCAATTAAGACAGACACAGAAAGACTTTTTATTGTCATAGAGAAAGGAAGTACACCATGGGTGTATTTCCTTTCTCTGTGACAGTAAAAAGTCTTCCTGGGTGACCCAGGGCGAAGGCGGGAATCAAACCCGAACCCATCACAGCGCGCAGATAGCGGACGTTAAGGTCCAAACCCGTCGGCCATCCGGGCCCCATTTAATAATTGTTTGTTAAAATAACGTTGCACAACTGCTACACGAAGACTTGGATAATATTGGACCTCGGTAAAGTGACAAGGCAATCAGAGGGCACCTTATAGCAAATGTTGTTAGAAATGTTCTAGCTTTAGATACCGACAAATTTAATGGGGCACTAGAACAGTAAATACGGCACCATAAGAAAGTAATCTAATAGTGAAATTACAGCGTGCAACCTATTTCATAATCACGACCTTATTTATTGGCGATTTTTTTAAATCTGGAAAACGCTAACTGTTTTTATTTCCATTTTTATAATTAATATATTTGGTATATTTGTAGTAGTATAGGGCATTTTGTAAATGTGTCGATTTTCTGAAATTTGACAGGACTTGATAGAAAAAAGAATTTAAGACATGTATTTTTTTATTAGTCAAAATGATATTTTATTTTAAGGACAAGTCTAACTACTTTCTTAAATTTGGTCAAGTTATTATTACGAAATTTTACGTTTAGTTAAGTTACTATTTGCAATATATTCAAAATTAAATTACAAAAATAGTATTTTTTAACAAATAATTATATAATCAAAATATAAATAAATGCATTAAACTGACTTTTTATTAAAATAATATAGATTTACAGCAATATATTTACAGAAAGCTTGACGTTATCACAGTTGTGATCTTAATAATTTACATAATACTTACACTTATGCCTACATTTAAGTTTTAAGTTGATATTTTAGTGTAAAAACTAGTGTAAGTAAACTTATTTATGCAAGTTTTGTTACTATGATGTATGAAAAAAAAAATTGAAGAAACTTAATCTTATTACATTTATCTTTAGTTGAAAAACTAGGTGAACAAAACATAAAGTTGTGTCTTAGAGATCTTCTCTTAGTGCTTCGTCCAGAGGAATATGATGTCATGGCGCAGTTTTATGGCACGCATGGATATATCACGCCAAGGGGCGATTATGCGAGACAAGTGCTTGGCGAGCTGGAAGACGAGAACTTGTCCAAGCATGCTGCTTTTTGTCGGGCTTGGCGGGCTTTTTTTGTTGGTTCCCCCATTCATTTCCTTCTCTTTATGTTGGCTGGAAACTCGAGATTACATTTGGGCGAGGAAAAAAGATAGCGAGTTAGTCGAGAAGTGTAGTTACGGGCGGCACACACAAAAAAAATATCCGGCCCGAAAGTCCACTTCTTTCTGAGTGGCCGCACTTCCGTGAAGCATGTTATTTTTGTTTAGGAGGGAATGGAACAACCCGAGCTGGAATATGTTTGGTTGTATTTTTCAGTAAAGTAATGTTTTGCTAGGCTATAAATGTCTTGCAAAGTTCATACAGTCGAAATGTAGTTTATTTGATGACGTGTAGGGTTTTAATAAATTGAAAATTTTCGTTGAGATCCAATTGAAATGGTCAAATACTTATTTTTGTAAGATATAAAAATATAGATCTATGGTAATAGACGGTCACAGACCCGGTCACAGTTAATTCAATATATTTTTATTGTTAATTAAAACTCTATAAGAATTTGAGTGATTACACTAACTATTTTTGCATAGGATTTCAATTTAATTGAAGTTATATATTCTGAATTTTGAAAATATATTAATAGAATAAAAAAGAACTGAGGCGAAACCATACCTCACAACGACGCGATGTTAACGATAGTATACGAAAACGTATCTTAGAAACTACAGCTACAGTCAAGCAGCTCATAAAATCAGCTATAATCAGCTATCAATATCAACTGTAATAACACGAAACATTAATTTTGCTTAAGATGATTTGTTATGTGCTTTTCAGTATCTCAAAAATTGCATAACCTTAACTTAAGAGTAAAATAAACACTCGTAAAAATATTTTATTTTGTTTAAATCATAACTTTAAATTTATTTTATTAGCTGATAGAATATTTTATTTATCTATCTTTGTTTTTGTCAATTTTACTTAAAGCTTTTGAAATTGGGACTTTTGTTTCATGTTTCGAGCTTTACTACTCTAACTCTCTTACAATATTTACTAGTCTAACTATTCTAAAGATCTTTACTTTAATTCTGTTTGAAAAGGCCCTTTGTTGAATTAACAAAGTTGTATTAAGTATTTTTTTTCAGCTGAGTTCTATATTCTTTAAATAACAAGTGAACATATTTTTTATAACTAACAACATAGAAAGTTATGTTGAAAAAATTACAGAAGCATTGTATTTTGTATCTCTATAGTTCTTAAATATTTTCTATTTTAAACCCTATTTGACGTTTAAGCCGAACATTAAATATTTTGATTTTTCAAAAAAATATTTTAATTAAATATAGGAATTACTGTCATTCAAAGAATTTCGTATTCCAAAATCAAAATACGGACAAAGTTTAATTAAAAAAACTTTTTTATGGATTAAAGCAAGCATGATAAAAAAAGAATTTTACTAAAATGCATTTTCAAAATTTTGTTTCAAAAATTAAATATTTTAAACGATTTCATAAAAATTCTAAACTGGGAATTTAAAAAGATTCCTATTAAATTTTTCGAGAAAAAAATCTTTTTTACGTTTCGTGGTGTAGTCAACAATGCTATAAAAAATTTAGACCATGGCGCATTTATTCGACATATTTTTAATAAATTCAAATTTCAGCAGATTTAAATGGATATTTTTACAATATCATTTTGAAACTCAATTTAAATAATGATAAATACTGTCCTTCACCATATCTAGACACCAAACCAGTTGAGTGTCAGTTACAGCTCTTTCAAAGCACAAATTCAAATATCCAGGAATTCCATTCATTCTAAGCCCATACCTATCCTTTTTTTTACAAACCCAAGTTTCCCACTGAGCGAAAACTGAATAAATAATGTTTATTTGACTTCCTTTCTTTCGCTTTTTTTCGTACCTTTCTTTGAGGAGAGAAACGATAGAAAAAGAAATCCGATACTTGAAGAAGGTTCCCGTCAAGATTGTTACATCAAAGCGATGTGATGGGGCATTAGCAACTATTGTGAGCACGGTTCCCGTTAAGTATCCGATTTCGAAAATGAAATTCCCTTACGGGGTTCGATTTCAATTTCTAGTGGAAATTTGCTTTACTCTTTTTTCGTTTTCCTCCATTTTTTCCCCTACCAAATCATCAAGAATCTCATTCCCACTTTGATATGTAGGGATTATTTGAAAAGTGTATGCAGGGTTGAATAGGTTAGGTCTGAGAGTAAAATGGTTTCGACGTAGATGATTTGTGCAGGATTTAAATTGGAAAAAAATGCTTTAAACTTCTTTACGTGCTACTAGCAAATGTTTCGATTTGCTATTCAAGACTGATTGAAGGATTTAAAAATTTACAGGGTTATTTACACAATAAATTAAGAAGAACTTATGCTCATAAAACTAAAAGTTAAACTCTTTTTTAAAAAATTGTATTACGAAATGTTTCATTTCAGAACGTAGATATAAAAAGTCCTTATAGTTTAACTCTTTACGATGCGCGTATTTGAAGGTGTAACTCACATTAGTGAATGCATAAAGAAACAACAAAGCTCCCTTTGAAATATCCAATGCTCAAAGATATGATTTTACAATTATTTTCACGTTCAAGACAACACAAGTATGTTGAAGGTCTAAGGTAAGGTAAGGTCTATGTTAATTTTTTATATAAGTAACATAAATAATAAATTTCTTACTATACTAAATGATTGTATGCTTTGTATCCTGGCACCTTTGTGCGTCAATAATATTTCTTAATTAACACCCTTATATAATTACACAGCAATTCAATAACCTATAAGTGAAAAAAATATGAATGCATCCAGTATTCCGTTTAAAGAGCATGGAATAGAATAGCTCATTTTGTTTACCAATAGTCTTCGATGCACTTAAGTCTACTACAAAAATAGACATAGAAAAAATATGATATTGTATTTCTGCGTATTTTCTTTCCTTGTATGGTTTTTGAATCTTATTCCCATGGCGAAAAATCTTGCATTGAATTTTGATGTAAAAATGCATATAAAAAAAGCTGAAATTTGAGTAAAAGGGTAGAAAATAAATAGGTCATTATTTGAATAAAAAAGAGTAACAATATGTTTTATAGAAACTCCATTTGTATTATTTAGATTTCAGATTTAATAAAACATTTGTATTTGCAATAATTGAAACTCTCCTAATATTTTCCACCAGTTTTCTATACAATTTGTTTACATTTAATTATAACAATGCTTAAAAAGATCCAGAAACAAATGTGTAAGTTCTTATGCTCTATTATATAATGCAACAAACGCCTGAATTTAATCTGAATCAAATTCCAATTTAAAATGTTGCAAACTAAAGTCATGTGTAACTGAAGAAGCAGACATTTACCGACAGCAGACATTTATTACATTCTTAACCTTTACTGTTATTGTCACTACGAACATACTGGGTTACCATTATTAGCCAATTGCTAAAGAAATGAAAATCCTCCTTGCTTCTGACCTTACTTTTAAGAATTCATTTGAATTTAACTTATGGTTGAGAACTAGTTCTTTTCGGGGGTTCTATCACCTAAATTCAAATTTTCCGCCAAATAAAATATTAAATTGTCAATTTAACGAATGATTCTATAAGTTGTAAGTAAAAGTGATTTATATTGTATTCAATAGAAAAAAAATAGTGACCCATCTGTACCAAAAGCAATAAATGCATTTATAATGCTATATATATAAACAAATATGAAAATTATTTAATAAATCATTTTACAGTCTAAATACTTAACATATCTTCTAGTTTTTGATGATTGATAAAGTTTCTTAAACTCATTTTTTATAAAATTGTTAGACACAATTGAAAGAAAAATTATATGTTTAAATTCAAAGAGAATGAATTCATTTTGAAGAATTTGTTAGAAAAGTTGGTCATCCCTAAAATATTTTCTTCATATTGCCTATATATTTGACCTTTTCGAATAATTAATTCAATACATAAACATTTTCCTCTAGAACTTCACCTGTTATTTTAATTTTCAAATTGCGAGGTAATATAAAAATTATGTTTTAATATAATCTTTTGTGAAAATTTTCTGTCTCAGCCAAGTCGAGGAGATTGGCGAAAAAACCCCGATAAGTTGACTTTCCTCTTTTGCCTTCCTCAAGGGACGGTTGGCAATAGTCTTTAATATGCTAATGAAGTCATTTAAGGCATGGAAACTCATTTGAAGCCTTCTGCGGAACTTTCAAGCTGCAGAGCATTACCATGCGAGATAAAGCACTGAAAGTTTCCGATTCAGAAAGCTTAGCACGTTTGTGGGTGAATTACTTTTATGGGCTTTTCTCCTTAGTCAGTACCAATTGTTAACTTTTAAATGCAACCAAGGTATCGATGTTGAAATCGCTTAAGGAATAGTGATATGCCTTGTATGTTAACATAGTTACCAAACAGAGAAATTCTTGTTGGAAGTAGTTTTCTTTCTTTCGAGTAAGCATTTTTTTTTTTGTTTTTTGCTAATGTTAATGTAATTCTTGCAAAAAAAATATTCAAATTCTACAAAAAAAAAAAAAAAAAAAATGTCGGATATCAGTTTATTTATTTTAGAAGCATTTGTTAAAAAAAAAAATTATTTAAGTAATTTTATTAAAACATATTAGAATTAATTAGTAATAGTGTTTAGAGTCGGATTAAACATCGCGTATATTTTATCAATTCTAGTCCTGATGCATGTTTCCCTTTATTTGAATTCAACTTTTTGAAGGTCATGAATCTAACAATAAAAGCGCCGCCTCGGTGGCTGAATGGTTAGTGTACTAGCCTTTGGAGCTGCTGAGGTAAGGTTCGAATCCCGGTCAGGCATGGATGTTTGTGACATTCAATAAATGTTGTTATTTGTCTATGTGCTATTCATTTCTTTGTGACTGTATGACAAATGACAAATGACAGTGATTGCGCCCTCTAGAAGGGAAGGGCGTAGGCTATATAGCCCATTACCCCGCTCGCCAGAAGAGACAGTCACAAGAGACACACAAAGAAGGACGCCACACACACATAGACAAATAACAACATTAGTGACAAACACAAACATCCATGCCCTTACCGGGATTCGAACCCGAGCCCAGCAGCTACAAAGGCTAGTACACTAACCATTGTGCCAGTGGACCGGCCTTTGTGACTGTTAAATTTCTGTCTGTGTCTGTCCCACTTGACGAAAGCTTATAAGCAGTTCTATGAACAAGCACACAAGCTGGAATATATATGTATCATATCATACCAACAATAAAAGTTATATTTTATCGCTACTAAAGACATCTACTAAAAGACAAAGATTGCGTTGCTCTTCAGTGGATTCTACGTCGTCGGAAATGAACAAGCAAAAATACTAGTAAAATCTGGGTTCCTATGCCGTAGAACGATGCCCCATTACCTCGAGGCTAATTCCAAAGATTTTTACAATAATTCTTCTTTCTATCGGGCTTCTCGTCAACTGATGACAGAGATGCCGTTGATGGACGTGGATTTAAAAATATTATTTATATTTGTGAGGGATTTCATTGAAACTGAACGAAATAAATATATATTTAGATTCAGTAATTTCATTGACCTTGGTGACCTAGTAAAATTTTCCTGGAGTTTGCGATTTTGCTGGCTTTCTAAAAATATGTTATTTAACTACTTATTATAAGTTGCACGAGAAGGCGGTTTTAACATATTTTTTTGGTTCTAAGGCTTGTAGCATAAGTATAAATCGTAACAAATATGATAATTTCCGAACACAAGGATAAATAAAATAAAAGAATACACCACAAGTTATTACCTAAAATCATTGAAGCAAAAATAAATCCTTGTTTCCAATAAAACAAAACTGTGTAAAGTTAACTGACTATAGTAAAACATCAAGTATTATATTCTTCTTTGTTTGCAAGTTGGTTATTAAATCCGTCCTAGGATGGACTTTTAGTTCTAGCTCATTATGATTACAATTTGTGTACTAAACAGTTGTTGTCATGTTTCTCGAGGCCGTACCTTGGAAGGAAAGAGGGTTGCAGTAGTATCCGTTGGCAAAAGGCTTTGAATACCCAATAGAGGGGGGATGTCTGACACTGACTTCTACTCCGAGATGACACCACCACCTAAATTTAGGAATGCCGCTGGAGGGGGAGGGGCAATTTTCTCCAGACGACCTGCACCCATGGTAAACTGCGCTATCACCGACCACAAAACTTTCGGACCCATAGTTTTAACGAGCTCGTTCTCCGCATGTACTCAGGACAACACAAATATCCTTGCCTTACCTGGAATTCACTCGCTTGGCAATGGAGGGTCGAAACCACTATACTAGGGATAAAATATACTACTACAACGGATACTAGGGATAAAAAACCACTATACTTTATACTAGTTGGGCGACGTACTAACGGTGTACTAAACGGTGAAATAATAAAATGTATCAATTCATCAGCGTGATGGAAATAAAATGGTACATTAGAGACAGCGAATATGGATCATTTAACATTTGCCTTTTAAGTTGCTATACAACGCACCCACTCTTGTGGCATTCGGCGCACAAAGCAGTTCGTAATATATTTATTCTAATAACTCTTCCCATGCAAAAGCATTCCAACAACTTCAGAAACAAATTTGCTGACCAATGCATTCGTCTAAGTGACCCCAGCCTATCAGGAAAATGTAATAAAGAAAAAAATGACCGATCCAGCCCAATGCCCCGTGAGTTTTGCATCTACTCTGAAGCGCGGCGCTTTAGTTTCACTCGTACGACTCAGTTAAAGCTCGCAGGCGGATTCATAGACGAACTTCTTGCTCACATGCCAATCCCAGCAAACTTTCAATTTATGAACTAAAGTGTAGTAGTTTTGGCCAAGAATTTTTTTTGTCATTTTTTTTAAAATGTAATTTTGAGCCAAATAAAATCAAGTAGATGTACTAAATACTTAAACTACATCAGTATTTATTGAATGTTCAAACAATTAAAATGTACCTTCATAAATATTTGCTAAAAACGCGTAATTAAAAAATTCTTTACAGCCAATATGTAACGTTAAAATTCTATTGTTTGCATTTTTCATGTATTCTTTCATAAAATTTGATGGGAAACAAAAGAACTGGAACGGAATCAAAATTATTATTTCCAACAAAAATTTGAGTCACCGTACTTTTTAGCTTCCACACTACGTTTACAACGTAAAAAGTGGAAGGTTTTATAATCGTTCTGTCCGTCTGTCTGTCCGTCACCCACTTTCACAGAGCGAATCGCAAGTGGGATACGTCATTTTGAAGCAAAATATCAGTTTGGGCTACATTCCAAATTTCATTAAAAAATTTAAATTAGAAGTTTATTTAAAATTTAAATAACTAAAAATTTATCTACATCGAAATAACATGCGAATTCCATTTTATTCAATATTTTCACTGTTGCCATGACATCAAACGTACGAGAAACTTTATTTAAAATCAAAATAAAATTCTTGAAAAAAATATTTATTTTTGTGTAATAATTCAATTTGGACTGTTGTAATCGCACAATAAAGTTATTTTGATGGTTCGTTATATTTTTGGGAAGAAGAAAGATGCATAAACAATTCGAAATCTGCATAAAAATCTGCAAATTTTCGCTTTTATTTTTAAAGCAACAATTTTACTAATTTATTTTTCGAAATGTAAACTTGTGACTGCAAAAAGATATTTATTAAAAAAAATCATCACTATTCTTCTAAGTTAAAAAAATTAGCAAACGATAAAGATTAATTATCAAATCTGCAAAAGAAGATTAAAGAAAATTATTAGTTTTTGCTTATAAAACAGCCAAAGGCCCTGTTTGGCGAATTTCTTTTTGAGGTGTTAGTGTGTTTCCTGTTGAGCGTAAAATGTTGTGTGGAAGCGGTGTAAGTGACAGATTATTTAAAAAACCCACTTGTTTAATTTTTATTTGGTCATACCCGTTCAACTAAGTATTTAATAATAGTGAAAGGTTTTTTCCAATGTTCACCATCTACAATGCACATTGTGCATGTGATTTATCCGCAATAATGTTCAATGGATTCCGAATGGAAACTGGTATAAGTTATGGATCATTATGCCTTTGTTGAATATCTTATTATATACATATATGAGGATAAAGTAAGGAAAAATTATCTTCCAACCCGTTACAATTCCAAGACTTCAATAGTATTATTGACTTATGCAGCACAGTGCAATTGTTGTGTCTCTGCTTTTTATACTCATGAAAACGATACTCACTAGAGATAGTTATGAAAAACGAACAAAAAAAAATGAATGGATATCTTTATCATCAATCTGATCTTTTCTTTTCCTACACAACTTACTGAGATATCTCTAATCTCGAATAAGGGTAAAATAAATATTATAATACAAGATTTTACAGTGACAAAAAAGTGAATATTTATGGCTGAGTAATTAATTTTTGTTTAATTAACCATGGTTGGATATAACTATTTAAAAGAAGGGAATTTGATTGTCTCCAATAAGGTCCAATGAGTTCTGAGTTGGAACTGGTACAACTGCCCCAGAAAGTGTATTTGACCGAGGCAAATCCGATCGACAAGAGTGCTGAGTCTCGGATCATGGGCTCTCTGAAATATGCAACTTATGCTGATATTCAGCAAAGACTGTTTGGTCCAACGGAAAGTTCCATTTGCCAGCCAATGTCTGTTTTTGTTTTTATGATTCGAAGGACTTCGCATATTTTTTTTCTTTGTAATAAAGGAGTTTACTAGCAATTTGCCAAGTCTTGGAGAGATGCGAGCTTTTAGAGAACATAATAATAGTAATTCGTAAGTTTAATTTTCAACATACAGAATATCAATTAAAATATATTTTTTTTTGGAGAAGTTATTTTTATTAATGATTGGCATAAAACTTATTTATTTTATCTTCTTAGAGTATTATAACTTGTTGCTACCTTAAAAACATTTTTATATAAAACTAGCATTAGATGTGTTATACAAATATTTTTTCTATGTATTATATTTTTTCCATTAAAGTTAAATTTACAATGACAAGATTTCCTTAATTTACAATATCGTTTGACAAAAAAAAAATGTAGAGAGTGAAACTATGCTTTTTTAAATATTTTACTTTATATTAAGTTTTAAAATTTGAAATAATTTAAATGCTTCCAATATAGATTAAAATTAAAATGTTTTGTAAGACCACTCTTTTCATTCGCTATTTCAGTTATCTGCTCAATTTTGATTCGAATAAAACCAACTGCCTACCAACAACTTAAAAATTGTTTCCACCGTAAGACAAATTGTATTTATTCAAGAAAATTTCAGATTTTTTTAACTGTAAGAAAATTTTAAGTAAAAAAACTGAAAACTGTAAAATCTAGTAAGTTAAAGATTGTAATAGTCAGATAGTTTTAATAATTTTTTAACAGTTAATTTACATTTAATGTTAAATCAAACTTAGAACTAGATATATTACTATTGAAATTGTGCAAATTCTTTCATTAAAATCGACGTTGATATTTACTAGAAGTTTAAAAAAATATTATATCTATGAAGATTTTGGGAATATTATTTTAGTAATATATTCTTCATTTTTCATAACATTGTATGTGAATATTAAAAAAAAACAAAAACAGTAATCAGTGCATGTAACTGAACAAAAAAAATTCACTCAGGCTGTCATATAAAATATTTTATTACACAAATGGTTCAATAAATATTTTAAAACGTAAACGTTTTGTTTTATCAGTTAAATAAATACAAATTTGAAATAATGGTCAACAAGTGTTGATTCCCATATCTGAACCATTCACAAGTGATATTTCTTTAAACAAAATTGCACTCATATTTGATATTTAAATAATGCACATTCACATGGTTTTTATAGTTTTAACCAATTTTGAGTTGGATAATTTATACAATACAAAGCCTTTTCTTCTCATAGAATTTTTTTTTGCATTGTTAATGATGTTTTTAGAAATACCATTATAATTGTTAATTTCTAAGATAATTTTGAAAAATGAAACAATTTATTATTATTCATTTATGTTAATTTTTAGTTATTTTTATTAGTATTATTTTTTTTAGTATTTGGAAAATATGTTTGAAAAGTTACCAGATTTTATTCGTAACCAAAAAGTTGATTTTTTAAAAGAAGAAATTAATAATAATAATAGTATCTACATACATGCATGAGAAATTACATTAATGTATCAATTAAACTACTGAAATTATCCAAACACTGTTAAAAATGGGTTCTCAAATTCTCAATTTTGAGAATATTATTGATTCAAATAGCTCTGAATGCGATTTTGTTTCCAAGTTTAAGAACATGCGTTTTTGGAATTTGAGATCATGCACGTTCTCCATCTTGATAATGATTGAGAAAAATAATAAGGGGATCTTGCATTAATTTTTGGAAAAGAAATGACCTCGCTTCTCAATTCCTAATCCCTCCAATTTGTAGTACCATTTGGAGAACAAGGCTTTTTGCCAATGAGGACTCGAACTCACGCTAAGGATTCGCGCTAATCCTATAAAAAAAAACGTCTCCTTGCAAATGAGCGTTTTGTCCAGTTTGTTTTTGAATTGAATCGCAATGGACATATTTAATTTTAAGAATAAATATGTTCTCTAATGAGTTCTCAAGTTTAAAAATTTCAAATTATTTGCTGTTTAGAATATTGTTCTCAAAATAAAATGGTAACGTCCCAGTATAAAAAAATCATTTTTAACAGTGTAATTATAAATTTTAATAAATGATATGTTAATTTAGTAGTCTGATTTTAATGCAGTTCTGTATTCATGAAAGTTTACTTGATTATCATCTTTGGAAGACCAATTCTGTGTAATCTAATATTTTCCGAAGTATCGTTCTGCGCATCAAAAGCGTCAGTTAGTTACAAAAAGGTAGACCAAAACCCTTTCATTCACCGTAAAATGATATTTTATTTTAAAATGATTCTTTTAAAGAGAAGATATGCATGCAAGTTCTTTTAAAATACTATTGAGCTCAGATTATAAATTGACTTTAAGGGAGATAATCGATTACGTTCATAATACATCAAATAATCAATACTCTATATGAAAACATATTACAATAAATTTGGGTCAGAAATATGTTTCCTTATTTGCAATGGCTTAAAATATGTGTGGTATTTTTTTTGTTTGTATTTGGGAAAAATTAGAAATGTTTAATTTTATAAATAACTTATTCGTATGATATTCATGCAACATTTTATTTAGTCATTGGTTTTTGCACATCAATTGAAATAAGATTAATATAAAATTAAATAAATTTCTTGAGTATTCTGTATCACTTACAAATTATCAATGTTTTATGCAATGTATAGAGTTAGTATAGACTATATATGTACAGGAGTTTTAAAAAGTATTTTTCACACCATGCATGCGAAAGACAATACATCTCACTTTCGTAAAGAAGGAACAATACATAATTTAGAAAAACTTCAGTACAGCAGAAAAAAGTTTTGCCCTTAAAACACGACCATAACAGTCACATGAAAAGTCTTATCGTTTTTGGTATTAATCTGTATTCATTTACATATTTAGTCTTGCAGATGGTTTCGACAAAAATTAAAAATCGAGTTATCGATACTTCAAAATTTCCAAAGCGCTAAATTATGCATGAATTCTTCCGCATTCGGAATAATATAGTTTCAAAAGTGAATATATAAGATTATTGAAGCATAATATACCTTCATTATTGATTATTAATTTAACTCCATACAAGCTGACCTTTATACATCCGATGAAAAAACTATAACGATTTGCTTATCAAAATATCATTAGCACGTTGTTCGAACTCTTACATTGTTGCTCTCACCTTTTTCAAACTATATAGCTTACAATATTAAGCGATCACCTTATAGAAGTTAAAAATTACTTTCAATTTAAATAAATGTAAAATCAGACATAATTTTCTTCAAATTTAAAACACCCGATCTAAGATTTGAAGATTAAGTCAACTTTCTTTCCAGAACTTGGCAACTTTACTGAATTGTTGACCAGTATTCAACCAAGGTTAATGGATAAGAGACAAGACATTTTGTATTCTCTTTGATTCTTCTAAATCTTTTGAAAGAACCGGTGCCCCATGCATATTCATATATAGCACTTAGGCAAAAATCGATTTGATTACCGAGAATTTGACTGCAACGAGAATCACCTCTTGCGATGCCGATCGCTGTTTTTATGAAACACGATATTCGATGGGTCATCAGCCAATTCCGGGTACACGTCAACGTCATGAAAATACTCCCCCCTGTAACCGGTTGCGAAACCAGTACTGAGAATTTGTTCCTTTTCCCTCTCGGTCCACTTGAGAGGACCTCTTTGGTTCGAAGATATGATGTCCCGTTCTTGGGCCCATCTCTGAGACACAGCCTGTCGCTTAGCGTGTCTCAGCAGTCTCTGCCTTTCCTTCTCTGGAGATGTTCCGTATCTGATGTTGAGAATGGCGTGATGCGAGTGGATCCTCACATCAACTTGATGTGTGGTTCCTGATGCAGGTCTTGCATCAGCCTCGTCCTGCTTGCTTTCGTGGACTGTCGTGTTGACCGCAGACGTCCCTAGTCTCTGGAGCTGGTTGAGGTCATCCCCGACTCTCCTGGTATTGTCCTTGACGAGATAGAACACGTCCTGACCGTGGAAGGTCAAATGAAGGTCGAGTATGTGACAGTTGTTGAAGACGGCGGAGAACACGTCCTTCCTGATGATCTCGGCCCTAGCTGAAGCCCTGACCACGGCCCGTCCGTTGACGTTGGACACAGTGATTCCTTTCCCAAATGGAACATTGTGGGTACTGATTTTGGGCAGGGCGTTGTCGTAGAGTTGTTCTCGTTTGACTTTAGATTTTTGGACACTGGTCAGTTGCGCAAATTTTAAAAGTTTTTGCTGAACTGAGCATGTGAGACCTGACATTAAGGGTACTGTCGGAAGATCCAGGAAAAGTGGTGCGAAATCATCTCTGTTCGACATTTGTGGTCCTCTGTTGTAGACTTCTTTTGCAGCCAGATCTAAGATTTCCAGATTTATTCCTTGGTATTTTATCCATTCCTTCAGATCTGAAACATAAAATAATTTAAAAAAATTTGATTCAGTTAATTGTTCTTTACTAAGGTACTTCAAATGGTTTTAAATATTTTTCTAATCTTTAATCTTCCTAATCATCAAAAGTTTTGAAGATACATATTAAGTACGACTAATGAGTTCTTTTTTGCTTAAGTATTATTAAAGTTTTAAAAAATGTGTTTTTTTTTCATGAGCTTTGTATTCAATTGGAATACAAAAATTCTAAAAAGTTTCTAAGGCCAAAAAAACTTTTACAAACTACTTTTATTTTAGCCAAAAAAACTACTTTTTATTTCAGTAATGTTTCAAAAACTAAAAAATAGTTTTAAAGAGAAAATGCGAACCTATCAAACAACACGACTCGTTCAGAGAACCTAGATATTAATAACCGAAAATGCACACACAAACTCCCTAAAACAAATTTTCTTTTTGAATCGTTCCCCAAAATCATTTTAGAAGACACATTTCAGATAAGATAGAAAAAAAATCTTAAACCAGAAAAAAAAAATCTGAAAATGACTGAAGGTTTTATTTGAGGCCCAGAACAAGAAACACATATTGTCGCTGACGACCAAGACTGCAGCGTAACGTTTTTGTAGCTTTTGCAGATTATTGGAAACCGATACAATGGGCAGGGTAGGAGGAAAGAAATAAGTCAACTCTTTCTAGTTTGATGATGTTAGGGAATGAATTTAAAGAAATAAGGAGAAGACACGGCGCGCACTGGTTTGGTAAAATTGCTACTGAAATTTCTGCTAAAAAAATTCGATTTTCGTCCACATCCGACTTACCGTAGAATTTGGCAGATCAAACAGTAAAAAATACTGGTGTTATTTTTTTATGTAAGTACTATATAAGTTATAGATTGCATTGATATTAAAAATGCAAATTTGACAACTGATAATTAATTTGTTATAAATATATAAACATTTACGATTTTTAGATTTTTAATTAAAAATCTACTATAGGTTACAAACATGCGAATGTTTTTCTCAATAAATTGGTTTCATCTTCGTTTAAGCTAAAGACCTCCGGTCTACTGGCGCAATGGTTAGTGTACTAGCCTTTGGAGCTGCTGGGCCGAGTTCGAATCCCATTAAAGGCATGGATGTTTGTGTTTGTCTATGAATGTTTTTATTTGTCTATGTGTTTGTGGCGTCCTTCTTTGTGTGTCTCTTGTGACTGTCTCTTCTGGCGAGCGGGGTAATGGGCTATATATTAGCCTACGCCCTTCCCTTCTAGAGGGCGCAATCACTGTCATTTGTCAAGCTAAAGACCAATACCTCTTGTAAACAAGGAATTATGTACATTTTACCATTTTATATACAGCAATAAGAGAAGTCCACTGAAATCCGTTACTTAAAAACTCGGCCGATGCGATTGATGACACGGAATTTGCATGAGCCATCTTCATATAATAAATTGCAACTTTAAAAGTTCCTATATCCATACCCAATTTTATTATATATTAAAAAAATTCAAACACCCTAGAAAATTCATAAATTTAAGTTTGCGTTTCTTGAATATTCGACTTTTTATTTAATCAAGCTACTTTGGGGGACCACCTATACTTTAAGGGGACAAAATATATAAATCATCTCCTTAGAGACCATAAATATAAATTCTCGTGCTTTTTTAGTTTAAAAAAAAGTTATCAATTACCCTATATTAACTCTTACTTTAAATCCAACCGTACAACGATGTCAAACCTGCCTTCCGAAGATACAACGTTTTCTCGTTTGAATAAAAAACAAAGAAGGTACCCAATCGTCGATATTTATTTTTTGTCGCTTCTCAATTTCTTTGTCCTCTTTGGCAAATAGAAGGTGGGGTTTTGATATTGGAATTTATATTTTTCTATAGTTTTTGCTATCGAAATCAAGTTTCTGTGTATGTTCGAGTTTTTTTCTTGATCGCAAACATGACGTATTGAGTTAAAATTCAATGTTCATTCTGGTCAAATATTTTGAACGAAATCTTGTTAAACATAGAGTAAATTACTACGCCCCTTTACCAATAAATCACTGGAATTTCATTAAATGTAATATGCTTAAATTTTAGAATGATTTAAAAATAATCGCTGTAAAATTGATTTGACCTATAGCAAACTTGGATTTTTCTTTTCGTGCTATCCTTATTGTGTTATGTATTAAACTTTCCTTTACTTAAATATTTTCTTGAATTAAATAATTGTACCAGTATAAGAATTTTGTTGTTCTTAATATTTTTAGTAAGTACTGTAACAACCTTACATGAGCAAGTTAGCCACAACCATAACAACGATGCATGGGGCTCTTGAAGGCGTAATATATTCCAAGAGTCGGAAATTTTACGGACACTTTTATGATGGTAATCTAGTTTTGTCTTACTAAATCCAATTCAAAGACAAAGAAACTTAGAATTCTTGAGGAAATTTAGGAAGTTTTGCAATTATTTCTGTCTAACTCTAACGGAATTTCGCTTTGTATACTTTCACACTTTTAAGGAAAGAACATTCATCATTAATCACATCAGAAATAGAATCTTTCCACATAAAATTCAAATATTTAGATAACGAAAGTTTATAAAGTTTAGTTTGTTTGGTTCCTTCTTTTACTTATATTTTAAGTACAAGTATATAGAATCATTGTTAAATGTACCAGAAAATTTTAAATTTGAATAAGTATAGATTTTAAAGTCATAATTTTTTAATTAAACAAAAGGAACCGAATGACGTCATCCCTAGACGGTTAAGCTCAAAGGTTGTTGGTGAGCCAATAGCTTCACTACAAATGTAGCTTATTAACTTCAGATGCTTAGTTTTCTATTTAGAACTAATCGTGATGTTTTCAGACGGTATTGAATATGATTTCAATTTTTGTAGGGAAAAATTTATTAGTTTTTTTAAATAAAGTTTGTTAGCATTATCAAAAAAAAATAATAATAACACACATATTACTCAAACATTACTAATTGAAAACCAATTTAACAATTCAAATCCACCAAGTCCCCATTCTATGTATTACCCCACCAGTGCAGTTGTGGGCCGCGCCATTCCGAACGCCACGCCCTTACGTTTAGTGCACGTACAATCCTACTCCGAGGCTTCGTAATTGCTTCACAAGAGGCCAAATCATTACCGTTACTATGCAGGATTCAGTTAATTGAAATCTATGCTCTGTGGAAGACGGGGTATGCCTTGCTTGCCACTGATGATGAGGATACACCTACCAACCGAATCTTAAGCGAACAATACCCTCAATTACTCGACATCCCGATTCCGATGTTTTCCTATATAGCACTAGACAATCCTAATATCCTACTAGGGAGTGGAGGAATAATGTTCTAAACCTTTGAAGACTATACTGTTAACTAGGGGTATTATTCTGCAACTGCAGCTAACTTGTTTAATTGTTTGGATCTTTATATTTATTCCTGCAACTAATAATTCGAAGGGCAGTGTAAAATGATGTATGTTTAACAGATTACAATGCATGTTAATGCAAGAAAAACATTACTCATTTATTTTTTAAAGCGAGAGATTAAATATTTGATTATATATCTATAGGTTATGCATAATATAAAATATAAAAGTTCTTATTATTTCAACCAAAATTTAACATAGATAATTAAGATTTCAATTTTTGACAAAAGGAAAAAATTGTATTAATGGAGAAAATTCGTTTTACTACCATTTAGATATCGAGTTACACGCGTTTAATCATAGGTAAAGGTATATTAATGCAAATCCTAATTTGCTAATGAGAAACGTATACGGTAATGGATCAAATCATTTTATGCAAACTTCAAAGTGCTTACCTAATTTATTTTTTAGTCCATGATTAACATTCACTGGATCGTTTTCATTAAATCTGTACAAGTGTAGCCTTTTCGGATTGCCCAAAGATTCCAGGATATCATCCCATCCTGGTGTCATCCACTGTCCAACCAACGAATCGTACACTCTGTCAGCAAAATGAATGAGCCCCGTCATAGGATCCAGCAGTCCTCCTTGGAAGTCAACGGGCAAATAAAAGTTGGGGTTTGAGTCAAAGAGGACATGTCCGTAAGGGCCCCTGTGAATCTCTTTCACGACGTCTCCGTACACGTCGTACACCAACAACGGACTCCCCGTGTGGTCCGTTGCAATGTAAAAGCTCTCTTTGTTCAACAATATGAACATGGGGTAGTTTCTGTCGTCGTACATCAGGGTAATGGTACGGCCGTCTGCGTTGTTGTATATGTGTGTCACAGCGAAAGGGTGTTCAGTGTCAGCATAGAAGAACTGAGTGACGTTGCCGACGTTGTCTTTTCGTACGGACAACCTTCCGCTTCCGTCGTAGTAATAGTCGATGTCGTATCTGCCGATTCTAAAAGCACGCGTCAGCTGTCTCTTGGTGTTGTAGACGAACCGTTCTTCGCCTCTCTGTGTGACGAAGCCGCGTCCGTCCAGGACATAAGGGGTCTCGCCGAAACTGACGATTCTGTCCCCGACATCGTGAAGAATGTCGATCTTGTTGCCCATGTACTGCATTGTTACCATGTTGCCGTTCTGGTCGTAGTGGAACTTCCAGTGGTCTCGGCCCTGCATCTCCACTAGCTGGCCGTCTTCGTCGTAGGTGTAGTTCTGAACCCGCACTTTGGAGACGCCCAAGTGTTTCATGTAGATTTTGGACTGGGTGACGGCGTTGCGATTATCGTACTGCATGTCTACTCTGTACACCTAAAATAAAAAAAAAACAACTTTTGAACTCAATATTTATTTGTTATATACAATCTAATTATTTATATAAACCTACATACAACACATAAAATCTATATCTTTATTATATGTAATATATGCAATCAATTTATTCCAAAATATTGTTTGATACTTAAACTAATTCGGCACACAACATCAAAAGTTCCACTCCATTCAGCTCTATCAAATTTGACAGGCACAACTTATTAAGCGTGTATAACTCATGCTACTACCATATGATTTAGTTTACTAAAATACCTTAACCATCGTGGATTTTGTCACCTGTTATTTTCAACGCAAATAGTATCTAACCTAGAATTCACTGCTTTCATGATTTATTGTGCACCGTTAATAATTAGGCTCTTGGTTCCCTTTAAAACATGGTTTCCAGTAGCTGCAACGTCAATGTTTAAAATGTTTTACCATGTTTTCGGTATTAGCTTGAACCACTTCTCAGGTTTGGTTTGAATTATCGTCACACTAGAGCTACACGAGGGCTATTGGCGACGGGTGTCGTATTTTAGACGGGGTATAGTTCGTCGGACATTGTTGGTTGCACGGGCCGTTTATAGGTCGGCAGTTATTTTGGCGATTCCGGGAACCGAACCAGGGACCTTTCGCATGCTAATCGAGTGCATAACCGAAGGGATCCCAGCCCTCAGAACCATTTCTCGATATTTTGTTTCCAAAAACTGAAAAAAGGTCCAATCTAATACCGAAATAGTAGTGAATCTTTGTACTGGACCTTATTATGGTGAAATTAAGAACAAAATTGTTAACAGCTTTAACAGTGAGGATTACAAATTAAAAAAAAAACCACAATACCACTAAAAGGTGCTTATCGGTATTGCACGTCATTCAATTAAAAAATGCCCTTAATTATAAGTTGATCATTTTATATTTTTAACATAATTATTGCGCCGTTATCAGTGGAAAAATGTTTTAATCTATTAAGCATGCTAAAACATTCGAACTAAACAAAATAATTTTGATAAACCATAATCTATTTCATTATTTGAAAGAGCCTTAATATTAAAGTGAATAGTCTGATGCTTGAAATAATTTTAATAAAAATACTTCCTCCTTTTTATTTAACGACGAAAAGTTTTAATTAAAATTCTTTAAGATATTTGAAGTTGTTCCGTTTCTGCGATGTTATTATATTATTAATTTTACCAAGTATTTTCCTTTTATGGTTTTTACCTAATTAAATACTAATTAACGTCTTTAAAAAAATTAATTATTTACAGTTATCTATGTTTCGATCACTGGGATGTAAAATATCAAAGAAAACATTTTATCGACAATTTAATCATTAATTAATTTTCTTTATGGACTTAAGGAAATCTGTTGTTTTAGGCTATAATATATTAATATTTTTTTATTTGAAAATGGAATTCTATTTGCAAAAAAAGAAAACATTTGTGTGGTGCATGCATTGGCTGCCTTACTATAAGGCAAGAGAATCTATACGGGTGTCGGGAGCAAAAATTCTTAAGAAAATAATTATAAATATATTAAATGCGTCATATCCGATTACCGCCAAGCCACGCTTTTATCTAAAATAACATAATGTGTAACCTAGTCGCAAATGACAATCGAGAAGAACAATGGATCCAATTGCGTCCTCAATGATTTAAACCTTCGTATTTCAAACATTGAAAAAGCCGATATTCTTCACGTCTTATGTACCTATAAACCTTATTGTTGGTCGAAAATGCCTATCAAAGATTTTCAAACACAGTTAGGAAGGTATTGATGTGAACAATATTATCTATATTACCAGCATAATTAATAGGATAATATAAATGAATGACATCATATAAATCATTAATGCATATCATTAATATTATCCAGCATAATATACTAATCCTAACATTATAGTATAATATATGATCTAGTGGTCAATCCTACCTCCTTATCACTGATGACAATCGAGAGGAACTTGAGCCTGTACAGTGGATCCATCTGTCTCGTTACAGAAGCCACCCCGTCGGACACAATCGACTCGTTGTGGAATCTCTCGTAGCACCGGAACGGGCCGATCTGATCGCGCCGACCAGTCGTCATGTTGGTGGAGTATTCCATTGGCATGAGTTGGGCGTTGCCGATCTTCGGGACGATCATGACCAGTCGTTGCATGCCGTCGTAGGAGTAGGTGAAAACGGCGTTGGTCAAGGGGAAAGGGCTGTTGAATTTGATTTTCCATCGTATCAGGGAGGAACCTGCGTCATGGAAAGAATTATTATTTTCATTTAAAATTACAGATATAATATAGAAAATATAATCGTTCCAATGTTAATATCATATTAATTCATTCCTCACGATTTAGTATTTTTGAAAAAAGAAATGCCACGGCAAGTTTTAGGGATTGTCATGCAGGTGTGTAAATGATTCGAAATTGCTTTATGCTCATTAGAAAGGAATCACTTTATAAAAATCATAATATGTGTGCATCGCCATCATTCTAATGAAAGAATAATTTATTTCTCATAACAGTCTATTATAAGAAGACCTTCTATAATTCTAATAATTTAACCCTTTGACTGCAATTTTTTTTTTTTAAATTTTTCTTTACGACCGAGACATTACATCCATTTTTAGGTGTTTTTTTTTTACCTAATTAGTATTCTTTTAAACATTTTTTTTTGACAAAAGAGTTCTGATAGTATACAAAGAGTTGATAAACATTGTAAATAAAATATATCATTAATTTCTGATATACAGACCACTATAAAGTATTAAAATCAATATTGATTCCTTTTTTTTAACTATTCTTTTTAGAAATAACATACACATAAATAAACCGAAACTAAACCAACCTTGATAAATAAACTCGCCAACAATCTCCACATCCTGAGTCTTCCACGCCTCAAAGTTCACGAAGCCGGACTCGCTGTAATTCCTCTCAATCTTGCCACCGCCATAAACAATCGCCGTAAGCATCATCCTGTCATCGTATCTGTACAGAGCTCTTCCTAGATCTCCAGGATAGGTCTTGAGCAGTGGCAGCTTCTGGTCATTGAAATGCACCACGTAGGACCCCGTATTTCCAGGAGGGGTGTAGAGAAGTTTGTAGAACCCGATGGAAACGTATGTGGTGAATGTGTGTCGGGATCCCTTTGGGGTTGTCACGTACTTCAGGCCACCGTTGTCGTCGTAGTGGTAGGTGAATTTGCGGCCGCTGGGAAGGGTGATTTTCGCGGGCTGGGAAGGAATAAATATAAAGTGTGGTTGTGATTATAGTTTTATTTAAGTGCTGTAAAAATATAGGGTGGCAATTTTAAAAGATATCCCAAATTGCAACCAGTTTTTTTGTTTCTGAGGCCATCACACTGTACAGAGCAAATGGATGTTAAATTAATAATGGAATGACTGACCTGAATTCTAATGATAGTTGATTTAAAAGCAAGTTAAACTTATCATCCACCTTTATATTACTATATCTTTCCAAGCAACTTCGGCAAACAAATGCAGGCGTACACTTGCGAAATAAAACACTGATTATTTTTTAAGTAGTTCTCGTTGAAATACATTGAATTAATAAATTTAGTAATCATTATTGAAATGGACCATTGCTTAAAAATGTCCAGGAAAACGTGGTTGTTAGTGTTATGTCTTGCAATTTTCGTTGAAATACAATCTTTAATGTTTATTGTAACAGTGCGTGATAATTAACCGCACTAGAGTATCATAAAAAAGCTCATGGCGTTCTTCTGAATAGAAAATTATTTTGGGTGATAAGCCATTCGTAGAAGCACAATAACTTAATATCAATATTAATTGTGGTGTAAAATTTCACAATACATAATATAACTTGATTAACCCAATATTTTAGTGGCTCTTTAAATGCTAACAAATCTTAACTCACCATTGTTTTCAAGTCGTACGAATATTTCATGGCTGGGACATCTGGATTTTTCACTTCAGTCAGGTGCCCCATCCTATCGTAAGAATAGCTTTCCTGCAAAACTCCTTGCTGCCAACCTGATAACCTTCCTAGCCTTTCGTACATTAGATTTAGAGGCAGTCTTGTGTCCGTCGGTAGCCATTGTACTGGTCTAGAGAAACTGTCGTACTGCACCACTAGAAATGGTCTTCTGGAACTGTTGTACAGGATCTCTCTTCCAGCAACCCAGTCGTATTCCACAGTAAGAAGCTGTGTATCGTTTATCTATTATAAAGGAAAGTAGGTTTGTATAGTAGAAAATAAAGTCTAATGTGATTTCACGACTACAACATTTATTTAAATGTACATAATTAAAAACTTTAAATTGAAAAATAACATAATTCATAAGTAAACAAGATATTTATGTCGAGGTAAATCAACACTAAATATTAGAACTTATTTGTAAAAGTTTCTTTGTGACCTTGATTTTGCTGACGATCTATGCATGTTAACTAATACCCTGAAAGATATCCAGGAAAATACAAGCAGACTAAATATTGAAGCAAAGAAAATGGGGCTTAATATCAATAAAAAGAAAACAAAAATTTTGAAAATCAACCATAAACAAGCAAATGTTATAATCCTTGAGAATCAGAAACTTGAAGAAGTGACCAACTTTACATATTTTGGTCATAAAAAAAGTGGAACGGACCAAGTTATCACTTACAGATTAAATAATTAGGGCACGAGATCTTTGCAATGTTAATCAAGTTTTGGAAAAATGGGGCCATTTCTATCGCAACTAAGATCAGAGTATTTGACACTTATGTGAAGTCCATCCTTCTCTAGAGATATGAAACATGGCACTGCAATAAAACTAACATGAGAATGCTTCAGGTTTTTATTAACCAGTGCTTTAGAAGGATTCTTGACATTAAGTGGTACCAAAAAATTAATAATAAAGAGCTTCTAAGGAGAGAAAAACAGATACCAATAGAATTTGAAATTAAGAAAAGAAAGTGGCTGAGGATGGGCATGTATTGCGAAAAAATGAAAATTCAAGACAAGACAGGCTTTTGATTAAAATCCCCAGGGACACCGAAAGAGGGGAAGACCAAGAAATACAAGGATACTAACGATTGGAAAAGAGCTGAAGAACGTGGGGGCAACATGGCGGGAGGCGAAACATCTGGCAATCAACAGAGTAAGATGGGAGAACCTGACGGAGGCCCTATGCTGCAGCGATGGAGTGCAGGATAGATAAGTAAGTATTTGTAAAAACTAAATAACTAATGTAATACAAAAGAAATAAAAAAATAAAGCGAACAAAATTGTCCAAAGACGATATCCCTCTTGTTTTGGTCAAACGTATGAAGAAAGCATGGTATGGATCCAAATTGAAAATGGACATTTGGCTAAATAAGAATGGTATAATGACTTCCAGATTAAGTGTCTAAGTCTTGTTTCACTCCTCTATCATTCCGACATTTACTTGATGCATAACATTTTGGCAACTTAAGTTTATTTTGAATTTTAAATCACTCTGATCGGAAATGTAATTACAAGGTTCTTACAGTCGTATTAGGCCGAACTTTAATTATACCGCCTTCTGTTACAATTTTGAGAGTATTTGTAAAGACTTATTATAATGTGTGCTATGCGTTTATTGATTCAACTTGAATTATTGAAACTCAAAATCGGCAAACAATATTCATATTAATAAGTAAAAATTAAAAAAAAATAATTATACAGACTTTCCTCGTCTATATTTATTATCCAGATACTTTAAGTAACTCTCTAAAGTAATATTCATTTGTGCTTTTGGATACGCATTTAGTATCCCAAACTACTTGTTGAAGAGAATAATAAAAATTTCATTGGGTCCAACAGAAAAATTTTCGCTATTTTTAATGAATAAAAAAATCAAGTCCTCTAATGACTTTGATTGTTAATTCCACGTAACATTGTTTTCTTCACATTCACCAGCTATCTTCTTTTTTATAGAGCCCACGCTGCAATTTTCAAGTGTGATTCATTAGTGAAAAAATGTGCGGTTTCTATGGAAAAAGATGCTTTGTGAAAAAAATTCTGAAAAAAAAAACCTTTCATGTTCCGAAGCACCACTTAACTAGATCGAATAGTAGGATGATACTTCAGAGAATTTCTTTTGTTTCATATCACACATTGTTCTTGCTGTAAGTTTCAAATTATAAGTATCCATTATTTGACATATATTTCTCGAATAATTACTATTGGATAAAGTTTAATTCATGCTCAGAGGAAATTTTTTAGTGAAGTTTATGAGGCTTATCTTAATTACTCTCTTCACAATTAAAAAAAGATTTTTTTGCATGCATTTTCAATTTTATGAATAGTTAAAAGTTAATTTTAATTATTCATTAGGAGAGGGATATTTTTATATTCTACTCTAGATCATATATTATCTTTATTTTATATATACAGTGGTGGCCAAAAGTGTGGACATTTTTTTAAAGTTTCATGTAACTTTGTGTGCTTGTAAAATATATTAATTTTTAATTAAATACAATTGTTTATACATTAAATTGAAGGTAACTTAATGTAGAATTTAGTAATAAAAATTGCCAAAAGGGAAAATTAATATATTCTACAAGCACACAATGTTGAAATACATGAAAGTTTTTTAAAAATGTCCACACTTTTGGCCCTCGCTGTATATTTTTCATACCTTCTACGCTATGTTCATAACGTAAAAAGTGGGGAATTTTATAAAATCGATGTCTGCGTATCTAAATGCGATGTCTATCGTATCCCACTTTCATAGCCTAACATACAAAGGCTATAGGCAAGTGAAAAATTCAGCACCGAAACTTAAATTCATTAAAAATGCAAATATGGTAAAAGATTTTAAATGCTAATAGCTTTAGCAAAAAGTAAGGAAATAATTTGCTAAATTACAAAGAAAATAAAGTAATGGAACAACCTGATTTTTATATTTAAAATATACAAAGGAACTAAATACTGCATTTATCTCTTTGTAGACACATTTTGTGTGCTAGTGGTTTTAAGTGGTAGTACTAACAGAGATAATAATTTCGTAGTACTATTAGTATAAAACTTAAAACTCAATGTAACAAATCGAAACAAAAATTTTGTCCACATATCGGCTTTTCTACATTTCTCAAGTATAGTAAGTATAAGTTGGTCCCACTATTGAATTCATTTTAGTATTAATTCATTCAAAATACTATTACTTAAAATTTAAATATATACTATTTATATGCGACCATCATTTAAAAGGATAATAGGCCATAAAAGTCAAGTTTTGAGCAACTAATCTATGAACCACATTGTGTTATTTTCGATACTTTAAGATTGAAAATGGAGAGTTAAAATATCACCACGACAAAAAATAAAAAGTCTTGCTCAAATAGAAATTGCCTCAGTTGTTTTCCCAACTTCGGCAATTTCCCTCATGAAATCGCAGCCGCCTTCGCAACCGAAAATAAAAAAACCTTAAAAAATCTCAAAAGTAGAAAAAAATATTCTGTTACGTTTCACTACGCCTGAAAACACTTCCATCAGCGCTTATTGTTTCACGCTCAGTTTAGCAGTTCAAACTTTAGGAGCGAAAAAGGAAAAACTTGCCACTTCTCGATCTTTGCTTTTAGATCTACATTCCGAGAATTACTTTCCCCTTTTTCCGGTCCCATTGTTAAAACTTCGAATGAATTTCCTTCCCCGATACATTATTTCATCAGTTTCAAGTGGGGTTTAGGCTTAAGTGGTATCTATAAGTTATCGGGGTTTTATTCGCCAAACTAACGATCCATCGCCAAATGCATTTCAAAGTTTGGATTTTTAACACTTTCATATTAACTTTCTTCTCTTTTTAAATTGATCTAAACAAAAATAATTAATTTAACATATAATTTAAATGAAATTACTGTTTAAACCGGTTAACATGAACTCGAAGTGAGCAGCAAAACATTTCTTGTAAACAGAATTTCAAGTTAATACAGTCAACATTTTTTTTTACATTGAACTGTGAACAATTAAAAAAATATGTAAAAATTCCTTCAAATTCTGTGTAATACTTATTAAAATATATCAAAGTACACATTTTAAATCTTGGCGACATTATCTGTATGCGTTAGCTACACATTACAATCTTGGCTGAAAAACCCCAAATGTAACATATCTGTCTTAAGTGGTATCCACTCGTTGTCGTTGTAGCTTTTCGGCTGCTTTGGGTTCGCAAAGTGGTTCGCATTTGAGTGATATAAATTTATTTCGAATTGGATTTTGAAGGCTTCATCGCTGCGGGTTTGTCAGCATTATAATCGCCAATGGATTTATCACTGATAAATCACTGGAAGCATTTCAGGGAATTACGACTTTCGAGTAATTATTAAACTCGCTATGGCTCAGTTTGAAAGGTTTGTTTAAATAATTCAGGATTCCAACAGTATTGATTTAGTTATGTTTGTAGGTTGTTTGAAGTTAAGTTAGCACGCGTTGATTGGTTGAAACGTTTGGTAGCGTTTGAAAGATAGATTAGCGTAGAAGGGATTCGTTGTTTACTGTTCGAGAATATTCACTCTGTACAATTTGTCATTAGTCTAACTTTGAACAAAAGTGAGATTTAGACAGTCTATTCAATAGTATTTATTATTAGTTATTTCAAATATGCTTTGGGTTTAGAGTCATATTGATAACGATAAAGTTTTTTTCGGTATTTTTTTTTTGCTATACTTAATGTGGATGCGCAATTTATATGAAGGATGCATGTAATTTTAAATGGTTTAATAGATTGATTTCAATTGAAATTACAACATTGATATTTCAAGAATTTGTAGTACTATTTTATCGTGTAGAGAAGGGTCATAGGGCCAGTAGGTTGCAAGGAGTGGTGAAAATGAGATAAAACATCGCTAAAGACAACAAGTGTAAAATGCAAAATGATATAAATACTGCCAAAATTAAACAAAACCGGATAATAAACAGCCATGAATACGGACGTATTTCGCTAGGTCCATACAGGACTAAGCATATTTAATGAATGGCTTTGTAGTGGTACAATGACAATCAACATGATGCGTTTCTACAAATATGTTGTTACAGTACGTGTATTCATATTAATGAGGCAGATATATGCAATATTATTAAATGAATTTTGGGTGATATCAGCAATGTCGCTACACATTATCTTCTCTCAACCGAACTTTATGCCTATCTTTAAAATGAATTACTCATCTGGCAGGGAGTGTAATATTTTCGTTGACTTTTCGCAATCCAAGACACCAAATTAAATTAGTTAAAATGGAAACCTAAACATGCATACCAAAGGCGCACTCAGAGAATCGTTAATATATTTAGGTTTCAAAGTTTTGTCTTTAACAATAAATGATACCTAGTCAAAAATACATAAAGACACATCATTTCTGTTTTTTTTTTTTGTCAAACTAAAGCTACTTCGCATGAAATTATAAAAATATTAAAATAATTATGTTTTATTATAAATTATCTTTAAAAAGTATGACAACCACATTTATTAGCCTTTAACAAGACAGACTTATATTTGTTATGCACTCCAGTCTTACCAACTATAAACAAAAAATGTAAATCCCTTTATTGCCTTCTCTTTGAAACTTCGAAATTGCTTATGGTAGAGATACTCTCAATACTTCAATCCGGAACGTGCAACCTGCTAGAAGCCATCATTACATGGGATCTGCAGGACTAAGGATCTGAGGACTCGGTTAAATCCTCTTTCGTGGACCGACGACTTTAGGAGCCTGAAGACACCGCAGATATCTAGTTATTATAGAACATCACTTTTGCCAACGACTATTTTTAGTTTCCCTAAACTGTTAGAATACGTTCGAACGTAGTTATGGCTTCCCTTTCTTTGATTGGGGATAATGGTTGCCGGAAATATTTATTTATAGTTTATTAATAATCTGAGGGAAAAACAAATTGGCTTGAGTGTGGGTGTGAATCTTTTTTTCACTGGACTTATATTTATATTTATAACTGAAACTTTAATTTCTTAACTTTAAAACAATTTAAAATGTATTTCCTTATTGCAGATGATTATAAATGACTCTTTCATACTTCAAATTTTAAAATTTTGCAAAATCATACAAATTACATATTTTTAAAAGAATAATGTTTTGTTGGAAATTCAAGGGATGAATTTATACTTGTGCGTCTCTCTGCTGGTTAAAAAAAGTCATTAAAAATTGATTTTGGCCAAGGCCCATGAAGTAATATTTTACAGAAAATGTCTTCTTACCGCAAGTATCCTCTCCACAGCCGCGACGGTCCTCTCCTTATCCTTCTTGTTGAACTTGATATCATAGTTCCAGGATGAAACTGTGTTCTTCTCCTCGCCCTCAAAGGTGGTCATACGAAGAGGCACAGGAAACATTCCGGCTTGCACTGGTAGGCTGCCCATGAGCACTGGATGTGGCCTGGATTCCCAAACGAAGCCTTGCTGCCAAGGGGTCTCAACTTCAATTACACCGTCCTGGTGTATTGTTGTTTTGATGAGTGCAGAACCTAATACATTAACACATTTTGATTACGAACAATACTTGAAGCAATAAAATGTTGTCTTAACCTAGGACATGGTTATACTTCGATTACGAAAAACAATTGAAGCTTTAAAAAGCTTTCTGTAAATAGGACACGGATATACTTTGGTAAAGAACTCGAGGCTTTGAAAAGTTGTCTAAACTAAGGACATAGATATACTTGGAGTAGTACAGGATAGAACATGGATATGCTTTGATTAAGAACGATACTTGAAGTGTTGAAAAATTGTATTTGTTAATTTTTGTAGAAATGTTAGCGGTTAACAGTATCCAGTTGCTTTGATGTATGCTGAACCTAGGAAATGTATCTACTTTCATTAAGAACAATGTATCAAAAGTTGTCTAGGAAAATTGTTGTAAAAATATTAGCGCTAAAAGTACCCAGTTCACACTCGTTAATGTTAATCCAAAGATTTGTCGGTGCACTGTTGGTCATGGTTTATATTTTGTCTTGAAACTAAAAATTTTGATGTAAATGCAATGTTAACTACGTTGATAAATGTTTAAACACCACCAATCTTGAAAAACAAAAGAAGGTATTAATGTTTTTGATTCTACGGCTTCTTAGCATGAACTATACTAACATGAACTACGCTATACTTGTTAGGCATAATTTTCCACCTAAATTAATTGAGGACACTTAACTTATAAGATAAATTTAGGAAAAAATGCATGTCGGATAAATTATTTTTTCAAAATAGTCCAAATATTAAATTTTTACTATTTTTTAAAGGATTCAATCAAATAAATGGTCTTTCTACCACACTTTTGTTTTGAATGATACAAGTTTTTGCTGGTAGGACACAAAAAACAAAGATAAATACATTAGAGATTTTAAACTAAAATGAAGGATTATATGCAATAAAAAGTATTTATGAACAACAAACATACCCATTTTTTTACTTAGTAAATTGAAGAGTTTATCATTAGTAAGTAGTGACATACTTGAAAAATGAGAATCAAACAAACAAAGAAACATGAGTATCTTCTCCAGCAATTAGGAGCCATTTTTTGAGAGTGTAATTAACACAAAATTGCTATATCATGGACTGCTATTGCTTTTATGTTTTAAAAGTGAATGAAAAAACTATAATTGCTTAAAAAATATAACTATCAGAAAACCCAAAAAACTTTTTTTGTGTACCATCCATTTTATTCTCTCTTAATTATTGCTTTCTGCATTTCCACTTCAAAGAGATTAAAATGTTTCAATTTTTTTCCCTTTGAGTTTGGGCGGTTTGTTATTAATTTATTTCAAAACATGTAAGCGAAAACTCTTTAATACAAAACTTTAAATTAATGGTATGGAATTTCATTTTATTAAAAAATATTGTTAAAACTTTAACATTGCAATACGAAACAAGCTCTACTTTTACACAATTCCTGAGTTTAAATGTTGCTATAATATTTTTTGCTTTCTTCTATATAATTTCTAATTCTATTATTTGTATTTAATAAAATTTATTAGGCATTATATTTCCAATATAATTTTTTATTTAATGATACTCTTTTATGATACCTACATTTTTAAGAAACCTTAATTATGAAATAAAAAGTTACATATTGGTTTTCTTAAAAATCTTATCCCAGATATTTATAAATACATTAATTGAAAAAGCTAACTTAAATTAATAATCAGTGTTCAATATCAACGTGCATAATTTTTTCTTTCAGAAATCAAAATTTTAGAAAAAAAAACCTATGAAATATATTTGTTATGGAAATAAATCAAAACATTAAAAAAAAATATTAAAAAAATAAATTAATTCTGAAACTATGATCATTTTCGATTTCTTTTGTTTTTGTTTCTCTTTTTGAATATTAAGAGTAGAAAAACAAAATATTGCTTTAATTTAAACTTTAAATAAGTTTTAATAAAACTATCAATAGTCTTTGAATCATTTTCCCCATAATATGTTCAGTTTAAGAAAGTGCACATAGTTTTAGTGTTGCACGCAGACTAGTGCGATAGATGAAAGGGAATGAATAAAAAAATGCCAAATTTGAGATTTTTGTTCAGTTTGTTTATTTTGCACTACGGTCTGTATTTTGCTTCGCGAAAAATACATTACACATCAATGTAAAAAAAAAATGTTTAGAAAACAAACGTGTGAATACCCCCAAAAAACTGCCGACCTTTCGTATCACTTTACATAACACGAGTGTCTATGTACACAAGCATACGAAATTGAATTTTAATGCGCTTGAAAGAGTAAATACTTTTGTTGACGTTCCTCCCAATTGTTTTGCAATCTATATTGAGAACATACCGGCTGTTACCACTGCGCAGTGTCACTGTGTCAATTTAAAAGAATTCAGCGTATCCGAAAGCCATTATAGAAAGTTCACTGTGTCAAGCTTCAACGCTCCTCTATTTGTTTTTAATTACAATAAGTTTTTTTAGTCCCTCGTAAAAACAATAAAAAATAACGAGGTCCGCGTTAGGCTAGAAATAAAATAAAAAAATATGCAGTGTTTATGTGTTTTTGTTTAGTTTACTTAAGTTGTAAATAATTGGTATGCGTTACTATAAAAATGTATTTGATATTTATTAAATAATTACGTTTAAAGGACTAAATATGTTGGAGCTAAATTTAGAATAGGTAATTCTAAGTAAAAACAATTTAATTTTTACTCGAACAAAATGAAGCGTTGAAAAATTTGGTATTCCTTCAAAAATTTGGCTATTTGGTATTAGGTGATAAAACGCCCTCGTTTAGCAATAAAGCTCTAAATGCATCACCAAGTGACGTAAGTATTGCCTCCAAGCCTACTTGCGGTAAACAAAATTGGCTATGCTTTCTGAGATCCGTTAGCTTAGGGGCGGTTCATACAGGAAATATCATAAAACGTTCATTCAATCGAATATACAATCGAAAAAAAAGGGTCGACATATGTCGTCTGTAAGTACAGACATGCGGATAAATAGTATAACATCAATATTTTCTGTCATACTTTTACTAACAAAATTCTATGGATATGCTAGGTAAGGTTTGAATTATCGTCACACTAGAGCTACATGCGGGCTTTTGACGACGGACGCCGTATTTTTGAACCACAGCCAAGTGACGAAATTGTATGGAAAAAACTAATTTTAAAATAACTTATGGAAATAAATACTAATAGTTTTTCTCTCTTTTTAAAATTATTTCGAATTATTAAAATGAAAGTATTCGTATAATGCAGTTTAAGTATAATGTAACAATTATTTCCCTTTATTTCTCTTGCATAAAACATCAGTACCCTTAAATCATGAATAAATGTTTATCAGTTTTTGCTAAGAAATAAATGTTAACTTAATATATTTTATTTAAGTTCGATTTTGTGTCTGAGGTACAGTTAACTTCTTTTCATGGCTTGTACATAAGTCTTTTTGTTAGAAAATGGCTTTAATTTATGCATGCAGCATATAAATGACAACTTATCAACATGGTACATACTTAAAAGTTATGAGAAGTGTTAAAATCAACTCGTAAACTTAAGTGCGTCAATTAATCTCTAATAGCTTCCTGCAGCAGTTGTTTTTTATGTCCCTCTGCATCGTTTAATAATCCATTTTTTCTGCCTGGACTGCGACGCTTTTTATAAAAAAAATCATATTAATGTTTCCGTATTAAGAACTAGATAATAAAAACGGTGAAAAAATATGCGCGTCATTACATGACTTGAGCTTGTTAGGTTTCGCACCTAAAAAATACTTACGAAGATTAATGAATATTGGTTACGGAGATGCATAGGATTAAAAACAAACAAAAAAAATACCAGGCTTACAAAGTTCTTCTTGATGTCAATGCTTGTAGCTTCTGGGAATTGGGAGTTTGAACGCCAAACTTACAGTTAGTCGCCAATAAATAAATACTATTATCATTAATATTTAACCGACTTTGCTCTTAAAATTTTCTTTGGGTTAGTAATTTTGCTGGATATAAAATAATAGGTTTTTTTTAATTGCAATGATACTCTATGTGTAATATTAGGAATTTTGATAATTGAAAAACAATTATTTCTGACAAATTGAAAGCTTGGCGAAAAATTCCTTGCCAAATGGGGTTCCCATCCCATCCATACCGTTTATAAGTAGCATCTGGTAAAAGAAGATAATATGCTTCGAGTGTTTTCTACAGCGGCTTAATGTAGATCCGGCGATGGATTAGTCGGAATTAATGGAGTCATTGCCAATGACACAAGTCTGTTAAGCTGAGATATAGTAAAGAAACTTTGTAAAAAAGAGGAACATCCGTTTTTATTCGGATTTTTTTTTCATCTTTCAATATTTAATGGGTTATTCAATCAATGTTTGTTTGGTAAAATTGACACACGTCTATTCATTCATATGTTTGTTTTCTTTGCAAATATCCTTAAAAAAGTAATGGGTAATAATATTTTTTACATTTGAATGATACTGTTTCATAATTAAAAAATAAATATAATTGAAAATTGTGACTTTCCTGATTCCTGATATTTCAGATGGAATATTTAAAAAATAATTTACAAAAAAAAGCGGTTATCTTACTAATTCTTAAATTTACTTTAGTTTCATAAGTGTAAATCATTACCTTTTTATGTTTGAAAATCCATAAAAAATTTGCATTTTCATTGAATTTGACAACTTTATCACATTTCTAATATTGTGTTTGCAGAAATCAATATATTTATATTCATTAAAGGAACTTACCTTGTTGACTAACGACGGAATTCCCCTTTACAGTAACCACCGAGTGTTCGCCACGGTTTTGATCAGTAGCCATGACCGATGCTCCATCAGGTCCAAGGTCAAAGGTCAGTGAAGTCTCCTGACCACTTGGTTTGATGACTTGCGTCAGCCTTCCGTTGTCGTCGTAAACATAGAAGAAAGATCTTCCCGCTGCGTCGGATCGACTAATCAGAAGACCATTACTATCGTAATCGAAAACAGTCTCCATGTTGTCGGGATCTACGAATACTTCCAGTGTCCCCTGTTTTCCCATTTGGACTCTGCACTTTTGTCCCCTAGCTGTTTCTATGGTATGCAGGCTGTTTCCTTGATCCCTCAAGAAGGCTATTTTGTTACCAGAGGCGTCAGTGACTGCGCTCAATTTCCCGAAACTGGTGTTCACATTGTAGTGGAAATTGTAGACAGTTCTCCCCGTTAGAATGTTTTTGGTTGTTATGTGCTGCCCGTACTTATTAAAAACGTAAATTTCGTGGTGTTCCGGAAAGGATATCTGAAACTCCTGATTGGTGTCTGCTGCTGGTAGGTAAGGTATGGCAGACAGTATCTTCAAGGTCCCTTGATCTGCTATATGTACAACACCATCCCCGGTCACAGTAATTGATGTTACAGATAGCAACCTAGTGTCCACAGCAAGCTGCCCTTCCTCTTTAGTTGAGCACGTACAGTTCTGCCACTCGCAGTCGCAAAGTCCTTCCCTTCCAGCAAAATGCAGAAGTTCACCATCAGAAGTGAGCATGCGGACTCTGTGTACGTTCTTAGCGTCCACTTCGGCGAGGTACATGGTGCCTGTTGGACTGAATGTGAATCCTATCAGGGACCACAACAGATTTCCTCCAGTTATCCTCGTTCTTAGGTGACTCGGCTGGGGCCTGCAGTATACTGGATGACCTGCCATGACCATCACTCTGTGATCCTGGGTAAGTTTTAGAACCATGTGGTCATCTATGAAGTATAAAGAGTTGTCTAGTGGATTGATGGAGAGATCTGTTGGCCATCGCAATTTCGCCTAAAAACAAAAACAAAAAAGAAGACTTAAAGTAATGCAAAACTTTATTCAAATAATAAACTAGAATAGAAAAAAAAACTTTAACATATTGCTTTAAATTTACATTTCTTTTATTTAACGAATAATTTAAATGAATGAATAATATTAATGAATAATAAACATATCGCTCATAGTCAAATAAAAAAAATATATGTATAAAATATTTTTTAATAAGGATCCATATCTGTTACCTCTTCAACTTTCAGAGTTCCAGAACATGGGATGGGGCGCCATTGTCTTTTATGATGGTGATCTCCAATTAAGGTATGGATGATGCCCCTGCTGTCTACCTTTCTAATGTCTGAGCCGTCAGCAAAGTATAATGTATTGTCAGCAGCAACGGCCATTCCTGTAAAAGTAGATCAATAAAATATATAACTAATTCGACTTGCATGAACTTGTAAGTAAAATATCAAAAGTATCATTTGAGTTTTTACGCAAATTATAACTGCTTAACTTAAGTTTTAAAGCTATCTTTCATACTACGCATACATTATTTCAAAGCTTCTTTTTACTTTTTGGATTCTTAGTAATTGAAATTCTTCATTAAAATTATATTTACCATTTGGTACATTTCTTAAGTATTTTATTGTATACATAAAAATGAGGACAACTACACACGTATATTAAATGAGGGTATAAACGAACATTTTAATCGCTTGAAATGTACGACTATATAACAGTTGACAAGTGTCCTACCATTTAGTGCAAACGCATTTTACCATTTTTCTCAATACCCAATGATTGCGAAACTTCTTTGTCATGAAATGCATGTCATGACCAAAGAAACAACACCGACATAAACAATATTTATAACTTTAACAAAAAAGAATATAAGAATGTAAGATGGATATCATTCTGAAGGAAAATTCTCTACCAATTATCGATCATATGATTTAATGGAGCTTAGCCGGTGCATTTTAATTTAATTTTATTAACACTGAACTACACTTATGTCTAAAATTATCTCTAGGAGATCTTTTTAATAATTTTTTGACATTTCTTGAAACTACTTTGAAATATGTAATTTTCTGTTGACGACTTGTAACACGCAATGCAATACCTATTTACGTGCATAAATAACGTCTCTATTGTAAATAGGCGGTACGCAGAATGTAGCCAAAGTAAAAACATGCTTTGGACTATCTGGATCTTTAAATCTAAGAAAAGTTATTCATCGAAATATTAACAAAGTTTATGTAAGATAATTAAGTTTCATCCAGAATAATTCAGATTACATAAATATTTTTGGTAAAACAATATCTATATATCAATGACAAAAAAAAAACTTATGAAGCATTAAAGAGACATGAAAAGATAGTGGACATTTCTATGCAAAAAGCAGATAAAAAAGTTTTGAATCTTAGTCTGAAGTATAAGTATTTTCTTGTTCCAGCACATGTAGATGATATTTGGTATTTTTTATTAATAGTTTATATTAAATAATGCTGCTTAACTAATATATAAGCGATGATCTCATCCTCAAAAATTCGCAAAGTATTAAGTCATTTTGGCTAGTCGTTTCTTTTGGTACTAAAGAGGTTCTTGTCCAAGAAGTAAAACATTTATAGGAACGTATCCACAAAAGGGAAAAAGATCACGATACATGTTGCGGTCGGTTTGTTCGCTTTGTGTACCTATCTCTTTTTCAACTTTATTCCAAAAGCTTGCAACAACTGTACATCCAACAGTATATTTTCAGCTTACTCTTAACAACCACTTTATATTTTGATAAGAACAAGTGTTAAAACTCTTGCTCATACAGGCATTGAGCAATTTAATTGTGTTAAAGGTCTACACCATTACTTTGTCGGGTCGACTCTTAATAACCCGTCTCACAACGGCCGTTTCATAGCACAAGAAACAGCTCCAAGACAAATGGCCCCTTCATACTTCAACGAAAACTGCCCGGACAAATGGCTGCGCTTAACTTCTGTGTGTTGTTCGCTTAGTTGGTTTGTCAAAATGGTAACTGCCAGTAGATTGATGTTTAGTAAAAGCACATAAATACCATTATCGATGAAGATAAGTACTATAAATTTCACCATCATCTTACCATTGATAACGCATCCCTCATTCCTCTGTTGGATAGGTAAATTGGGAAAAATTCAAAAAATTGTTTTCACTACACGGTATATACATTAAAATTAGAAACTGTATACTATTCATTTTGGGTATTTTGTATGAAATTTTTATGTATCACGGGCTTATAAATGACTTTTCCACTATTAAATTTTTAAGATTTTAGTATTATTGTCAAAATTATAACTTCAATAATGGCGTTTGTTGCTGGAAACTCTCACAGTCAGTTGACGGTTTTATGAATTTATCACTCAGAGATCCCCAGTAAACGACTTTTAAAGTTCATTATTGATTGAGAAAAAAATGCATGACAACCGTTTTCAAACATGAACTTTATTTTATTATTATTATTATTATTATTTTGAAAATGTATTACGATGGTGAAAGCAGTATTTTTTTTTGCATTTTCACCAGCAGCTGTACCCAATTTACTATATAAAAACTCAAAATGGGAAAAATCATGAATGAAAATACGCTATTCTTATGAGAAAATGTATTTAACTCATTATACAGAATTACACACGGAACTTATTATCGTAATTTTTGTGTGACTGAAGACAAATTTGATGAGAAGTGTCTACAAGTTAGCTTGCATGAAATGTCGGAAATTTGGCCAGATTTTATTCGTTATAAGCCCTTACAAATGCAACACAGATTCGAAAATTGGCTTTTTTCATTGAAGGAAATGCATCTTACAATTCTACCAAACCAGACACACCCATTGTCCGGATAAAAATGGCCCAGCGTAAAAATAACTTAGCGTATACAGAGTACCGCGGGTGCACTTTTAATTCCTCGGAGGAATCCGAGCGAGTGTACACGGCATAAAAGAGTCGCGGCATTTGCAGTTGCACCAAATTGAGCTTGAAGCCCAGGGGTATTAAGCTCTTTTACTCCAGCACATCAATCTTGGTGTTGTATGTGGAAAACTGGAAAAATATTGCTCTCATCACGTGGAGTAATGTGTTTTACTTGCTTGTTGATTGTTCTTGTGCTGTTATGTATTAGTACCATAAGAATGGGGCTTTTAAGATTGCAGCTGTGTGAAATTTCGGAATAAATATTCAAAGCAATTATACAGAAGAACCACGTTTAAGGTAGAAATGAAAATATTACACCCCAAAAGGTTACTAAATTGTAAAATATTGATAGTTAAGTCGTGTTTTGTTAAGTAAATATAAAATATGTATAAAAATCGGACTTCTGTCCTCGTATTAAATTTACAATACTTAACAGGTGTTTTGGAGCAGAGGAATTTATAATTACTTCAGTTAAAATTTTGGTGGATCGAAATATGAAATCAGTTTTTCTTCTGAAACTGTGTTAATGTTTGAAATATTAATGTTTCATGTGTCAATTTTATCTGAAAGAAGTGGATATTCCCCTCTCCATAGATATCACATTGTGAAAAAAAATTTAGAGTTAGAGAAAAAGGGAAATCAGATTCATATCAAAGATTAGAAACTACGTACTATATTTTAATACATTTTACAAAACGTTTAAATCTATGGGTTTTCAAACATTTTTGTTAGAGAAAAACTTATTTCATATTTAGAATCAGCGTCGAAAATTAAATTATAATCAGTTCTAAAGTCTTGGACATTCTTTTTTTTTTAATTCATTTGTAATTGTTAGTGAATGAAAATATTTATTTCATAAAATATAAATTACAAATCACTTTGTTTTCTTATGCGCTTTGCTTAAGGGCAAACTTTAAAAAAATTAATGTGTCATTCTTTTTGATCAATTTTTTAAAATATGCATACACCTTAGAAAATGGAAAATTGATCAAAATATGTGTTCAGATGTTTTTGCATAAAATATTATCTGATTCTTTATCTTTCAAGTGGTACAAGTAGATTGCATGTACTGTAAATAGCTTTTAATTAACAGGCAGTCTTTTAAAGGCAATTCTAAGGTCATAAGTCTTACAATGAAAACCTTGAACGCATTTCCTGAAGAACGAGTTTTTTCATAACATGCTTGAACTGCGAGCGATATATTTCAAATAAATATTCTTCGATTTAAAAAAAATTAAAGTGTTTTTTAAAGAGTATGAATCAGGGCATGTGGCCGTACTTCATATAGCAATTGTAACAAATATTGATTTTTTTACAGACTTTAAAAAAATAAAATTCTTAAAAATAATAATGTATTTTAAAGTTAGCCATTTCAAATTATCGTAATTAAATAACTACTTTGCTTCGAACTTAGATAAAGTATGATCACATGCCTGGATATTTACTGTTTTCTTTTCTGTAAAAATTATGTAAAACTGCTTTAATTTGAAATGGCGTTAAGTTACTCGCAGTTTGGCACAATTACACTAATTAATTGCTTATTAATTTATTAATTAATATATTTTCCTTGCAGTAAAGTATTTTTATGTTAGTTTTTATGTGCCTGATCTTCTCACAAAATTTTAAAATTCCATCTAAAAAATTAAAGAAGAAGTTGCTCAGGGTATATGCATACCTTAACCACAAACTAAAACAAGAAGACATATGATGAAATAAATATATCGGCTTATCACAAATCAGTAATTCTTAGCTTTAGCAAGGTATGAGTAAAGTCTGAAGTACTGATTTCATGGATGGATGGTTTTTAATATTCTAAGTTTTAAATTAATTTATTACTTATTTTTTTAAGTTACGTAAATGAATGCTTGAACACAAACAGTTTGAAAAACAAAAATGTATTACTTTAAAAAATGTTCTTGTAATTTTATATTTGTAGTTTTTCGAGCAAAATATTTGAAAAAAATCATTGTATATTTATATAACGATTCTATGCCTTCAATAAATTTATAGTAAATATTAAATGTGGTTGAAACAAGAATATTTCAAAAGGAAACCATTAATATATTTGAGTTACAACAATACCTAAACAATAGATTATCCACAAAATAAGGTAGGCAAAAGTTTGCGTTGTCTGTGTGCTAAACATTTGAATGCTTCTATCAAAACATTTTTTTATTCTATTATATATATTTATTCACAATATTTGATGATGCTGAAATGTAAATTTACTTAAGAAATACACAACGCTTATAAAATATCAAAATTATTGAAAGAGGAGTTACAAATCGTGCATAAGATATTGTTTCTCAATACGAAAAACCTCATACACTGTTACAAATTTTGGAGCAATATTGCACCAGAATCCTGGAACTTTCTAGCAGCCACCACTATTTGGAGCGTGCATTTACCAAATTTGTGGTAAAACTATATCTTGGACCACCGAAAAGGGGGAAATTAACGTTCCAAATAGTTGTGGCAGCTAGAAAGTTCCTGAATTCTGGTGCAATCTTGCAATTTTTTTTTAAAGTGTGTGGACATACATGTTTTTTTTATCTTAACAAACGTTATTTTACCGACTGAGTTATGAACTTTCCTTTTAAAAACCTAGTGGCGTGTAACAATACAAGACTTTCACAATTACTATTCGTTAAATCAACTCATTTAAAGACAATTACGTACTCGATAAATTGATTTCAATAACATAAAGTTCAACGGTAGCTAAAATTTGCAAAATCGTTATTTTCTCGAAATTTCTGCTCGAAATGTTTGGTTCATACAGAAACTGGGAATTGTGAACCTAATCCAAAGTCTTTAGCTATATTTTTCATTTAGACCAATATTAAAAAAACAAAAAAAGTTACATGGTAAGCCCCCACGTTAAACGGACTACCTTTCGCGTGTATGAGAATTTCTCGAAAACCTCATTGCCTTTCGCCAAGCAGTGGGAACTCGTTTAACGCATTTGAAGTATTTATCTTTTTATTTGGAGTTGTAGAGTAGTTTTGGACCAACTAACATAACAATGCTCAACGACCTTTTTTTTTAGAATCATCACCCTCCAAATTATGAAAGGAACTCTTTTATGGATATTTTCCATTTGAGATTTTTAATATCATCACAACAGTTACACATTACCTTGCATTTCATATTAGTAAATTGAAATAAATAAATTACTAACTGAAATAATTAGGTTTTTACTGCCATCATTTCATTAACAATCATTTGCACTGCTTTTATACTTTATTTGTATTTTTTATTAGTACTACTTTATTTGTATTTTTTATTAGTACTACTTTATTAGTATTAATACGATTTACTTTATTAATATTATTGCTTTTTGAAATGATTTTTCACTTTTCCAATTGAACACTATTTTAAACAAGGGAATTCAAAATGACAGATAACACAAAACAAAAGCTTCGCAAAAGTAATAGGACATTTTAAATATTTTATTCATAAGTAATATCGTAAAAGTTGTTACATTTCGAATTACATATAAAGCGTACATTTATTTTCTAAAAAATTATTTGTACAAAGAATACGTTTCAATTCCCAGATCAACTTATTCATAAATAAATTGAATTTCTAAGAATAAACAATTTAACATAAAGCTTTGTAACTGAATAAACAATGTTGCGACAATGTTGCGGTGTATTGTAAATTGTATTTAAAGAAAAAATACTCTTTTTTTTCTTTTATTATATATTAATGCAATATTTGTACAATGTATTATATTTTATCGAAATACCTCAGCCAGAGGATTAATGCCAGAAACAATACTGCCATAGTTATATACGAGGCGTGTTTTTTAAGTAAGTACCGTTTTGCCACGCAGAGGGCGCGGCGCTGCGATCGGCGTTCTGCGCATGCGCACTGTGTACCTACATCTCTTGTCTACTCACTGACGATATTGCAATCCGATTTGTCATTGTTTTACGTTTTCTGCTGAGTGTTTAAAATGTCTCCGATATTCGTAGGTCCCGCCGACTGTGAAGTACGGTCTGTTATAAGATTTTTTAGTGCTAAAGGCCTAAAATCAATCGATATTCATCGTGAGATCTGTGCAGTTTACGGACAAGACATTATGAGTGATGGAATGGTAAAGCGTCTGTTTTCTCTCACCTTATTGTCCACTTGCTGCACCAAAATTTCATTAACGACTGAAGGACGCCCACTCCGTTGTTCATCATGAACATTCGTGCGGCCTTCTTTAAATGATCTCACCCACTATCTTACCATTCCATCACTCACTCATAATGTCTTGTCCGTAAACTGCACAGATCTCACGATGAATATCGATTGATTTTAGGCCTTTAGCACTAAGAAATCTTATAACAGACCGTACTTCACAGTCGGCGGGACTCACGGTTATCGGAGACATTTTAAACACTCAGCAGAAAACGTAAAACAATGACAAATCGGATTGCAATATCGTCAGTGAGTAGACAAGAGATGTAGGTACACAGTGCGCATGCGCAGAACGCCGATCGCAGCGCCGCGCCCTCTGTGTGGCAAAACGGTACTTACTTAAAAAACACGCCTCGTATATTCCCAAATAAGACAACAAAACAAATGGTTTTGTGTCATATTTTGTTTATTAATAAAAAATCTATTTTTTGAGAAATTTTCATGGTAAATATATATACAATATCTATGCATTGATATATTTTCCATCACTTTCAGGATTATTAATTATATCAGCGTAGTTTTATTTTTTAAACCTAAGGGCTTTATATGTGCCAGATGTTGCCCAACAATAGTGAGCATAATGTTCTACATTGAGGTAGGATTGACCACAAATGTGTTTTTTAAAATTCTTTTTGGGTTATCGCTGACTCCATTTTATTATAAAACATTTTACATTTTCTGAAGTTATGTTAAGATAAACACAAATATAAAATAAATAGTTTCTGAAACTTTCGACACCTAAATGGTACTTTTTTAGTTTTCTTAAAGATATTTGTACTTATGAAAAAATAAATAAAATATTATATTAGAACTGAAATTGTTAGTGCATTAAGTCCCAAATAAACTTTCAAAAAATATATAAAGTTTCTTGTTTAGTATAGCATATTTTTGGTATTTTAAAAAAATTTTCTTAAGAATTATTTTGATTAAGATGTGTATCAAATTTCAACTTAGTTTTAATGTAAAAACAACCCCATTAAAAATTACCACGAATTATAAAACATTAGTTAAAATAAATACCGATCAAAAACTTGATTCACTTTTTGACTTGACTCAATAATTTGATTCACTACCTTGTTGATCTTTTTATTCACTTATAGAATGTTGTTCATTAAACTTAATTACGTTTACCAATATTTAAACGATAATTTCATAATATATTTTTGTTCCCGTACGTGAATTAAATTTATCATCATTGAGGCACTCCAAACTCTATACCTCCTTCTCTCAATGACTTTATCTCAATTTAAAAATATTAATTAATCCGCTACATGAACCTCCCGCGAAAACAGTATATCCACTGTTTGTTTGCGGTATGTATGTAGGTTCGAATCTCACTACTAAAGAAGTTTTGTAGCAGCGGTTTAAGCTACTTCGCAGATCATTAATTTCTCTAATTAAGTAACAAAATGTGTACCTTGCCCAAAACAAATAAGAACAAATCGATGACTAAATTTTGTAAATATCGGTTAAACACTATCAAAAACCCTATATAAAAGTGATGTCTGGATCCGTGGCACGAGCAGAGACGCTTTAATTAATTTAGAGAACTTTTATAATAACAGAAAGTTGGGTATTTTAGTTGGATGCTTAGGAGTAACGCGGGGAAGTAACTTGCATGAAGTTATTACATTGGGATGCAAATTGTGAGGGTAATGCTGTATAAATGGCGCTCATCAGCGGGGATTGGAATTAAAAGTTTGACAGGATGGTTTGAGATATGTGAGGCCGATGTTCCCCCTAATGATAGTACTGGTTGTAAGTATGTGTTTATTCTAGGAAATAATTGTTTAAAGCAAAGGGAAAACACGGTTAAATGACAGCGGGACATCTCCACTTTAAAATAATAGCGCAAGTTCAAGGTTTTGTTTTTGTGTTAAAATATCAACGAAGTATAAATAAAGATATGAAATGTTTTGTTTCGAAAAACTTATAAAAAGATAATTTATTTATTTTTTAAATAAAAAATCCAGATTTAAAGTTAAGAATTTTAAGGTTTAAAACCGAACGTCTATTTTAATCATTAAAATTGTAATGAAGCAATAATTGTAATGAAGCAATTATTTTTATGAATTTTTATTGTTCCGTTTTATTCGTTTTAAAGTATATAAAATGCAGAAAATTTATTTATAAATTATATGCTTAAGTTTTTGAATAAATATTTTTAAATTTTGATTATTTCTACTAGTGTTGTACTATAAGAGCAAAACCTATTTCTTGTAAGTTTCGTATAAGATTTTACAAACATTTTTTCTCTGTTTATTTTTAGTACACATTTTATGAAATAATAAAATAATTTAAATAAACATTTAATTTCCCTGTAAATGAAAAAAAAAATATCCGCATTTTTCGAATATTATAACTTATATATTTTTATTTCTGGAGCAATAATTCGTACCACTACATTTATCCTAACTTATTACGGGAGTGTGAATTTTAATATCACGCATTCAAATATGCGCCATCACTGTATTTTTTGCTAGAATTCAGATATGTTATTGAAGATGGCTGACTGAACAGTTTGCACTTATTCAATGAAGAAAGACATTATGGTTTTCATATGCCACTCACTTGTCTTATATATTTCACCTTTTTTATTTGCCTTTATGTTTAGTCTTAAGTATTTGTTAAAATAATTTTTTTTGTGATGATTTACACATTTTCAGCTAACAGTGTGAAGTTGCGAAATTATTACTTGCGATTGTATCTTTCAAAACGTCTTTAGATTGTTTCATATCTATCTATTTCCCGTTTAATAAGTATTTGAAGTATATATTTTTACTTTAATAGTTACTTTAGTTTCAGTTGAATTGGCCGACACCCTAGAAAACTTTAGACCAGCTGTCTGATCGTATGGAGATGGCCTCGTAATGGTGGTCCATGGTTAAGTAACGATAGGATATATAATCCTAAGCTGGCACCAGCAACGCCTACCTAGATCGTGACTAAACATCTTTTTATTGACATGTTGACACATGTTTGAGTAGCAAACCCAGTTCCTATCAGGAACAAAAATAAAGGGTCTCGATCGGTCATTCAAAGTAAGGGGTGTGAAACATTTACTGTGGTATAAAATTCAGGAATGTAATACAGTAATGAAGTTTTATCGATTTAAGTTAGTAAAATAAGCCAAATTGCATATGAGATTATTTTCTTTTTTAGTTCAAGCACGATCTGTTATAGTATGGTTAAGTAACATATTTTACACTTATTGATTTTATCTTTTGCGATTAGTAATGACGATTTAAAACTTCTTAATTCCTACCTTTCGGATAAGACTTGCCTCGCCTCGAGGAAGCCGGTTTGCCATCTCCGCCGTTGTCCTCCGGGTCCCGGGCAGACATACTGTCGCC